>JAHESG010000135.1:0-24990 GCA_019049465.1 Dryas iulia moderata | reverse complement strand
ATTAAAAATACATTTTTAGTAAACCCAACGTTTAAAACATTACAGTAGTCACTACAGTAGTAGCCACAGGTAGACTGTATACTTGTGTAAATCATCAAAAAATTAGCTTAAGGCTGGTTTCTAAAAGAAGTTCCATATGTTCCTCAGATTACTCGAAGATGGGAAAACCGATTTTTAAAAAAACTTTTTTTATCGTTGGAGTTACACAAAGATAATTACTGTAGGATTATTTATCTTAAATAGTTCTAAATAAAAGTCCACGACAGCATATATGCTGATATAGATATATCTATCTTTTATGTGTACGTCACTATGACCAAAAGAGTGAACTTAAACATACATTTTTTAACAATTATTTGTTTCTTATTTGTTTCTTTGTGTTAAAATGTTTGTCTAACCATTTTCACTTTGGTAGAGCTGCTGATCGGAACTCAACGAACATGTTTCTTTGTTCACGCGGACGAACTCGCGGGTAACAGCTAGTATTACCTATATAGGTAATATTTGTGCATTTTACTTAATTATTGTAGACATACATACCTATTTGTAAATAGAAAAATGACATTATTATTGTATGACAACGTTTTTGTGTTTATTAAATTATAAAACGCAATCATTAACGATTAGGAATATTCAAAAATTG
This sequence comes from Dryas iulia moderata, assembly GCA_019049465.1. Taxonomy (NCBI): domain Eukaryota; kingdom Metazoa; phylum Arthropoda; class Insecta; order Lepidoptera; family Nymphalidae; genus Dryas; species Dryas iulia. The sequence goes on along the minus strand of JAHESG010000135.1, from coordinate 24,347 downwards.
ATAATAATTAATTTTACGTTTCAGCGATCAGAATCTCGTACGTACAAAAAATTGAGTCATATTTCATACTAAATAGCGAGTCCAAGAAAAACCCTAGGAAGTATATTAGCAAAAATTCACCATATAAATATTTATAGCTCTGGCGGTTATACTAATTATACTTTTTGCATTTATAAAAATTAATGCATTAACATGTTTATAGTTGTGTAATGCTGTTGTCATTAGGCGAACCGGTTGGCCAGGAGAGATAGATGCCTTTATTCAAAGCGTAACAAAACGGCTGGAGCGTGACCGACACTTTATGTTCGGCGTTATGACTTAATATTATTTTCATTAGTAGGAATGTTATTTATGTCTTAATTTTCGTTATGAAATTGATGACCGGAAAGGATGATGACGTGCTACATACTTACATGCTCACAGTCATATCGTCATTGCCCGTTGCCGGATCTTTGATTTCCTTAATACGATGACTCATAAGATGTTATGTATGAACCGAATAAAAAATATAAGCAATAAGTTGATTTTAGGTAATATTTTTGTTCTTTTTTTAAATATAAGCTTCATTATTAAAATAATTTTATCTATTTTTTATATGCAATCGGAGAATGGAGTGTTTTGACACTCCATTCTCCATTCTCCGATTGCATATAATATACCAGGTTCTCTGACTGCTAGGCGGGGAAAAGGGAAAATTTTAATGTTTTAACATTTATAAAGTGCTATTCACGCATTTAGGAAATTAAATTTCTAACTATGTTTTTCAACCTCCTAAGTGTATGCGTTTTACTTCAAAATGTTAAAAAAGATAATGAATAGCATTCCCTATTACCTAACGATTGTTCATAGAGTAATCATATAGTCCAGGGGTGAGCAACCTTTTCACTCTGCGACGGGCCACTTTTAATTACAAAATTTGTCTGGCGAGCCACATTTAAACTTTAATAATGGCTGGCGGGTCACACAAATTAAAAAAAATAGTTTATACCCGTACAATTACAAGTATATTTAAAAATTTAAAACACTCGGCGGGCCACCAATAATGGCTGGCGGGTCACGCGTTGCTCACCCCTGATATAGTCGTAGAAAATTTGAATGTAGAACGGATGTGGAACGCACGGCTTAGCAGTCAGAGAGCTTAGACGGTTTCCGAGAGGCATAGATTCCGATCCTAGGTGTTAATTTTTTTTTTAATGAAGTGGATATTTCTTAAAAGAGTGTTGGCTTTTTAATATTGGTGAAAATGGAAAAACCATTTAAATATAGTCACTAAAATATAGACTCTTTCACGGCTAATCTACTGGTCCGATTTGCATGAAATGTAGAGTGAAGTTAGCAAAAACTCCGGAGTCATACATAGGCTACTTATTTTTTTTAAATCTACTTCTAAAGAGTTCAAATAGGGGATGAAAGGTTATATGAAAAAATAAACCGCTTGATCGATTGAAATGAATTTGGCATAAATATAGTTGATAATCGAAGGTTAAACATAGGCTATTTATTTTCCAAACATCCACCCCCGATGATTGCAATATAACGAACAGTTATGGTAGTTAACGTGGCTAAACCGCGAGCAATTATTTTAGAAATATTTCAAGCTACTAGCGGCCCATAGCTTAAAATATATCTAAAAATTTCCAATATGATAAAAGAAAAATTTATTGATGATAATTACCTTGCCAGTCTCTTTCTGAAAATCGCATCCGCGATTGTTGTACGGGGAGTGGTCAAAAACGAGTTGTAGGTTTGTTCCCGTAGTAGTGAAGGCGATCTCAGTGTGACCTTCACGACAGCCGCTGGTAAAACGCATTTGCCTTTCTTCTGGTGGACGGTCGCGGTATCCCGTGTAGCGAACCTATGCCACATAGAAATTTTGTAAATAATAGTAATTTAAATGTTCAAGTATTCAACTAATCACTTATAATAATATGCATAACATGAGAAGGAAAAGTAAATATTGAAATTTAATAAAATATCCTTCCTGGTATTGCTTATGCTTTAATGAAAATATTTTATTGTATTAACTTTTCCTGTTGATTCACTGTTAATTCTTATTTAATAATGACTGTACTAAAGAATTTTGTTTATATCAATTACTAATATTATTTTAGGTACCTACCTCACTCTCCCTACTTAGTCTTTTAAATAAATCTTCTGATTCAAATCTTGCTTTTTGGTCAGGAACCACACGTGGCATCTTGAAGATGAATCTTGGTTTAGGTTGCTCGTATAGACCAATGGAGTCGAACGGCAAAATTCCTGCCAAAGCAGCTGGATCACTCATTGCGTGCATAACACGTATTACACTTTTACACTATGTAACATCACTTTTAATACCAAAACCAGACTCTACTTTATAGCGGTCCAGAAAGATTTCACAAATAACTTAAGTCACGTCAACCTGCCGTAGCGACTGCCGACTGCAGAGTGATCGCTAGAGCAATTGCCAGGAGCGATTTTCATTAGGGCGGAGCGACAGGGTGGTGGGGCGTCGTAGCTCCAATAACAGTATATTACGATACCGCCCCACTTTATTCGACGCCTCCTTTATACAATTTCGGGAGCTTTCAAGCGGAAAGAGGGTTTTCTCCCCTCGACATGTTTCAAAATAAATACTGTAAAGTAACAAAGCATATGAATGTATAATGATGGGCATTATGCTTTTTGGACGTTTCGAGTGTTTTATATACTTATATCGAGGCTTTTGTTCCTTTATAACAAGATAAATATGCATTATATAATATAATACGTCATGGGGGAGCATGATCCCTGCTCGTGATACCGTCGAAATATGATACTTTTACTGCATTATAAATATAATTCTAATAATAGGATCTTGAATTCCAGTTATTTGTCAGTAACGTTTGATTAGTATCCTGAATAAGTCTCAAGAAATTTATACCACCTTTGCTCGATTCCGTATAATAAATACATATTAAAACTGATATGCTTAAATCCAATTTTCCTTGTGTACTTATTATGATATTTTCTTAGTAAATTTTAATACAGTATTTTTGTGGCCATATTGGTGTTTAAGTCGTAAGTGTTAAGTGTTTTTAAAGATTTATAAGCTATATATATGTTGATCCAAAATATAGGTAGGTAGGTACTTATTTTTTCCTAAAATGCTATTAAGTAATAAGTAGCTACTTATTATAAATGTGTTAGTTTTCGAGGATGTAAGGATGTTTTTTCCTGTCTTACACAAAAACTGAACAAAGTAATAAAATTATACAGCATAATAACATGGGTTACAATTTACAAAGATTTTATGTAATTTATTCGAAAGATTCCTACATACTTAAGTGAAAAATTGCATGCAAATATTATAATATTCGAATGTTTGTTAGTTCAAATTCAAAGGTAAACTAAATAAATACTGTAAAGTAAACTAAATACTAATAATAGTAAACTAAATGTAGTTAAAGTATGAGAAGGTTGGCAACCTACGCTCACCCAAATCAGGACTAGCTTCTTGCATGATACCTACTTAAAAATAAGAACTACGTTAATTAATAAAATGTTCTTTCAAGTCACTTATAACAAAAAAGGATATCTATTATACAATACATGACTTAATCTTATCGAATAGGCATGAAACTCTTAGGCTAAATTTTAAGGGATCAATAACATGTATTTGGCAACAAAAGGCGGCACGAAGTGTTGTTAAATGTATCAAATGTTTTAAAACTATTACTAAAGTGATCCCTTTTTGATAAAGCTATCTAAGTGTCGCCTTTGTTGTTAAATTTCTACAAAAAATATGTTTGATGTTGCCGTTACGGACCGTAAGTTTCAAGTTTAAGGAACAAAATAATGAATAGTGGCGAAGTGTCCATTTAACACGATTTCCATCGGCTTACCTTTTGTAAATTGTATGTCTAGGGATCCTAGATCCCACTTTTTTTTAACATCGGCTCTAGCTCTACAAAAACTTCACATTTCGCCATTGAAAATCACAAGTATATTTAGGACTCGTGTATCATACAAATTAGTAATGCCTAGAAGGAAGGAATTGATTTCGGAATTAGATATTTTATAGTTACATAACAATAGTATTCTTTTATTACAAATATGTAATGCACGTTTTATCAGAATTACACGGAATGAAATCGAATTTAAGATATTTAGATCTTTTATAAAAAATATTTTATTTTACTTTACATTCATTTATTTTTTCTTAGGCTTTTTTCCAAATAATGATAGGTTAGTGCGAGGTATTTATAAAGTAATTAAATATTCATCATCATTACTTTGTTTCATCAGTTGCTGGTTAAGGGCCAATATCAACTCACTGAGCTCTATTTTCAGCTCTTAGCATCCAAGCGAATGACACTTCAATTTGCTACTCCTTTGGATTAGCTAAGTCAAAATAAAGTTGTCCACGTCGAATCACCTATTTTAAATTAAAACGTTTAGACAAACTCAGAGCATAGTCATCTCCGTAGAGTATTGAAGGATGGTAAAGTGATCGATCAGTTACACTAACATTGAGTACATATGTGTAAGTATAGAGTGTAATTGAGAGACGATCAGCGAGCCATCAAAAGTTTATCAGTATCCTAAAACGCCCAATTCGGCAATTTTCAGTAATTGAGAAGACATTTGGAAGGCAGAACTTTCTGTTTACTTTCAATGTTATGGGTCTTCATATCATGTACCTAAGTGTTTTATAAGTCGAAACCGTTGTCAAAAATCGGAGTAAGCCTCATATATATTTTTTAAACGAACATTAAATATTAACAAAAATTCTTGATAGATTTTGGAAACATATAATTAACTGTAGCCAAAAAGAATTTATCTATTCATCTAGTAAAACTTCTAAAAACTTTGTGGAAAGGAGCTATATGACAACATGTTAAAAAGGAATTTTTCCTTTTGAACTTATTCTATTGAGCAGTCTATAACAAAAGCTTACGGTTCAGGAGCTCACCCAAATATGTACCTATTTTATATTCTTATGAGTCAACATATATACTAATAGTTAGAACTTAATATTACCCTAACAAAGACAGAGGATCGTTATAAAAATCAAAGTTATAGTTGCCATTAATTTTGAGGGATTGAAAAAATTAAAAAAGTATTATTTCTGCAATTTATCTTAAACGCGACGAGCAGGTACTACTAAAGCTTAGCATGTTGGCCAAAAAAAAAACATTATGCAGTTTACTATGATAAAAATGTACTTAAAATCGGAAGCAGTGAAAATTCATAAAAAAGCTTTGGTATAGCTAGTCAAACAAAACTTAAAAGATTACACTAGACATTTGTATAATTGGTTGTAAAAAAGTCACAAGTAAATTTTCTAAATTTAATAAAGCTCCGGGTTGTTTTTCTTAACAATTTTCAAAAACCTGATTTGTATTAATCTTACCTACTTGAAAAGACTTAGTTTCCATTGAAACTGAATTTCCCAAAATAAAATCACGGAATTCCAAGTATCTACTGAATCACCGAAAATTGTTTGACATATATTTGTATATTGTTGAACATTGTGGCCAGTCGTGGCCCAGTGGCACAAGAGTGTGACTGTAAACGACTGGTTGTGGGTTCGATTCCCACTCGAGGAGTGGAAATTATATTTCCATTTTCTTCGCTCTGGTGTCGAGGTAAAGCGCGGCGTTAAGTTCCGCCACTTAACACGCAAGCCTCCGAATTCGGCGGAAAGTGGGGAACGGAGTGTCTTAACACTAGGTTCCCTCTGCCTACCCTGCTGTGTGCGGGATATAGCGTGAATCTATTTATTTTTTTTATTTTTTGTCGAATATATATTTGTTTATATATTTAGGTAATAGGTATGGCGATGTACCACCCGTGGCGTCACGTTGTTTTATTGATCAATATACGATTGTTATCAGATTATAACAAATATTAGCATGACTAATGCTCATACATAAGCTACCATTAGATCTACCATCAGTGGCGAAATGTGAAATTCGCAAAAAAGCTAAAAAAATATGTCTATTAAAAATCTAGAATCCTTGGATAAGTAATTTACAAAAGGTTAATCCGTGGGATCGTGTTATATGGACATTTTGCCCCTGATACTTTAGTTAATATGTATATATCTCTATATATAATAAAAGAGTAGAAAGGTCAAATTCTGTACATGAAAAATTTCAGAAAAAATTTAATTGGGTGCGTTAATATATCGATAATAGAGGCCAAAATCCACTCAGTAGATTTTTTGTCTGTCTGCCTGTCTGTCTGTTAATTTGTTCGTCAATCACGCAAAAACTACTGAATAGAAATAAATGAATTTTAGTATGGTGATAACTTATAGTCCAAAGGTACATATAGGATAGTTTTTATCCCGGTTTTCCATGTAGTTTTTTTGGAAAAATAAAAAACCGATATAAGTAAATCATTTGTATACTGATATCTACCGGGTAGAAATTAATGATTTTTTGTATGGAATTAGCTTAGAAGTTAGAGCAACATATGGGATAGTTTTCATCCTGGTATTCAACACAACTCCCACAGAAAAATAAAATTAAAAAAAAAATCATTCAAATTATGTCGATAGTTCACGAGTGAAGCTAAATTTGTTTCAATATCACTAATTAAAATAATTATAAAATAAAATAAGCATAACATTTATTAAAGATACATTTGACCGGTCTATAAAACTTTATATAATCTATATGACAGCAGATGTAACTACGTTTTCTGGAACGGGTAGCGTCATCTGTTATTATATAGTTGACATTGTATTAGATATATCCGTACTCATTAATATTAATATTATAAAAATGCAAAATTCTATATCTATATCTTTTATGTTTTCACGGGTAATATACAGATTTCGTACATATATACCAGATGGTATATATGTACGAAATCTGCTATCATACAGATATACTATGATAGCAGATTTCATACGTTTTCTTACTATAACAGTTATCGCTATATGTTATTAAACAGTATAGACGTTGTACTAGATGTATCGATGATTTTCTCAAGAACATAATTAGTGACGCAAGGTCAAATATAGACTACCCCCTTTTATAAAAAAAACAATCCCAAAGAGCAATAGAGCATGAAAGTGGCAGTTCACGTGGCGAAGCCGCGAGCGGGTCGCTAGTGTATAATATACCTACATATTGTAGATGTTGGAACAATTAAAAGCCGTTGTGACGCAGTGGGACAGCATCTGATTGTCGAGACGATGTCTGTAGGTTGGATTGCTAGTTGGGGAAATGATTATACATATTTTAAATATTTTTATTTCAGCTCTCTGGTACCTAAGACAAAACGCGGCATCGAGATTTGCCAATCCGTCACGCAACGTCTCGATTTCAACCGGAAAGTGGAGACCGCACTGTTTTGACATTTGCCTCTCTTTGACTACTCTGTGAGATGCTGGATTAAGCATTAAACAGTTTTTTAAATAGTAAAACAAAATAACCTATAGGTATTGAGCTTGAAACATACCTTTGAATTATTTATTAAAATAATGGCCACGTGTCATAGAGCTGCGACAATTGATCTAAATGCAATGCATGGTGCGAGTCTTTACTAGTGGAGTGCACGCACGCGGCCGTAGTTAGAGTCCTCTTTGATACCCTACATAAGTAATATAATTTTTGTGATATCACGTCTCCAGAATAAATGTTTTACTATAAAGTAAATATAAAAAGGAGCTTTTAATGAAATTTAGCTACTTTCAAATAGTTTGAAAAATAAAGAAAAATTTGTAAAAGCTGATTAATAAATGTGCCTTAGTAAACTGAAATGTAGGTATATCGTTTATATGGTGATCTTTTTTCTTAAATTTAAAATTATGTGTCGCCATTTTATGATACGTAATAAATATATTTTGATTTAAATCAACCTCTATAGGTATTTTATGTTATTATTTTAATTTTTATTAATGCTGTGATTGTTTTAGGCATAAAAGACAAATTAATGATATGTCATTATGAAGAGTCACGTAGAGTATATAGCTATAGTATTAAAATCTTACATAAGCGCAGACTCAGTAATATATTTTTAAATACATTCATTACCCTGCTCTGATATAAAAAATCGAGACCGCTCCGTTAAAATAGAAATAGGCAGGAAAGTGTTTTAACACTAGATTTTCTTTGTCTCTACCCTTGTCGGCATGTACGGTGTAGGTACGGTGTACGGATGATGCAGGAGGTACAAAACTATATGTAAGTACAAATTATATGTAAACACATGTTTTCTGCAATTAAGATAACAACAATTTATGATTTTTTTGCTGTTCTCTCAGTAAATACTCTTTACAATATATCATTCTGCCAGCAAATTTATTAACCGCATAAACATAAAATTGTTCTTAGGTGTATATTATAATTACTGCAAAACATGCTACTTTTTTCTATTTGTCAATATAAAATAGAGCAGCGCAATAATTTAAATTAAATTACGTTTCCATAGCGATAAAACATATATTATTTACACAGAAAGATAAAAATGCTATGTGAATATTAAAATTAAACGAATCCCACGCCTATAATTATTTTAAGATGATTGTTTGTACCATTTAATAACTATACATAAATTCTCTTATTAATAGAATAATTTTGTCTGTATTTTTACTTTTAGGTACTTTTCTAGCTTTATTCTTAAAAAAATATTTTACAAAATTAAAATTTTTCATTATTTGCAACGCTCATATACATGAATACATTGTTAAAATGTTTAAGCTGTTGGAATTGAATAATTTTAAGTTAATGCTTAAATTGTATTTCAGCTCATATTATGCGCCAACACTTCTATATGTTGGTATAACATTAATTACGAAGGTAGTAGATTCAGTACTAGTTTTAAAAATGTAATGTTAGTACTTAAGTTAGATACAAGTAGTCGTTTTATTTTGTTATTGGTAAAGAGAAAAAGCACGAAAATATTATGTTTGCTCGACAGGTCCACTTGCTGCAGGTCCACTGAAACCAGGTATATTTTTGTAGCTATAAATGTAAAATTAACGAAACAATAATATATGTAACAAGCATCATTTGTACAGCGCGTACGCGTAGTACCTTGTTTTTTTACAAATCGATAAGATAAAAGCAGTTAACCACATCCTTTCTGATAAAATTTTGTTATTATTTTGTGTTACTCTTATTTTTAACGGTAGATATATTTTTGTTTATTACATAGCTTTAAAAATCCTATTAATTGCTTAAGATCGCGCTTATATGTAAAACGATATTAAGTAGGAAATTGTGTGACAGTTACGGGTTGGATTCCTTATTATTAAAATATGGTTATTGTTTATATGTTTATATAAAAGAACATTTTGATATTTTAAAGGGTCACACTTAGAAAATAAAACTTTTTTTAGAAAACGTATAAGAAGTCGAAAAACGCTCAAACAATGCCATATATGGCATTGTTTGAGCATTTTTTGACTTCTTATACGTAATGTATACATTATGATCAAAGCGCTTGAACGGTTGCCAAAATGCGCAGGTTCCTATCCCGCGTCAACTTTTTATATGTTTTTTGTTTGTATGTTACTAAATAATGCTTAATTTACTGAAATAATTTAAATGAAATTTATCACAAAGATAGTCTAGAAACTGAGAATGGACATAAACTACTTTTAATCCGAAAAACAGACTGTAAGGGGCTGAAATAAGGGATGAAAGTTTGTATGGAAATAATGTTATTTTTAAAGTGAGAAAGCTTGAAATGAAAAGGGTAATGATAATAATTTCTGTATGATGATGTCGGCATAAAGCTTACGGCTCAAAAAATACAAATATAGAATAAATACAGCGAATTACGGAGTCGTTACAAAATATGACACTGAAATTAACACAAGTTAGAAACCAAGCGCCGTGCGCCATACACAGTAAATGCTGCGTCGCCACACTCTATAAGGGGTTAAATTGTCGTTGAAAATTTGTAGGGAAATTACTTCATTTTTAAAGAAGAACTTAATAAACGTAAAACCGAACTTTGACCGCCTGATTAGACATTTAGTGCCACAGATATAATAATAAATACAAAAGGTACATTTAGTTTCCTTCTATAGCCTGTATGTTGTTTTTGTCATAATAAATGACTTTCTTAAAAAAATACCTGTTTTAACTGTCCTAAAACATATTATATTATACAATTTAGGGGAAGCATATTAAACAATGGATTTGACAATATTACTATACATGTTCTTTAGTTCTCACCTTTACAACTTTTTTCTTGAATAAAACGTTAATAAATCAATGCATTGTTAGAAGCTGCTTCATTTACATATTTACTTAGTAGCAACGACCGTGCAGACATTTAATTAATTGATCTATAAAACTTTTCACAGTTGACCCTCAAATAAAACAATAAAAAATAAGTACAATGAAAGGGTTACAACATGTACCCATTAGTAAGTATTTTAATGTAGCGCGCATTGTGGGCAGTGTAGCTATTTGTTTCTTCTTTTATTTTAGCCTTTACATCACTTTAATAGGAGGGTTTGGCTGTAGACAATTGTTTATAGTCCTTTTTTTATTTTAATTTTAAAAAGTAATAATAATTATATGTTCATATGGCTAAACTTTTTTTGTAATTGAAATAATGATGAAACAGATATTTCGAGACAAGTGGGCATTTTTACAGTGCTTAGCTAAAAATGACATCTAAACAATGTTTAAAGAACCATTGAATATGTAAAAGTTAAGCAAAAAATATTGCTATTATCTCTATGATATCCTAATCCATTATTTAATATAATAAATAAGGTATCATTTACAAACGAAACGGGTACGAAAGTAAACTTTAAATAACTTACTAGAATTGGAGTATAAAACAGGTTATAATAAACATGTGTGATTACGATTTTAATTAGCTTATTTAATTTCTACTATTTTTCTACTTTGGATTACCAGTCAAATAGCAAATGTTATTATAAAAATAATTATAATAAATATTGTAGACCAAGCAAGTAATACTAAAAAAAATGAAAAATTATAAAGACTCGTATATTACTATATGAACTTACTATACTATTTACTGATACTTGATATACCATTTGACTCATTTGACTTGGATAGGTTGTCCATGGTAGAATTATGAGCATGAGTATGAGTCATGGTAGAAATTAAAGAAGGTGATTAGTATGACACATGCTTAATTGACATGTTTTATATTCCGATTTTAGTAAGTAAGCAAGAGGTACGAAGCAACTGAGGCCGTCGTGGTGCTGACACCGTCTGACTGTCAACGTGATAATTATGGGTGCAATTCCCATCGTGGGTATTATATATAATTCAATTATCCGTTCTGGTCCCTAAGAAAAAGTGCGGCATTGAGTTCCTCCACTTAAAATACTGTCTCGATTTCAGAGCATTTTGAAATTAGGTTTTTGCTCACTACCTTGCTATGAGCGAGAAACCGTCAATAGCTGTAAAATAAGAGCGATTCGCGAAATTTGGTGCTCTCTTTTGAATATAATTTTATCTAGGTACCTGCAAAAGTAAATTAATAGACCAATGACAATGTTTAAAGGAATACTTAAATGTCAGGCGGGATCATAAATGAGCAAAGAAGCCGTCAAAAGTTGTTTATGCATAAGATTCCGGTCAAAGCTTTGTCTTTTGCCGCGCAGCCTTCGGACGACACCCTAATAAAAGGCGTGGCAAAAAATGCCCTAATGGTTGTTGATCCTATTTCAAAGTAGTAAAAATGCAACAAAATTAGCTTTTGTTAAATTTAAAACTGTAAAGCGTCAAAATTCCAGACTTGCCCGGGGACGAGTTTCACCGTATCGGCTCTATTGATAGCATTGTTTTATGGCCATATAACTTTTGGGTCATTGTAACAATATAATAAAGGTACAAAAAGTAGTAAATTTTAGAATGACTTTATGAGTCTAACTGAAAACAAAATCGCTAAAAGTTACTCAATTAAGCATTGTAAAGAGTAACAGGCGGTAGACAAAACAATGCTCGAAATTCTTAAGAGAAATACCAACATAGATATTTTATATTGGTGTAAATAAATAAATTCTTTGTAAATGTTCATAAAAACAAATATTACATGTAATTGTATGACTAATAAATTCTAATAGAAGAATTTTCATGTTTATGGTAACTGTAGGGTAAGGTTATTGTATCAAATATAAATATTGTTTCTTAGAACTCTGTTAAACGGTAATATGATTTGTTTTACAAATATCTATTAGCGATTGACATATAACGTACTAAAGTATCAACAACAACCTACATACATGTATCGCTAAAGTGTAAATATTCAATACCACGCTCGTACAGAGTTAACAAGTGGGACAGGAAAATAAAAGATTAAATTTAACAACGAGACAGACTTGTTTATGACAAAACGATTTGTAATAATATACTGACTCATGCAACCAAATGAGGTATGTTTTATTAAACGTCATTAAAAATTAAATTAGAAAACAATAAAAAAATTGATTTTTATATCTTTACATACCTACACATTTACTGTGTGTGTAAACTTTGCTTTTAATCTATTAATGAGTCCATTAAAACCTGGTGCATACTTTAAAAGATTTAAACGTAGGCGACCTTGTTTTACGCTATATTAAGTTAATTTCCAGTAAAACCTTAAATTTTTCCTTGGAAAAATAATATACCGTATCTAATTGTAAGTAGAATTTTGAGGCAATTGTGGCGCAGTAGAACTAACTCAGACTGTAAGCACTTTACTTTCAGGGGTTCGATTCCCACCCGTGTCAATGATTATATTTTAATAATTTTTATTTTCGCTTCGCTTCCTAAGGTAAAGCGCGACGTTGAGTGCCGCGACTCAACACTCAGTGTCTTGACACCAGATTCTCTCTGACTACCACGCTATGCGGGAAAAAGCGTGAGACTTTTATAAGTGAAACACGTTTAAACAACAAAGTGTATCGAATCAAATACCTATCGTTAGTTTGAAATCATTATTTGCTCAAGTAATTCCGTGTGTAGGGAAATACCCTACGCAATTAGTATCTATTTTTATTTCCCACTTTACATATCCGTTACGTACATAATAACTATTAGTAACGAATAGCTTGTATAAAGAATTCGAATATATTTATTTACTTACATAATTATATTTTGACTAGCGACTCGCTCGCGACGTCATCGCGTTTACTACATAACTGTTTCGTTATATTGCACCACTCGGGGGTGGGTTTTTCAAATATAAAGTAGCCTATGTTAAATCTTTGATTGTCAACTATATTTATGCCAAAACTCATTACAATCGGTCAAGCCGTGTAGATTTTTCTTATAAACTTTTATCCCCAATTTCAACCCTTTGGAGGTTGATTTTTGTAAAAAAATAAGTAGCCTATGTTTGACCCAGTAACTTTTACTACCTTCATTCTAAATTTCATTCAAATCAGACCGGTAGATTAACCGTGAAAGCCTGACAGATAAACACACAGACATTCATAATGTAAGTATGGATATAATCATCAAAGCCTTTATAATATTGACATTGTAATAATATGTTGTATAATATATTATCACAATGTTAATTAAAAATCGATAGTGTATTAAGTATTTATTATGCTAGATCAGTTTACTTATATTATTTTGTTAGCTGTGTTGTAAATGTAATACACATTATATTTATTAATTAGTTTCTAACAATAAAGATTCGGTAAGTTTTGCAATGCAGTCATTTTTATAACTGACTTCTGAAATATTATTCTTGCACCTTAAATTATTATTAAATATTGCATTAATTTTAAACATATTACATAATATCTTTAAAACCAATTCCTTTACAAAATTCGCTTATAAGTACGAGTAGGTACGAGTATTTAAGGAAACAAATGAAGATATCTATATTTTTAAACATTTTTAAAGTGTTCCGTTATTCCACACCTAGGAAAATTGAAAAACACATTTAGAAAACGTATAAAAATTTGAACACAGCGTTTTTCAGCAAATTTCTGCTAGTCACAAACTTCTGGAATTGAAAGTGGTCTAGTGGAATAACACTTTTAAAATGTTTAAAGTATTTAATAAATAGCATTCTCTCTTGCCAAACGATTGTTCGTAGAATAATCTTTGGGTAGCAGTAATTTGTAAAAATCTCTCTACAGAGATGCTAATTACAAAAATAAGTTGTAACAAAGCGTATAAGAATTTCAACACAGCTGGTAGTAGAACGCATGGTTTAGCAGTCAAAGCGCCTGTACGGTTTTCAGGAGTCACGCGTTCGAAACCCGCTGCGTTAAAATTTTTATACGTTTACTAAATGTCATGAACTAATCAATAATCTATGTTATATGTTCTACCACTTGTTAATCAAGAGAGTTTTTTTACGTATCACATTTTTTTGGAATTTCAATATGAATTGGAGTTTACGACTACGGTCATTTTTTATATAATGTCCGGGATTTTTTAATTCGATTCTTCGAAAAAGAGTAATATGAATATAGAAAAGCCTTCGAACAAGCCTCGATCTTATTTGCGTCAATATGGGAAATTCCTACAAGTCACTGAGAGCGTGCCGTCGCGTCAGTTGTGATTGCGTTAACGTTGCTTTAGCGTCATCGATCTACGTCACTCACGCCTTTACCTTTTTTATTAAAGAACTATTTTTATGTTCTGATTATGAAACATTTAATATCACAATGTTATTTACTTGATTATTTATATTAGGCGATGGAACATATTCGTAGCGTTTTTAGAGATAAGAATAATGAATTATGTAAAATGAAAACAAATATTACATTATTGAATGTAATCAGTGGCCAGTCGTGGCCCAGTGGCACAAGCGTGTGACTGTAAACGACTGGTTGTGGGTTCGATTCCAACTAGAAGAGTGGAAATTATATTTCCATTTTCTTCGCTCTGGTGTCGAGGTAAAGCGCGGCGTTAAGTTCCGCCACTTAACACGCAAGCCCTACCCTGCTCTGTGCGGGATACAGAGTAAAGCTATATAAAAAAAAAAGAATGTAATCATTAGATAGACAGTATATTGTACTTTGCCGCGTGAACTCGGGAGTGCATTTTTAAAAAAAAGTAGCCTATGTTTAAGTTTTGATTATCAACTATATTTAGCCAAAGTTCATTACAATCGGTCAAGCGGTTTAGATTTTTCACATAAACTTTCATAGCTTATTTCAATTCTTTAGAGGTTGATTTTTGAAAAAATAAGTAGCCTATGTTAGACCCAGTAACTTTTAGAACTTTTATTTTGAATTTGATCCAAATCGGACCGGTCGTGAAAGCATGACAGACAAACTGG
Organism: Dryas iulia moderata; assembly: GCA_019049465.1. NCBI lineage: Eukaryota > Metazoa > Arthropoda > Insecta > Lepidoptera > Nymphalidae > Dryas > Dryas iulia. Next base: position 9,146 of record JAHESG010000135.1, on the reverse strand, counting down.
CAGACTTTCGCATTTGTAATATAAGTATGGATGATTCTTTTCTACTTTTGACCATTTTTCGGGCAGGATTCGGATACCACCGAATGTGGAAAGAACGCCTTGAACCTTGGTAGTCTATGAATTGATTCAATTTTAATATTTATCATAAGATTTAAGATTTCGCCCTGATAAACCATTGGTCATAACAGTACCGACGGAAAATTTGTAGAATTTACGGTATAAATACGTGAGTTAGGACTCCCTCGCAAAGGATCTCAGGATCTAAGATTATAAATTGATTTGACTTTGACTTTGACTTTTTTGACGAATGAACATTGACTTTATTTCTACAGCACTTCCCCAAAATAGTATTCCATAAGACAAAATGCTATGAAAATAACTAAAATAAACTAGACGGGTAGTCAATACTCATGATTTGTCTTCCTTTTTTAATCACTAACGAAGCAGGGCTTAGTTTCACTGCAAGTATTTTAAGGTGAGAATTCCACTGGTGCTCATGATAAATACTTATACTGAGAAAATTGTTTCTTCTATCTTGGGGGGGTGTTTTTCCCTCAATGAAAATGTTAAATTGAAATTTCGCCTTCTAACATTGGTCAGGGTAAATAGAATATCTTTAGTACACTTCGTCATAGTTTATTTGGTATCTGTCAAATATCAAAGATCTCGATCAAAGATCGAATCACACAAAAAGGTAAATCGTTACATTTCATGCGAGTCATTTTCTGCTATTGGTAATTCAACCTCTATCGTTTTTGATTACTTTTTAGGTGTTTGACATGAGCTTCCATCAAATAAATCCCCCATTCTTTAGCCAGGTATCCTTGTCTTCTAAATAAAAAAAATGTCATTTTCAATATGTACAAAACGCTTTCAATACTTTAGCTTTCTCAGCTAAAACATGTAAGCCATTAGCTTCTACCAAAACCCAGTGACTTTACTCGCATAAAAATTATGTAGTTAAAATTCCTAGTTAAAATTTTTTTTTGATAAAAATTTGGCTATATTGCAACTCGTTATTATTAACAATTTAGAATCGATAAAGTCAAAGTCAAAGTCACAAAATCACCAAATTATAAATGAGGGTAGTTTTATTTCTAAAGGTAAAACAAGATATTTTAATAACTACGCGTTACTTGTAAAACTCTACAAATTAATTCAAATAGGAGATGTTACATACAATACAAACGCACATACCGATACTAATATTATTGTTATTTTCAAGTAAAAGCAGGCTGCATATAGATAAGCAATCCTTATTTATATTAAGTTTAAATTATCTACACGATATAGTCAAGCAAAGATTTATAAAAGTAAAGTAATTTATCATAAATCACGCTTTTTGCAAAGGACGCTCTCAAGCCGGATCGCTTACACGTCATTACAAAAAGCTTATTTTGTCGGGAGCGGACGGCACCGTTTATAACGCGTTATCTTCAAATCAACACAATAACAAGTTTAATAATGGAAGTGATTAATGTGCTCGCAGGATGACGCGCACTTTTCGCTGAGGGCTAAGGGAGGCGCGAACACAACGCAAACTTGTATAGCGCGTCCTGCCGATTCTCTCCATCGCTAGAACGCTACCAATCCCGCCTGCCCCAAATGACCAGACATTATTTAATTGAAATGGAAGTGAAAGGGTGACAATTGTAATATAATAGAAAAAAGGGCTTTAATTTTTTTGAGAGAACAGGCGATAAAATATTGCGCAAGCCGTGCATTGTAACATTTGTCTTTTAGTAGGCGCGCATGATAATAATTAATGACTCGCATAAAAGGGTTATAACTAATAATGTCACATTTTGATATTTTATTGTTATATTGTCTAAAATAATTTAAGACAATAAAGTGTACCATATTCCTTACCGTTTCATAAAATCTATCTAATTATATATGTACAATTTTAACAAACTTTACTATTGACAGAGTTTCTTTTTAAATAAATTACATAATTTACAAAATACATTTTAAAACGTACGATGGGCATGGGTTCCGTACTCAGATTGATGATTAAATGGTCGAAATGATATATTATGTTAATTATTTTTGTTCACTCTGGTGAACTAAAGCCCGAAGTTAAGTTCCGACATTTAACGTAAAATATTTATAATACGGACAGAGAGTAGAGAGCGGAGTGTCTTAACAGCACAAGCCTCAAGTCTGAAATTATAATTGAATTTCTAAATGTCGAAAATAGGTACCATAATACTCAATAAAAGGCAACAATTTTTAACATAAACTATCATACAATTGTAAGGTGTAACAAATATATCACAAACGGATGAACAGTACGTATAAATCACGTCTTAAATTGTTTACTCGCTTATTTCTTGTAAGCAAAAGGCAAGTGTTCGAAGTAGACACAATTGGGCTGACATATTTCGCTGACTAATGATCCCTTGTCACAAAACTTTTGCTCCCTATCGAGTGACTTTAAAAATTTTATTGTCAACAAAAATTTTAACACTTCAGTATTTGATTTGTGCGAATTTGTAATAAAAAATGCGATTGATACGTCACGTTTTTATAACTATTTGAGTTGCTACCTGGCTCTTTTGTTGACTGACTTACGCTAGGGTAGAAATATTGCACAAAACGACTATTTGACCTATAGTCGTTTGTAATGGTGAGCATAAATATAGAATATCACTTAAATAGTTTCTGTAATTATATGTTATAAAATTATACTTAAAGTTGGTTGTTATTAATTTCCAGGCAAAGCCAAGTTATACAGTTGTAATACAAATTTAGAATAAATCAGTCTTGCCGAAATTTACACTTCAGCATCTAATTAATTAACACATAATTTTAGAACAGTATTTGTATAAAAAAGTGTATTCTTCAGGTACCCGTTAGGTACTAACATGCACTAGCAGAAGAAAAGCGACGCTGTCACTGGTGTGTATGTAACATTACAAAATAAATGTAGTATAATTACTTGTTTAAGTAATATTAACAGAATAAGTAAATTTGAACTAAATGAATATATATAAGAAAGCCGGTAGCAAGTCGCAGTTGTACAATTCAAAGGGCGCAAAGCATGAAATCAAATTGTTAACGCGGACGTAGCAAACATATTGATATTTTAATTAGATTTACAAAGTCGACTCTCGCAGCTCCATGGGTCACACCCAACTCTTTGAGCCGACGTAATGGCACCCTGTGGACTGTATTTAAGGGTTGTCGGGCTATTCTTTTGTATAAATTCAATATTTACTAGCAAATGCATTACAGTAACAATACTTACTTAGTTTTTTAAGTTTAACTCAGCAGCTTCCGCGTTATCGTTTTCAATAGCTTTGGAAATGTCGCTCGCGGCTTAATTATATAGAAAAACGGTGCACAGCAGGTCGCTCATCGCTAATAACGACTGCCAAGAATTCGTATATAATTGCTATTACTTTTAGCAACAAAATAAAATGCCGTATTGTATTAATTTGACGTTTGTTATTTGTAAAAATATATTATAAAAAATCTAAAGTAATTATTCTCTTAACACGTCTTTAAAAGAATTTGAATGTAAAGTTTTTGGTAAAATAATAATAACTATGCATCATAAAATTCATAATTCATTCATCATCTAAACTATATTTTTTATTGATAAAAATAACACGAGCATTTGATCGCACATCAAAAGCTAGGAACTAGGGAAGCTGACAGCGTAACGGCAGACCCCAGACGGCAACGCAGCGCCGTGCCGTCACCTCACGCTGCGCTGTCGGCATACAGAATTCTAATTGATACACTAAAATACATCATCACACATTCTATAAATGACATTTCCTTGAATTTTGAAAATATGTTGTTATTTGGCATCATTTTTCTCAAAACCTTTTAGGTCCTAGCCTCCTTTTAGGTCCTCCTCCACTAAGTTCGATACTCCATTATCGTCCAACAAGGAACAGTCCTTTCAGAACAGTTTTAATTAGCTGTAATGCCGGAAATAGTCAGTCATTTTATATAAACTATAAATATGACTTTTGGTATCGTTTATTCTTTTCCTAATATCGACAGATTCGAAAGTATTTTGTTAAAATAATATACCTAATGCCTCATTTGATGGTATCTAACCTTGAAGTAATATTATAAAATATAGCTAAACAATATCGGATATTTTTGTAACCTCCATTTACGGTGATGTACCAAAGTATGCTTTACAAGAACGGGGTAACTGACCTTAATTAATAATTTTGCTGTTGGACGATATTTTCATAATTTCGTTTATAGATTTGAATATTTTATTATTTTGATGATTTAATAATCTATATTGACAAAAAAAAACCCTTTTATTATAAAACAGTACTTTTTTTAAATATACCTAAATTTATTTAGAATAAATCATTTATTGAACATAGATTTGTTTTTTATTATATTTATAAAAACACATGTGAAATAATAATTACATCCAAATCGTCCAAAAATGAATGACTAATATTTTAAGTTTTATTCGGCACCCTCGTTTTTCTGTGCCCCGGGCTAAGTATCTGCAGAATGCGTGTAATTATTTATTTGCCCTCCGATCCCTCGCTGCGTCCACTCACATCTCTTTAGAGCTAACAAATAAACGAAACGGGAACAATGTGCAATATTCAAAAAATGTGCTATTATATTTGGCAGAATGATAATGAACTTATCAATATCGATTTTGTTCACATTGTAAATAAATTTTACTTCGAGTTACCACACTCCAACACTGAGATTTATAACTTTAAATACAGTCCGCTCAAAACTGCGCAATACACAGGAGCTGCCAAGAAACGGAATTTAACAGTTGAAAAACTTAACAAAGAATACCTACCATTTCTAACATTGAGTTGGATATTTTAGGCCGTATCCTTTTTGTGAATGAATAAAGAGCTTAAATGGTATCGCTTTTCAGCTGTACAAAACATAAAAAGCACAATGGCATCTGACAAAGCCGGAGACAAATATGCACTACGTCGCTACTATTTTGACATTTTAATTTCACCCTTGCTCGAAATCCTTTTTACATGGCGTTGGGGGCGCGACGACCGTCGAGCTCTCTTGATACTTGTATCAATCTCACGTGAAATTGATTGACGTTTATCGCTCGGATTAAAACACAATTAAACCCTATTTTAAAATGAATACAAAATTTTCTTGTATAGGCTTGATTTTGCAAGAGAAAATTAAATAAAAATTGTCGGGTAATCATTACAACGGTTTAATATTTCTTCTTCGTATTTAACACAGAAGTAGAAACATAAAATATATTTAAGAGAGTTCAAAAAAAGTAAGTTTAAAAGAATTATTTATAAATAAATACACATCTGTTTTGCCTGAATGAAAGTAATAAAACCGTAGGGACCTTTAGTTCGGTTCTATTTGAGTTCTATGGAGAAGTTCGATTAGATGTAATTTGTGTCAATCACAAAGCATTGAAAAGCCCGTGTACATTCCCTAATCGGCCTGAGCCATTTGCCTTAATTAAAAGTAGAACTCTCAACAAAAGTCAATCGTTGGATTAATGTTTGACGTGGGCCTCGCAAATTTCTGTGCCTTTTGTTAAGTACTATTATCCCACCAGACACTAAAATATTAATTTATTTTCTGTTCCTAATCTCTATATTATTTATTTTGTTCGTATCACAAAAATGTATTCTTACTTGCTAAAATGTTTTTGGTAGTATAAATTTCTATTTTAGGCATTACATATATCATTTAATTATACCTAAATACATTTAAGTATCATAGTTTTTTAAAAATGTAACATATTGGAACAAACGGAGAAATTGAACCATTCAATTATTTTTGCAATGTTTTCAAACATTTTTCATTCTATGTACCAATTCTAACTATTTGTATAGTGTTACTAAATTAAACATGCAATAGTTATAAAGAAACTTCTCTCTCACAGATCTTAATAGAATACTGACATATATAAACAGCTACTACAGCGTGGGGGGTCTCTGTGTGACTAAATTTTATCATTCACATAACATTTAATAACTTACTTTATCCCGTCCATAAAACCAATTTCATAACTAAATTTGTTTGCATTTTCGATTTGCACAATTCTTGATTTGTTATGTAAGACCACGAGATTGAATTATTATGCCTCTCTCTCTTTTCTAAATTAAAGAGGTATATGAAAAAGAGATGGCAATACCAAAATGCGAAGGGCTGTATTGGTCACGCAGAGTCATAGAGCAACCCTTTGCCTGGGTACTGCGACTGGTTAACGGTAGTTTGATTTCACGCGCATCTAATGATTTATGTCGGTACCTTATCGCTCCATATTTTACCGATTTAGTCAATTTCCCCTATATTACACGACCAACCCGATTATACAACTTCATCCGGTTTCTAAATAAGAGAGTGTAACTTTTAAAAAAAAATGAAATGTATATTTATTTAGTCTAATCTACCCATATTTTGTTCTCATCAAATACACTGTTTGAATTTTGTTCTGTTCACTTGTACTGTACATAGAAGTATATAAACCTTTTGTGAAAGTATAAAGTCAGATATTAGTGTTAAGACAGTGTTTTCAACTCGTTGCCCCAGTTAGAGCTTTTTAAAAATTAATGTGCATAAATAGGAAATTATATACACGACCAATATTAACATTTTCGAATAAGTGCCTATTCTATTTAATATTATAAACGCGAAAGTTTGTTTTACTCTTCCACGTAAAAACTGCTTATTAATGAAGCTTTACAATAATAAAAAATAAGCTTACTTTTCATAAAGATATTTTGTGAATTGTCCAAAATATCAAGTAGGTATCCTCCTTTGATGTTACATTTATAACTAATTCTGCAAATCCCGCTCGGACGAAGTTCTTCAGCTAGTATGACATAAGTATGTAAATAGGGGTATATAAATAATTACCTATCATCATATAGTTTATATCTGTTAATACAATTGCTACCAGTATTGATTAAGGCATACTTGGCATGTAATGCGCATGCCCGTATCAACTCGCCCTCTCGCAGGCAACAAATATCGAAATACATACATATATTACATATACCTACATACATGCTTATACATATGTATCCAACTCTCAAACATGTATAGATTGTTTAAAACAGTAAGAATGTTTTTTTCTTAAATCCGGAACTATTCTGAGAAAGTATGAGCTGTACTTAGATAAAAAAGATGCACCTTTTCCTTGTATAAAACGATAGTGAGAGAAAACTTAGTGGTAAGGCACTACGTTCTCCTCTTTTTGATCGAAATAGAGAAATTATGTGTTAAGAGGCGGAACCAAATGTCTTTGGCTTTGTAGGTACAATACAAAAAAAACATTAATAACACTTGAAATGTTTTGTTAACAATGTTTTTTTTACCAAATAATTCACGATACTTACTATTTAATTACAATACCTAATTATAATGACCTAGTATAGGTATTTTAGAAAACTCTTTAATTCTACGATAGCACCCTAACTAGGACGCGGTGCCGTCATCATAATTTTGTTTGTACAATATTTATTATAGATTTATTTCTTAATCAGTGATGAATCATAGTTTTAACATCCAGTCATCGTAGTTTTAACATTCAAATTATCAATGATATCCTAAAGGAAATGAATAAACAAATATCTAAGCTACAGTTTTTTGTGTACTTTATTTCTGAAGGTACATAAAATCCTCTTAACTCAAAAGAAACTATTCTTTGTGAGAATAATAATGGCTCTATTTAAAGCTTCGATATTCGTATAATGTGTCTAAGTAATCAAATAACATTGCGTCTATCTTAATCCTCGCTTAATACGTTTTGTTAGTTAGTTTCATGCTCCGCTACGCCCCCGCACAAATATTTGTTGATCTTATGTGTTCAATTTTATCGTGATGTTTAATGCTATTGTTAAAAAGTATCTTATATTTTGTTAAAAAAAGAAGTTTTGCCATAAAAAAACTATATGCACGAATGCACGTGGCGTTGTGATTGATCATGTAATCATTTTTTTCGTGTGATGTTCGATGGTATTACGCGTTAGTAATATGTGTATGATAACAAATAATTATTATTACATACAATCTGTATATTAAGTAATAACTGTAAAAATAAAAGTGTGATTTTTAATTTAAATGCTATTCAAAAAATAAACTTTAATCACAGTTTCATTCCATTAGTCGTACACTGAGGATTACTGCGATCGATATGCATAATTCCTCTTCCCTAAGTGTGAACATCTGTATTTGCGTATTGCGCTCCCACTCGTACACCTATTGCAATAAATCCGTATTCAAATAACTTTAATCACTTAAGTACACAAATTCATTCTAGTTGCAAATGAATATAATTATTCATACGCGTCGACGACGGAACAATCCTTTCGGCCTTTGCAAGGTCTGTTTGCATATCGCATGACGGTGATTCAAAACTGAGATCTGTATAAATTTGTATTATGTGTAATATTTTTAAATGTATTTTGTTATTATTTTTTAGAAAAGGTAATTGTATTTTTATCTTCTATAAGGACTATGTTATCTAGTTCTACTAAATTAAAATTGCTTTGTTCTATATAATGAACAGCAAGCCTAGAATAGAATAACTAAATAAGTTATCTTCTCAGTTGCGTGATTTTAAAAAACAGAAAATTATATTTACTTATAAAATATTGTAAGTTAGAAGGGCCACCTATATCTTTATTTCATTTTTTATATAATCGACATGCATGTAAGGTGATCAATAAAATTATTCGGACTCACGCTTTTCATGTGCAATCGGTTGAAAATGTAAAGCGGGGTCTTCATTTCGTGCATGGCGGAACAGATCGCTGTGACAAGTTCTCACATGACATGTACTCGTGTTCTTCGTACCAGTGAAAAATCTATTCAATCTATCATTTATATGACAGCACCTTTTATAATAATTTACAGGTCGATGAATTTATATTGATTTAACTGACTGCCTTGTTAGATTTTTCTATTGATAATAGCAAAAATAAAGAAATGTTTGTGTGAAATTTTATTTCGAAAAATTGTTTAAAATAATTGAACTGGTTAAAAATGAAGCAAGGCGTTAAGTTCCACCACGCAATGTCTCTTATTTCAAAGGAGGGAACAGTGTCAAGACAATGCAGAAAAAGCGGTGATTTACGAAATAAACAACGTTTTGTCAAAAAACGAAACGATATGTCACAAAATTTAAAAGGTTTTAAAAGTAT
>JAHESG010000134.1:0-24990 GCA_019049465.1 Dryas iulia moderata | reverse complement strand
ATATATTTAAAAAAATTGGCCAGTCGTGGCCCAGTGGCACAAGTGTGTGACTGTAAATGACTGGTTGTTGGTTCGATTCCCACTCGAGGAGCGGAAATATTTAATATTTCCATTTTCTTCGCTCTGGTGTCGAGGTAAAGCGCGGCGTTAAGTTCCGCCACTTAACACGCAAGCCTCCGAATTCGGCGGAAAGTGGGGAACGGAGTGTCTTAACACTAGGTTCCCTCTGCCTACCCTGCCTAGCTCTGTGTGCGGGATACAGCGTGAAGCTATGAATGAATGATGATTTAAAAAAATTGTGTCAGTAATAGTGCGTCATCTATTTCATAATTTATTATAATCAATAGACAATTTCTAACATTACAGGTTAATTATCTTATACACTTCAATATAATACTGACTCCTGTATTTTACACTGGAAACGATAATCCACCGCGATAATGACAAAGTCATGAATATGCATGTTTGCACCTTGCACGACACCGTTATTTTTTAACCCTTACCCTTTTGCGAAATAACAAAAAGATGTGTCAATAAAATTTATGAATATTCAAACTTAACAATCAATAAATCAATGTTAGCTAATATTTGGATTTTTCGATTAGTCATCTTGCTTTTTTCAATGGCTGTGAGAAAGTGGTCGAACAAAAGGCGAAGTCGAACTTGCAATAAATAATAATGGATCGATGAGAACGCTCTATATTCACTGAATAACGACTTTTTTAGCCTGATGTACCAAACGTATTTTTATTTAGTTGTTACACTATTGTTTACAAGACGTGTGTATTTAATATTGTCTCTGCTGAACTCGAATGAATTAAAATCTAATATATTTTTTAAACATTTTTAGTGTTATTCCACACTCAGAAAAATTGAAAAACACATTTAGAAAACGTATAAAAATTTTGAACGCAGCGGGATTGGAATCCCGTTTTTCCTAAGTGTGGATTATTTAACACTTTAAAAATGTTTAAATGTATTCAATAAATAGCATTTTCTTTTGCCAAACGATTGATCGTAGAATCCTTGGATAGCAGAAATTTGTAAAAATCTCTCTACAGAGATTCTAACAACAAAAATATAGTGACAGTGGTGACAATGATGGTGGAAACAGCAAAAAATATATTTTTTCTTATAGTTATTTTTACTGTTAAGTACAAATACTAATCAAATGTCGGTCCACCGTAGTGGGTCCTATGGGCATCATATATTTTGGTTTAGGTCAGTGATGAGCAAAGTACGGCCCGAGGGCAAAACAACAAGAGTCAAAATATTGGATTGATAGTTGCAAAAAAAAGAGCATATTTGAGCGGAAATAGCAAAAAAATGAAAGCCAAAATAAAATATTTACATACAAAATATTTGGGAGATAATTACAAAAAAAATTAAAAAAGTTGACCTACCACTGGTCTAGACATAATTTCAAAGACTTATCTTCCTCTTAGTGGCGTAGCGTGCCTTAGCGGGGCCCCGTATAAAAAAAAATTGTGGACCCTTGTAAGGATAAAGATTTTTTGCAAAAGACGAAAAATATTGTGAAAAGAAATATTTATTTATCATAGCATAATTTATCCATTTTACAAATAAAATAAATTAGGAAGTTTTTATTTTTATTCCTTACACACTTTGGGGGCCACCGTGGCCCTTATATAATCGATACGGCAGATACGGCGGTAGCTACGCCCCTGCTTGTGCTTAGCCGATTTTAAGGTAGCTGTCCGCACAACCTATTCAGGGGGCTCGATCCACCTCTGCCTCTAGCCTAGGGTTGTATAGAGAAGAACAAAAAAAAAAGATTAGGAAAAAAATGGCGGCGGCGTATATATTTAGCCAACTAGGGATAAATTCAACACTCAAAGCCCTATTGTTATTTCTTACTATAATTTTGAAGGCCAATATCCAGTGGCCAGTCGTGGCCCAGTGGCACAAGCGTGTGACTGTAAACGACTCGAGAAGTGGAAACTATATTTCCATTTTCTTCGCTCTGGTGTCGAGGTAAAGCGCGGCGTTAAGTTCCGCCACTTAGCACGCATGCCTCCGAATTCGGCGGAAAGTGTCTTAACTCTAGGTTCTCTCTGCCTACCCTGCTGTGCGGGATGCAGCGTGAAGCTAAAAAAAAAACTGTTGAAACCAAAACAATGACTTTTCAATTATCTCTTGTTTCTCTGTGCAGAAGCACGCTAACCTCGGTAACAGATTAACATATTTAAAAACAGTTAGTGTTTGTTTTATTTCATAAATTAAAATGTGATGAGGCCAGTCGTGGCGCAAGGGCACAAAGTGACTGTAAAAGTAACTCGTTGTGTGTTCGATTTCCACTCGAGACAAAGCACGGCGTTAAGTTCTGCCACTTAACACACAATACCTCCAGGATTCGGCGGATAACGGGGAATGGAGTGTTCCTAGGTTCAGTCTGCCTGCCCTGCTGTGTGCGGGATACACGTGAAGTTAAAAAAAGTATTACGATTTAAATTATATCACAGGCGAAAAACAAAATAGTCATAGTAATGTAGTTTAAATAGTTACAGGGTGTAGTTTACGCAGGAGAAAAACCGCGAGTGGGTCACTAGTTCTACAAAATAAGAATTGTATAAATAAAAAAATAACGAAAATTTATAATTTTTATTTATAAAAAAATATAGAGAAAAAAGGTTTCAATAACAAGCATATAAGTTTTGCGATTAGAAATGAGAACATAAGGAAAATAAATCCAAGTTATTAAGCCATAAAATACATACTACCCATTAAACATATTATATAAAGGGTTCATATGATTTTACATGTTAAACAATATGGTCATAATACTTGGAAATTTATAATATTTTTAAAGTCTAGCTATCCAGTCTTCAAGAGCTTTAATATCAGTTGGATTGTCATCCTCTCCAGTGTTAGCAGAACACTCAACAAATTCTACTTTGCTGCCAAGATGGGAGAATTCAAAATCTTTGCCCAATTTTCCAATGTATGTTGAATTATTAGATTGAGATGGATCAACAGACTGAAGCTGGCTGGATTTGGTTACACGAACTAGGTTTCTGTAAAAGAGTATTTTTTATTGTAATTTTTTTACTGAGGCCAATGTTGTGCAATGGGATAGCACATGACTGTAAATGTGACAATTACAGTTTCGATTCCCACTCAGACATTATTTTTATTTTTTTGGTATGCAATGTTTAGTTTCCAGTATAAAGTGGAGAATGTTAGGACATCAGGTTCTCTCTAATTACTCTGTTGAAGGAAAGCATGCGAGTTGCTTTTTAAAACATTAACTGATATTAGATATTTAGCAACTTACAAACTTCTTCCTTGTAGGAAATACTTTTATATATAACTAAATATTCTACTCATGTGTTATGTAAATTTCATCAATTTTTCCATGTGTGTACAGGACAGTAAGGAAAATTTAGTAAAATTTTAAAAAATCAAATATAATATACATAAAATAATTTTAATACTTACATTTCCTTCTCAAGTAAGCTTTTAATAATTTGACTGCCCTTTGCCATAGGTTGATCTTGTTTGTTACATAAAATTAACAGTGGAGGATTATTACTCTGTATCACTGAATCCAAAAGTATGTTATATAAATATCTGAAATGTTATATTTTCAATTAAATTTCAATATTTAAAACAATATATCCATTAATATATTTATATTATAAATGCGAAAGTCTGTGTTTGTCTGTCACACTTTCACAGCTAATCTACCAGTCCGATTTGGATGAAATTTAGAATCAAAGTAGTAAATAACCATGGGTCTAAGGCTATTTATTTTTTCAAAAAATAACCAGTAAACGGTTACCTATTTTTTCAAAAATTAACTGATAAACAGTTGAAATAGGGGATGAAAGTTTAAATGAAAAAACTAAACCGCTTGACTGATTGTAATGAATTTTGAAATAAATATAGTTGATAATCGAAGGTCAAACATAGGCTACTTTATTTTTCAAAAAACCACATAAACTTACTCAGCAACATCTCTTATCTCTTTCTGTATAGTAACAGAGTCAACAACATAAACAATTGCTTTAGCATTATTCTTATACTGATCGAAATATTTATTTCTTAAGCGTTCTTGACCTGGTAAATCTACAATCCTTAAAGTTTTCTGTAAAAAATTCAAAAATTATATTTTTCATATAGCTTAGGAATGTGATTCAAAATAGTTAAACAATAACCTACACTGGATGTTATATACTCCTCAAGATTTTCTTTCATAGATGTAAAAGTCTGTCTATATTGTGAATATACCAGTCTTACAAAAAGCAATGTTTTGCCAGCTTCAGAAAGTCCCGCAAGTAAAATGGAGCGGCGTAAATGTCGTCGACGTGAGAAACACCACCAAAATACTAAATAAATAAAGAATTTACAATTTATAGGTGATTATAAAAAATAAAGTTAATAATAATGTTAAATTAAAAAGCTTACCAAAAGTGAATAATAAAACTATCAAACTCAATAAGGTTATGTATTTCGGATCATTTAACACTGGCTCTGTGTGAATTTTTTCCTTGATAACATCAGAATCTGCTTCTATATTATCCATGATATAAAAGTGTTTTTATAATAACTAGTAATTAATTTTTTATTTTAAAATATGAAATGTTTAAATAAACCTTTCACTTGCCGCGTTTGACAATTGACATGTCACGACACGCATGTGACGTGAACATGACATACATAATGGAAACAGATAAAAAACGGGCTACGCTGTAATTGGCAGACTCGCAGTGTGCTAATCTTGTAAAATTAAAAATTATAAATAATTTTAAATTTAGAAATTCTAATAAAATAGTAAAACTAAAAAGTAATACTAGGAGTTTGAGTCCTAAACTAGTTTACGTTAGATCACAACACTAATTCCTGCTATCATTTCTTTTAAATCTTATCTTAACTAAGAAACATAACATAGAAACAAATTTTATATGGAATAATAAAATAGATCTTAAGAATTATGTTACAATTTTACTTAGCATTTCATAATATGAAACGTTCGTGACATCGGCTTATGTTAGCAGCTTATATTCATTAATACAATTGGGATTGTAGAGTTGTAGCATCATCACAGAATACAGATAACAATACAATAATATATGCTATTTCATCATTAAAAGTGTGGATATTTGTATTTTGTAATTATTTATCTCCAAATTCAACTTACAACTTAGTTACAAGATTTTAGATTTTTATGCGGGTAATTTTTTAAAAAACTAAGCTAAATGTACTAGAAAATGAACTATAATTTGGATTTTTTAGTAGAAAGAAATCATTTATAAGTACCCAAAACTACAAAATATTTGTTACATTCTTAATCAGGTGATAGGTATATTTATTCATAGCATACTGTAACCCTAAACAATATTGATAACGTTTGAGAGATAAGATAATATTTACTACTTTGTATTTGACATATTATTTAATGGTGATTAGTGTCTTTTCTCTTCTTAAACTTAAAAGTTACTGAAATGTCACTTACTACTTGTTGTCTAAAATAAAATAAACCCGAATTAATCCAATATTTATCTACTTTCAGATTTCTCTCTCATGTTTACATAAGAAACATTTTTTATTGTAGTAATATAGTTCTTTAAAAAGTCGTATGGGTATAAATTGGTTAAAATTAAGATCGCTTTCAAGGACCATACCGACACGAAAAATGAGTATCGACATTGGGGGTAAGCTTTATTTTTTTTTAACTCTAATAACTATAATAAAGTCATAACAATATGTTAAACATTATTAATAATTTAGGTATGCGAATTAAGTACAAAGATAGAAATGAAACATTCTTGGAGGAACATTTAGCTTCTAAAGAGCCTTTTGGACAATTTAAAGCATGGTTTGATGATGCTTGTGCAAGAAAAGAAATTTTGGAACCTAATGCTATGTGCTTAGCAACATCTTCAAAGTATGTATTTTATAGCATTTTTACTTAATTTATTTTAATACTTACTATCCCATAACATTTTTTTTTCTTTTAAGGGATGGCTATCCTTCAGCAAGATTTGTTTTATGTAAAGGGTATGGGAAAGATGGCTTTAAATTTTTTACGAATCATGGAAGCAGGAAAGCCAAGGAAATGGTTAGTACAAAAGAAACATATATAAAATTGAAGATACATAATATTTTTAGAAAATGTATAAAATGTAGCTAAAAGATTCATGACTAGCGTGGTAGTCAGACAGAAAAATAATTATAAAAATTTAAATATGGTGGAACTTGAATCTACCCCTTACAATCTAATTTAATCTTGTCTGCTCGCTCTGGCTGATAAGTCATACATTCTACATCTGAAGGCAGATTAAGAGCCCCGTTTGGTCAAATTTTCATTTGCCTAGAAATGTGTTTATGTAAATAACATTTTAAAATTTGTTAAATATACACATGTTTCACAAATTGTGTGAAATATATATGAAATACTTATTTTTAAGGCTGAAAATCCAAATGTAGCAGCCACATTTTACTGGGAAATATTAAACAGGTCAGTGAGGATTGAAGGTCATATTGAGAAACTATCTGAAGAAGAATCTACTAAATATTTCCATTCCCGGCCAGTGCCCAGTCAGATTGCTGCAAGCACAAGCTTTCAAAGTACACCTATAGAATCAAGGGAGGTTCTTTGCGAAAGGGAAAAAGTTTTAGAGACCAAGTATATGATTCCAGGGATAGAAGTTCCCAAGCCAGAGTTCTGGTAATTTTATTAATTTCTTTGACCAATTGCTATATTTTTATAACTTATCATATATATCAGTCACCTGATTGAATACAAGTCTTAAATTTAACAAGTAAATGTTTCATTTTTTCAGGGGTGGTTATGTAATACGTCCCAGAGCGGTAGAGTTTTGGCAAGGACAAAGAGACAGATTACATGACAGAATAAAATTCAGAAAACCAAAAGATGGTGAAATACCTGATGGGAAACTACTACATGAAGGAGACGATGGTTGGGTTTTTGAAAGGCTTTCTCCATAAATACATTTCTAAATATAATATACATGTATCTAAGATCAATATTTTTATTTTAAAAAATGATGAATGATTATTTCATATGTAAAATGAGGGTATGGTAAAATATAGATGTTACATAATAATGTTTATATTTTTTTAATTTTTAGAATTTCCCTTTGTATCCCAATGTTTGTTTTCCACACTACATTACTTGAAAAATCAAACTTTTTTAAAGCTCCTTCAAATTGTCTTGTACCACCTCCCACTCCAAAATAATAGGTCTTTGCACCTACTAAAACTATACCATCATCATTCAACCTATTTTTAATAAGTGAAATTAGTTTATTGTAGTTTTTTTCATTGTAAATTGTTTCCGCAGTGAGTATAACATCATATTTCTCTAAAGTTTCTAATAAGCTATCAAATGAAGCCCAGTCTCCCGAGTAAAACTTGCATTTTTTTATTTGTTCTTCTCTTTCTTCCTCTTCAATATTTAGTAGAACATTTGGTATTGTAGAAATCTCCAAGATTTCTTTGTTCTAGTAAATAAGATTAATTTTGTTATAATTAACATAGCTGTAGTTCAATAACAAAGTAAGAAATATGGTCATAGCATTTGATTATATTTACTTACATAATCTTGAAATGTCACCAATGCACCTTTTAAAAAGGCATATATACCTAAAATACCAGCTCCACACCCTAAATCCAAAACTTTTAAGTTCTGAAAATTTATTAATTCAGGATTTTCTTCTAAGTATTCAATAAGATCATATGTGCATTCCCAAATCTTTAGTCCACCTAATATACAGAATTTTATTTTATAGAAATAGAAGAGAATCATACAACACAATAATGCTGTCACAATTGAGCATAAAATAAAAGTAAAAATAACAGATTCTTCTAAAAAAAATTATATAAAAGTATTCATTTCTACTATATATAATTATACCAAAATTCATCACCTTCATATGTGCCACTGACAAGATCACTATGTATATGATCAGCTAGCTCAATTACATTATCCAATCCTTTTTCTTTCATATATGTCATCATGTTGCTTATTACCACATGCCCTATTTCTACATCTCCACATACAAACATTTTAGCTTGGGCTGCTAAATTTTCAAGATCTTTGACTTGGTCACATGGTACTATTGCCTCGCTTTTTAACCATTCGATATTATCACTGTCTTAAAAAAATAATCAGTCACATAACACAAATAAAAAAAATACCAACATAAAATATTTCCTAATTAAATAAGACTATACCATTATTATCCGACTCATCAGGTTCACCGGAAAAGCCAAATTTAAATGAGGTCATATTTGTATATTAATAAATAATAAAATGTTTTTGATAGTGCTTTTAAATGTGAAATCGTACACTAGTTATATTTGGCTATTATATATATTCGTGTGTAATATATAATCACTGATATCTATATAAGTTACAATTCAATGTAAACATTTCAAAATTTCAAACCACATGAGCAATGCATTAGCTCAAGTCAAATGTCATACTTATCAGTGACAATGACAGTTTAATATTATAGTGTATTAATATGATAATTAAACGTAACATTGACGAGATGATCTGGATGATCGTATCATCCAGATCATCTCGTAAGGCATAAAATAAACACAAAAATAGAAAATAGCAATCAAAGAGTTACTGATACTTTTTTTTTAGTAGGAACAAACATTTTTTTTTTAGCGGGGTAGGCAGAGGGAACTTAGGGAGTGAACTTAAGACACTCCGTTCCCCACTGCATTGCATATTAAGTAGTGGAACTTAACGCCGCGCTTTACCAGAGCGAAGAAAATGAGAATATTGAATATTTCCACTCCTCGAGTGAGAATTGAACCCACAACTAGTCGTTTACAGTTTGTGCCACTGCGCCACGACTGGCCCCAATGATAAATAATAGAACTGATCTTAATTAATGAGATTTACATTTAATATTACTCAGACATTACTTACGATTTTTTTTATCATTACTTTTATATTAATGTCTTAATTTCGTTACGTACTTACATTCACTTACAGTATAATAGGATACTTTATTTTTTGCTATAACTTTAAAAACAAATCGTTGAATATAAATTGTACAACGACACAGAATATATAAATAACCACACAAAAGTTAATTCGTATTGCCTTTCCTTAAAAAATTTAAAAAATATAGTATATATTTAAAAAGTATCAAGATGATTAGTAATATTTTCTCAATAAACATAAATTTTGTCCGTTTAACAACATAATCTAAAATTATCAATTTCATATTCATATGAAAAGAAACGATTTTTTATGAAACGTATTTCTAATATATAAATATATGACTATATGTTGTATATTTACGTCGTAAATATCGTGCTTATATCAATTATAAATAAATAGAAAAAAATAAAAATATATTATATTTTAGTAGAAGCTAATCTACCTCTATGAAAAAATTAATGGCATTTGATAGAAAAATTGAAAAGTATATAATGTAATTGGCGCTTGTTGTACATTAAATTGTTAAGCTATAAAATAATGGACATGAATAATATTAAGCCTGCAAGTGTGGTAGGAATAATTATTTTTGTGTTTTGTCAATAATTCTTTAAGTAAAAAATTGACACCGAAACCTTGAACGCATCATTTTATTCTAGCTCCTCATTCATTCAATGATTCAAGCACACGAGTCAAACTAAGAGTCAAAAGTTGTGCGGTTTCCATTGTATTTTTGTATTTACAGAATATTTATAAGTCTAGAATCCATATTTCACTTGATAAACAATGACAGACGTAGCAAAGAAGGTAAAACTAATAAAGTATATTCCAGATTCTAATTGTTTAAGACATAAAATAATAATATATGTTTGATCTATAGTGCTTACCGATATACAATTCTTTGTCGTTTTTAACTATTTTTAGCCAAAATATCTAATATTTCTTTTATTAGACAAAACCGATTAATGGCTTGAATTTTAACTGCTATGGAAGATCAACATAACCTCACTAACTTTAAGTGCGGTCATGGGGTGTTGGTGATTTCGACATTGCATTTTCAATATATTTTTTAAAAACTTGTTATATATGTTCGTATTAAGTAAACTATAGCTGTTTCAGGTTCAGGAATACAAAGATTCCCTCAAACAGAAGGCAGAACACTTAATAATAAAAGGATTTCCAGAAAAGATAGTTAAGTTGAATGAACTTCTAGAAACGTCTAACTTCCAAAATCGGGACCTTTCCGATGTTCACCAGGTAATATTATATAAGCTGTATATATAGAAACAAATAACTTAATAGATAAATAAGTTAATTTTAAATATTTGATCTCCAATTCAATGCCTAATTCAGTCTTATTTGCTTTAAGGATCTCAACATTCCAGTTCCGCCTCCAGCTCAGTCTAGCATTGAGCCCAATGCTAAAAGACAACGCGTAGATGTGTCTGAAATGTCTAGTAATACAACTATTGAGGGTACTAGAGTGTATGCATTACCAAATGGATCTGTTCCTTGTAATAAGCCATTGAGTGATCTTATACATCTTGTAAAACCACATATTAGAGAGCTGGTTGAGGACTCTAATTTAGTAAGTAAGCCATTCAAATTATCCATTACTTAACAACACCACTTGATTCATTTTCACCAACTTTATAAGAGTCAGAAAAAACTATCTATTTCATAAAATAAATAAGCCTCATGAGTTCTTACTTGGTAAGGATCCTATTTAGGTCATCAAAAACAATAACATACATATAGTAAAATATAGCATACCAGCTGTATTCTTTAATAAAAGTAGCCTAAGTTAATCCTTATTATATCAGCTATGTGCCACTGAAAGTCACCAATCAGACAAAATTAATTTCAATTCTACTGTATTATTTTGGTAAATGAAGACTGTATACATACATATGCATTTAGCACTTCATTTTTATTTATTTGTTTGGATAGTCATTATAATTTATGGTATATAAAGGTAATGTACAGATATTAATAAAATAATCATTTATTATCATCATTTTCAGCTAAAAATGTGGATCTCCTTCATGATTCCAAAGATAGAGGATGGGAACAATTTTGGAGTGTCAATACAAGAGGATACACTAGCCGAGATACAGTCTGTAGAATCAGAGGCCGCTGCATTCTTTGATCAAATATCACGATATTTCATCTCCAGAGCGAAAATTGTGTCCAAAGTGGCTAAATACCCACACATTGATGATTACAGAAGAGCTGTTAGAGTAAGTTAATTTCTTTTTCTAATAAATTAAATAACATCTGAATACATTAAAATTATAAAATATTATTACAATAAAAGGGCTTATCAACTTATAGTGTTACTTAAAAAAAAATTAAAACAGCAGAAATATAATATATCCAACTAGCATGTGTACAGTCATTGTTTAATGTTAATCATTATTGGTGATGGAAAACTTTCATTAATGTGTTCACATAAAGAGATATTAACATTTTTTTTATAACCATTCGAAATTAAAATATCTTGCATTGTATATTGGAGTGCTTAATTTGTTAATTTTTGACAATATATAGTGCATACAAAAGCTAATTCTCTAAGTCCTTTATAATTTTGTTTCCACTGTATGCTCTACTGTATGAATACACATAAGATTAAAATACTAGTTAATTGTAAGTTTTAAAAAGTGTAATAAATAAATTTATCTATATTTTCTGTTTTTTGGTTATTTAGTTATACTTGCAGACAAATGTGAAATTTGTTATGGTCTCTTTAATAGATGTTAGACTGATTTGTGATATAGTCAGTTTAATTGTAAGGATTTCTTTTGTAATATCATTAGGACAAGAATAATATTTTTGTTGTATTTCTTCACTATGCTATAGTTATATATAAAGTCTTGCTATTATTTATTACCATAAACTTAATATTAGATTTATATTATGATAATAATTGATGAAAAATCAAGAATAAATTTACATATAATTTAATATTTAATTCATTTATTTTGACTGTATTTGAAGATATGAATGGATGAAGGTGAAATGTCATAACTGTGAACTTTTGCAGATCTATACACAGTTGAAAAATAGAAGTGCATACAAACTAATATAAAAAAATTGCATTATATTGCCCTTTGTTTGTTAAGTCTGTTTTATTCTAATCAAAAAATTATATTCAGTTTTTTCGTAATAAAATCCTAAAAGTGCTTAATTGTTTAAAATTGGAAAATGTAATTAAAGTATGGACGAAAATCCTTGACCTTCATTATTTTGATATTATTTTTTTTGACTTGTCACTTTCATTATGCATGCATGTCTTCATTTGAGACAACAAAATTTTGAAATGCATATTGAGTGCTGTACGCATATGAGCAGGCATGTATTCTGTCAAATGTCCCCATTAATTGTGTAATTTTTTAAATAACTTATATTTTTCAGGAGTTAGATGAAAAGGAATATCTTTCTTTATGGCTGGTCATGTGCGAAATTCGTAACCGCTACTGTTCCTTACACGACATTGTGATCAAGAACTTAGAGAAAATCAAAAAGCCCCGCTCGTCTAATGCAGATTCATTATACTAGTACCTATTTTAATCTCATTTAGTAACTTTAGGATATTCCTTGTGAATTTTAAGGGTACTTTGTGTATCTCGTTTTTTATTCACTAGAATAAAATACAGCCATGTTATTGAATTGAATAGACTACTTTGCCTAATATTCTAGCTCCAATAATTTACATATATTATTATGTTTATGCATAAATTTTATGGAATATCAGTTAGTTTCAAACAATTTGTAGGAAACATTTTACTTATAATTGTAAAATATAAGAATGAATGAATTTCGATCCCCATTCCAATATATATTAAAAAAGTAATGCCCCTCTTTTTGTATTTTACTAGTGATTAAAAAAATAGATATTTGTATTGAGGGCTTGTAGCAAGGTCTATTTATGTATTATTATGTAACTCGAGACTGATTCCATGTTTTGTACTTGTTGAATGTTATGACGGTTCCTATTAAATAAGTGTTGCATTTTCCTATGGAAAGAATGCAATATAATGGTAACCCATACATTTCAACAAGTATGAGGCCAAATATGTATTAATTTTTTTTAATATCATAATCCAAACTATAATTTGATTAAAATTGCAAATTGATGAATATTTTTTTGTTCCATTTCTCATATTGTCATACTTTAAACTTGCTAATGTTAGTTTGAATTAAGAGGTGTAAGAATTTTGTACATAAAATGTTAGTCTTGCTACAAGGCTTCGATGTAAACTTTTATACCACCACCTAAACCCATAATTCTTAACGACATTAGTTTAAGTGCATAATACTGTATTTACATTATTAAAATAATCCAAACAACCAAACTTAATTTTAATTTATTCCTATCATTTATGATGCTGTGTTGTTATTTAGTAACCTGATTCATTATTGGCCGAACAGATGTTAAGTAAAATTATAATCAATTCAATAAATACGTTTCTACGAATGTGTCGTTGTTTGGTTTTCTACAATCCTGTAATATAAATATTTTTTTTCTGACATGCCGTCGATTACTTATTTATTATTATTCATAACAAAATATATAGTGGCTTCATAAATGTTGTACATAAAGTAATTCTAAGTGGCGAATTTGTATCGAAAGTGGAGAACGAAGTGTCTTGACTCTAGGGTACTTTGTTGGTACCCTGCTATACAACAAAACACGCAAATCTGAAAAACGTGTATTTTCTATTTGACTTTTTAACTATTACTCACCTTCATTACAAGTTGTATCTGTTGACATTAAAATCTAGGTGTAAAATTAAAATAACTTCCTTTGAAATCTTAATTTATTGATTAGATGATTTTTTTTTCAGCAAATAGGAGCTAATGACATTAGCTCCTTTGGTTTCCATCTCAACTTTGTATTTAATGGTGAACTACAAATATATTTATGAACTATATTTAATGTACTTAGGTTACCCATCTTTTTCGTCTTATTTTATGACTCAGAAAAATGAAATCTTAATAAAATTTAGTGTCCGACCGAAGGTTCGGTTTCGGTTTCGGTTTCGGCAAGTTTCGGCCAAAAATTGTAGTTTCGGCCGTAGTTTCTGTTTCGGCAAAAAAGCTGCCGAACCTTCGGCAATGCCGAAACTCTATTAACTCGTAAATTTTCACACGTCGTTTAGCTACATTTGAGTGTTTTTATAGCTTGTGTCTCAAGATATAGTAAACGATTTTAAGGAATTATAAATGTGTGTTAAGAATATTATGTGTGACATTGTGTGAATGACACTGTGTGTCACTGACACTGTGTGTCACTGACACTGTGTTTGTTCTCGTAAATGTGGCTCCTTTCAGGGGCTGACTATTAATTTTGGGTGACCCTGGGCTAATTATTACGTCGGAGGCCAGCCTAATTAGTTGATATTTAAACAACTATACATTTGTTACACAGGACTTCTATAAAACATACAGAATATAGTCTAATTAAATATCAATAAATCTTATCACAAACCAGCACATAAATTTACCTCCAAGAAAGACACAGTTAAGTAAGTAATAGGTACTAATAGTAAGCCACAATATAAACATATTGTGGCAATAAAATACTAATTTACCAAATGCCTAATAAATTTACCAAATTCGTAATAGGGACTGAGGGTCTTGAAAACTCACAGGTCTCTGCACTACAGCTCAAAAAGCCTGTATGTAAATTCACTCCAGGTGCCTAGGCAAAGAGAACTGGCGTTCAACATTAGATGAATTGTGGATGTGTGTGGTCTTGAGGGCGAAGAAGAAACAAGGATGGGCAGAGAGAGTTGGCTAACCATACATGTGGACAACCATATTATGACATATTTGGTGGTTCATTTTTCACGTAATTGTTGCGAGCTATTTGAATAGACGCAAACAAGTAGCTATAATTATACGTATATATTAAAAGTTGCTCTTGGAAAAGGCATTTTGTGTACATGAAGGCAGAGGACGAAGCTATGCCTTGCTGTCGATGACAATCTTGTGAAAACAATAAAAAAATATTAATTAAAAGTTAATCTACCACTACCAAACCGGGGAAATTGAAATGACCAATGGCGGGTTTGAACATTACAAGAAGATATTTTTGTATTTTTTTTATATTTTTTAGCGTTCACTCAACACGCAACGTCTCTATTTCGGGCGGAAAGTGGTGAACGGAATGTCTTGACCCTAGTTTCTCTCTGACTACCCTGCTGTGCGGGTAAAAGCCGAGCGCATAAACGGAGCGTGAAACAATGAAAATGTAAAAAATATACTATTAAAAATGTAAAAAATATACTATTATTAAATAACAATAAAACGTAAAAAATGTACTATTTATTTACATGTTATACTAATTTTATGACGTCATCAGCAGTTTCGGTTTCGGTTTCGGTTTCGGCCGAAACTGAAGCCAGTGCCGAAGGTTCGGTTTCGGTTTCGGTTTCGGCTGAAAACCCAGTTTCGGTCGGACACTAATAAAATGACATACCTACGATAGAAATATATGCTTAAATTAGTATTTAGTAAAATATAAGATACAAAAGAATATATAGTGAATAATAATGAAAGCAATTAAAACTAGCTGGCCACCAAATTGTCAATTGGTGTAATTATATAATAAACAAAAAAAAAATATATTCAGACGCTCAAGCACAATTTTCGTAGACATTTATTCTAACACAAATTTTTATAATTTTAATTTTCTGAGATATTTTAATATGCTATAATTTTTTTTATAATAATGACCAGCGAGATCGACAAAGGCCACTTTGGAGATAGTGCTCGGAATCGATCAAATCATGATATCAACAATAAATGTTCAAAACACGTATTTGACGGAGCCGGTGAGAACATTCACTATCATAGCGACACTGAATCTCTAGGCTCTAGAAAAAGTAAGACTAGGTATATAAACCCAGCGATTTATATTGAGACGATCGAGTCCACTCATTCGGTGACATCGTTACATACGGAATCCTCTTGCGTTGAAGAGTGCACACCGCACCCTCATAGCACTTATAGAAGTAGTTCCACTCCATTTTTGACGGGCAGAATCTCAAGCGCGTCGTCGTCGAGTGTTAAGAGGAAGTCGTGTCGTCTAGTCGGCTGTGAAGCAGAGGAAAGCCCACGGGACGAACGCACTTATAGGGAGGAGGGCGCAGACACGTTCCGTTTGTCTGTGGCCTCCATTTCAACTACAACTACTGCTAAGGAGGAACGTGAGCGTAATGAAAAGAAGAAGCAAGAAGCTTTTCAAGAGTGGTTAGCTCGGAAAGAGCAAGAGGTATTTTTTTTTAATTGATTTGTTTGCCATTATCAGTTGAACGTAATATAAAAAGTGCTTGTCCATTTTTTCCAAATTGGTATTGTGGATAACTTAGTTACCTTTTTTGCGATTATTCCACACGGACTTAACTTATATCTAAAGTTAAGTGTACACATATTTATATAATTAATTTAAATAGAAACGACAGAAGGCCCGATTAGAGAAAATGAAACGCCAAGTAGTACCAACAGCTACGCCGGAACAACGTGAGGAGTCCTTTAGACGTTGGTTAGAACGCAAACGCACACAGAACGAACAGCGTAAAGCAGATGTAATAATGCAAAAATTCCGAACCACTGAACGCCAAGAACAAGAGCGACAGAGACGTCAACAAGATAAAAATGACAAACTGGCGGAGTGGATTCGTAAAAAAGAGGAGGATATGAAGTGTACGTTCCTATACTGTATTGGCTTCATTTCAGTTCTATTATTTGATTGGTTGTAGTATTAAATTTTGCATTATATATATTGTGTTGAAATTAGGGATTATATTATGTGAGGTGGGTTAGAGATAAAGAACAACTCTATTCTGATTTCCCCATTAATTAAAGAAATTAACATTTGAAAGATATACTTAAAGCAATAGTAACAATTTTTAGCCAAAATGTATTTGTATAAACAATATTAGCTTTCTGAAGGACTATACTGTTCTTTTTATGTAAAATGACGACTTGAAACTATTTACATCGAAATTGACATACATATTTTATTCTTGTGATTAAAGACTGAAACCTATAAAGTGTTTTATATATCCCAGTAATGAAAACAAAAGCTGAACGTAGAGCAGCCCGCGTTGCTATAGAGGAGGAACGGCGCCGTGTGAAAGGTGAACAGGCGTACAGAGACTGGCTTCGGACCAGCAAGAACAAACCTTTGCCAGTTCCACTTAACCAAGGGGTGCTAAGTATGTATTAGTATTATTTATACATTTTTCCATATGGATTAGACCATCGTTTTTCAACCATCTTTATGTCGCGGCCTCGAAAGGCCCGAAAAGAGGGTAATTATTATTTTTAATACTACTGCGGCCCCCATTAAGAACAAGATCGACCTTCTCTAGGGTCGCGACACCCTGGTTGAGAAACGACAACCTAGACTCGTAGACTCTTTATGGAAGTGGAGTACCTTTATTTTCTTTTTATATAGCCTTACGTTGTATCCCGCACACAGAAGAGTAGTAAGAGGAAACCTAGAATTAAGACATTTCCCGTCCCCATTTTTATTTGGAATTTTAAAAGCATTGCGTGTTAAGTGGTGGACATTAAAGACGCGCTTTGCTTCGAGAGGGAAGAAAATGGATATATTAAATATTGATATTATCCTTGGAGTGGGGATCGGAGCCACCTTTAGTGTTTACATTCACAATTTGTGCCAGTGCGTCACGACTGGTCTCTCTCTCGTGTTTACTTGTGTTTACTAAAAATATATTAAAAGATCGTATGGTAGTATTTAGTGATATCTATGTTTATTCATTATTAACAATAAAAATATTTGTAATACATTTTATATTGTTTTAGGTATGCGTGGCTCGGTATCGCAGATGTATATAAATCCAATACCGTGGCAGTCTTTAACACAGTGACTGTTTATACATGGGTAGCCCATTTTTTCTATTTAATAATAATTATGTAATTTCTGAGATTATATATCTTTAATTTATAACACCTGTTATATAGTTAAATTCTTTGTTAGCTTAATATTTGATTTAAGTAGATTTTGGAATTGTTATTATATTTTGTAAATTCACGGTTCACTATAATTTATTGCAATTAAATTATTTTTGTATACAAAGTTTAGGTAACTTTATATATACCAATTCAATTTTCATGGAATTTACAAGTGCTTTAATATTTTTTAAACTTTATAATATTACATTTAAATAAATAACATAACACCAATTCTTTGTGAGATTTTTATTTTTAGGTAAAACATGCTAAATTGATCATAATAATTTACTAAGTACAATAAAGGGTCCCTATACGTATACATTATATGACTTTAAAATACACAAGCGTGATTTTAGTTAAGAATGTGAGTATAGAAGGTCGACAATACAAAATTTTCATGCAAATTATTCATTTAAAATAAAAGAATAAAAGCGATATTAAAATACGTTTACACAATTTCTATATCATACGGGGCCAACATTCAATATAATCAATCATCATATTTTAGTGTTTTTTTGTAGTAATAGAAAAAATATTAAGCTTATAGACTTAACATTCAGGAACCTCCCATTACGTTCGCTATAGACAAACTTTTCAAGTTATAGAGTTGGCTTCAAGTTGTAGTGCGTTGTTCTGAATATAATAAACGGGACTAAAATGGAACAATTATTGAGTTTTGGTAAAGTAGTACGATAAAAGTATTTTTTCGTTTCCCAGTTTACGATTTTTGAAGGAAATTGTTTAGGTTGTTTTAGTAGGCTTCTTCTTCCTCTTTAAGACGTAGTATCTCAGATTTGTTCATGAAATAGTAAGAAGGCTGGCGACCTTTCAAATCTTTCAGAACTCGTTTGGCGCCGGCTTTTATTAGAATACGACTTAAGGATTCCATTTTTTCTACTCCCATTGCGTAATGTAAGGCTGTTCGTTCTAGCTGAAAATTGAATGAATAATAAAGTTAGTTTATTTATATGTATCAAAAAGTATAAGTTTATTAATAGTATACACATTAAAATATAAGTTGTATGAATAATTTCTCAACAAAATCTATATCTATATCTATATATATATATTATTAGGAATATGTTTAGGCGATTCGTTCTATGAGCCGTTTTCGTCACATCCGTTTGAGAATTAGGTAATGAGTAAAAGAGAGTATGTCCGTTTGGCGCTTAAAACTTACTAAAAAGTGTTAAAATTTGAAATCCAGGCACTGGTAGTTTTAGCCGGTGCTGACGATTATCTCAAGTATTTATTCATCAGGCCCTATAGCACCTAAAAAGTGTTAAAAGGCCCAATTATTTCATATTTTTAAAATTTGAGACGTACACCTACATATTTAGTCTAGAGTCTAGATTGTATAGTTTAAATCAAACCTACATTATCGCCAAGCCTTAGTAATTCAGGGTGGGTATCCGCCAAGTATTCGACGATGTCCTCATGCTGCGTCAGCACAGCTATGTGCAGTGCGTTGCGACCGAGTCCGTTCTGAGCGCGCGCGAGGGTACGCCCGCCTTCAGCTGATAGCATTGCTTGTACGGTAGTAAGATCAAGACTTCTTATGGCGGCATGCAGAGACTCTCTAGATTCCTAGAATATTTCGTTATTTTTAATTGTATAATAAATAGATATTTAAGTAAAGTATATATGTAGATAAATTAAAAAAAACTCAAAATCCGCTGTCTTGTTCGTTTTTTTCGGACTAATCAGGGTACAGGTTTGTACATTGTTTTAGTTAATAGAAATATTATCTAGAAATATTATCTAGCAAGGTAGGCAGAGAGGGATTCTAGTTTAGTATCAGTAGGTACTTTCTCTGCTATTCGTCCGTTGAGCGGTGGAAGTCAAGGCTGCGTTTTGTTTTTTTAGAGCAGAGAAATCAAAATAATTAAAATATTTAATTCCTTCGAGTGGGTATCCTACCTTTTAATTGTTGCGAGTTAAAACCCATTTGAGTGTATCTTTATGCTGAATATAGGCGATTTCGTAACTCATAAATTGATGTAAGATATACAAAACTAGACTTGTATTATCATTTATCAGTATTTGTCTAACCTCGAAAGCTGGTATAGAGACAAGCAAGTTGTTCATTTCCTCATCTCCACGCTGGTTAATGACTTCTGTTATGACAGTGCGCTCTTCATCAACTACATCCAAAATGTGATCGTATCCTTGAAGTAACAGCTCCATTATTTTATCACTTTGCCCTATATTTAAAAAATCATAAAATTTATTAAAAAAAGTATTTAATATGAATTTAAAATATTTTTTAGTTTAATTTATTAATATTTTTACGTCATACAATATTTAATAATTTTACTATTTCTAAAAAGTACTCACCTCTAGCAGCTAAGTGCAGCACCCATCTATCAATTTCAGCTGTATTTTCAGGAACATTCGCCTGCATGGAGACATCGCGTGCGGTTCTATATAATTCATCCCGATAACCAAGACTTATATCCGATTCTTGTAATAATTGAAATAATGCATTGTTTGTATGTGTGCGAGCGGCTGCGAAGTGCAGCATCGACTGTCCGTGTTCATCCTTGTTAAAAATAATTTATTTTATAATAAGTATGTATTGTAAGTGTTATTTTTAAATTATAAACAAAATAAATTGAATTTAATTAAACAGACTATAATATATTTACCCTATTAGCACTACTTATCGCATTTTCAGGTGCATCTGGACTGGTCTCAACATGTGGTTCAACAGTTATGACGTCAATCGGTCTCGGGCGTACAGCAGTCTTGGTTCGATCTATCGCATCGTACTCTGTGTTATCAATTGCTATATCGTTGGCGATGTCTTCGTGTGGAAAGTGATCATTTTCTACTTCAGCTGCTTCCTTGGTGACTAGTACATTCGATTCCTAAAAATCACAAATATTTTCAGGGAATCCTACGATATATAGGAAATATCAAATATTACAGATGAATTAGTCTTTAAATACCTAAAGTAGAACATGAAGTTTAAAAAAATAATTAAATGTATTACGTTATGTAAGTACATTAAAGGCTATACTACTAGGTAGTTAGTAGTTTTCTAAATAATGCAATACCAGTGCGTTCTTACACCGTCTACAAAGAGTTCATTATACTTTTATAGTGCATGCCTACAAGAAATTATGCTCACCTGTGTTCCTGGTCGAGGCTTTTCATGTTCAGGAAAATTATGAAGGAAGCTAGCAAGGAATGCTACAGGATCTTTTGGTTTAATATTTGCCACTTCGGTTAGACCTTTGATCAAAGGATCGCCGAGTGCTGCAAAAACATCGTCATCTAACTCATTAGCAGAATTATTATATTTTTTATCACCCATTACCAGGACAAATAAGTAAACTATTTTTTAAAAACGTATTAAGCTTACACTTAGCGAGATATCTGCCTTCTTCGGTGTGGAAGATGGGAATGTCCATATGTCCATTAGAGCCATGGTTAGTACCTATAAGAATCAATAATTCACTAAGACCTTCGATATAATAACACCACGACGTATAAAAGAACACATGTTTGTACACACAAGTAAGTTACGACGAACGGTAGCAAATAGTACAAATAAGGCTTTTTATTGGCTGTCTAACTGGTGACAGCGAGTATTAATTTATCACGTATCAATGTTAAAGTTAATAGTGAATGCTTTGATATGTTTTAAAAGACCTTATTCGTCTATGACATAATGAGCGCTAAAGTGGAAAGACAAAGGTGCTTGTGCTGAAATACGTGCTTTAAGCCGTAAGCGTTTTATTTTATACTTCTATGTGTTAAAGTGATTGCTTGGCAAACGCGTTACTTGATAGACGTTTTCACACGAACACTTTTTTCTACGAACACGCAACATTTAATACTGACCTAAACTTTTCTTTATGTTTATGTTTAGTGTTAACTGTATAATTATTATATCCTTAAGTTTTCCGTACAGCGCACGTTTGTCTTTCCAATTTCATTGTATAAATAATAGACTACAGTGCAGAAAACTATATCTAAGTGTTTTTTAAAAATATATATAAATTAATGTTTTTCTTGAATTTTATCTAATGAATCGTGTATATCAGCTAAACTGGTCCTTTTTTTCCTGAATATGTTAGTAAGCATGTTTGCTATGTGAGTGGAATCTTGCATTGATAGATCTTTCTCCAAATGTAACAAGTTGGACGTTGCGGTAGCAAAATCATTAAAACAATTTGATTCTGTTATGTTTAAACATTGGTAATTGCTGACTCTAGCAATATTTGAACTTAATGTTTCTCTATATTGTAATCCCCTCATGGCACACAAATGCTTCATATTATCCGAATCTTTTGTAAAGCCAGGAAAGTTGACTATAAGACTAAATCTAATGCCCGCCCCTAAAAAGGTGGGCCTGCACGATAGATGACCGAGTTTTTGATCCCAAACAAAATCAAGTTTTTCATGTAGGTATTTCATAATATATGATAATTTACTAAAAGTTAAGCCTATTTCTCCTGGTGCCTCTGTAGGTGTTGTAGTGAGTATACGTAGGTGGTCGTGGACATTTATCCATATAGCAACGGTTTTATCGTCACTTACAAAAACACCACGACCATAAGGCCAATGTTTTCCATGAAGACGATTATTATCATCTATTTCATCACGTTCACAAAGAGATATTAACAAACCAGCTGATGCTAACGTGGCAGATATTTCAGAAGGTTTTTCCAACACTTCGTTCAAAGTGTAATATGTTCCACCTTTTTGATCTGATTCTGGATTTAGTTGCTCTATAATTCTTCCAAAATCTTCTCTCATTAAAATCGTTGTTATAATTCTTTCGATAGTTTCCAGCTTGCCAATCTTGAGGTTCAGTGGAAGTTCAAATCCATCTAGATTTCTAGAACATTCCATAGTGCCTGATAGTACATACTCATCACTGGGATCGATGTTTAATTCTACAAGAGGTTCTGAACATTTTGATGAAAGCTTATTTTCAATAAAATCGGAAGGAGGATGATCAGGTAAATCAAAGCTCACATTTATATTATGTAGATCCTTAATAAGTGGCGTTAAAAATTCTGCGAACACTTCATAAACATAGTAATCGGGAGCTGTTACTCCACCTGGAAAGTCTTCTTCGACAGTTTGCAGAATATTTCTCGTGTCCGGTAGTTTCTTGACTGCTGGCCATATGACGTCAAATAGATTATGATCTAATTTTGTAATTCTATATTTGACCAAATCAAATATTTGCTTTTTGAGAAATCTTCCAAGCACATGTGGTGGCGTAGCCTTATTAGAAGAAGCAGATAAAGGCGTTCTCGACGGTCTAGCAGATGCCAACAACCTATAGCATCTATCTAATGTGTCCATAACTTCAGAAATATCTAAAGTACGCCGAGAAGAGACATGGTCGTCTGGCACTAAATACATTTAATATGAATAAATTAATATTAGAATGCAATGAAAATAATTTCATAATATTTACGGAAAATCAATTAACAATACTAATTTTTAAAAATAATAATTATTTATATAAATACTATATAAAAATCTCCCATTCAGAGTAAATGTTTGGTCAGGTTGATCTTACAAAATCTTTGTGAAATTGTTTATAGCTAAGTATTATTATTAAAGATTATTATTTTATGTAAGGTCTGTAGCGTAGGCTGGGTAAATAGTTGTAACACAATTTTGGATCAAAAAGATTAATTATGACATTCGTTTCTACATATTATTGTTTTTATCATACTATTATTTAGACTAAATTTGGTGCTTCTTACATATATAATCGTTAATAAATCCCGACGAGTTTGTTGTTCCTATATTGTATAAATAATATTGAAAGTAAGATTTAAGCGAAAAATATACCTTTATCTGAGAACATTGTTCTGGCGGCTTCATCATTTATTCCAAAATCTGTAAAGAGCTGCTTCAATGGAAATAAGGTAGGGTTTTTGTAGTAATCTTCAGCACTACGGCCATTCTGTAAAATATGTGACTAGTTTCATAGGTATTGTATACAATGAAAATTAACTTTTATTTGCAGCTTCATGCTTTATCCCTAGTGGGGTGTATGTAGTAAGAGAGAACGGAGCGACAAACCGTTGCTAAAACTTAAGCAAATATTAAGATTGTTTAGGAAAATATAATATGTTACATATTTTTTAAATGTAAAAAATAAATTATGTTTAATTTTGAAATATATTATAATGACCTGCGTTGCGTAACAGTGTTATTAATTATTTAAAACATATTCAGGTTTCTGCTGTGGGATGGAAAGTGGAACAAAGAATTCTGTGTCGATCAACACAACAATCATTTATCTTAACCCTCATAAAATAATAAATGCGTCAAAGTAAAAAAAATATATAGTTATATTATTTTTTTATAATATATAACACTCCTTACGTCATCTAAATCTTTTGAATTGGCTCCCAATTGCTGCAAAATATTATAATAATGACCGTTATCTGGTAACACAGCTGCGTAATGTAAAGCCGTTCTACCTTCAAAATCTACTGCTGACAATGTTTCAGGAAACCTATAATTTATAAGAACAGAATAAAACCATTACAATAGCCACAAGGATATAAGCATAATGTTCTTAAGAACTACAACATATTATTTACCTTCCTCCCAGATATTTCATTATATTAGTTTTTCCAAATACAGTTGCAACATGCAAGGGAGTAGCGCCATTAGCTGAAATAGGATCTCTCGCTATTGCAAATTTCCTTCGGTCTAAAGCGGCTTGTAAATCTCTTATATTACCATCTCTTGCTGCTACATGTACTTTACTTATTTTCTCCTAAAATATAATTATAATTATTAATATAAATTAAAATTAACATATTATTTTAAAATAGAGTAGCCGTTTTTCAAATAAACATTAAAAGTACAAGAAAAAACATAAAGAAGTCATATTGAACGAAGAAACACTTGACCCAAAAACGACGTTCAATTTCTAACATATATTTATTTTTAACAAACATTTATTTTTAAAATAAATCGATAAATGCATACTTATAAAATCTTCTTTTATAGTCTTAGTCCAATAATATAATAATATGATTAGTCCGCGTGTTTTGAAAAGTATAATA
>JAHESG010000133.1:0-24990 GCA_019049465.1 Dryas iulia moderata | reverse complement strand
AAGGTTTCACGGGAAGCGGGAGGCCACATGGCTCGAAAAATATAAAAACAAACGAACCGAAAAACTGATAGTCCTACCGTCTGATTGTTATTGAGCTCCGTCCACATGAGACGCGTCAAACCAGAGGAATAAATCTAAGGGCAAATGTATACACAATTTGTTGTAAACTCTAAAGTTGGCAATATCGTAAAAAGTTCGACAAATCCCACAGCGACATTCAAAATCGTGTTCCCTCTCAAAGTTGAGACGATTCGGTTAACGAGTGTCGAATTCTCAAACTCTAGGGCCCCTTCTAGAAGACAAAGTGTCCCCGGGAGGTGCCCCGGTAATTACCAGCCATTACACACAAAGACGCGGCTCGTCCGATTACCATAATTCCTGCTCCCGGGACTCGATATAAATGGACCGCATTTTGTTTTTGAACGCAGACTGACGTGTGTATTAATGACTATACTTGTCCTCCTAAATTAGGTAAGGGAGGTCGAGATTTAGTTTTTCACTGCCAACTAGACGGTACATAACTTGCCGTATTAGTTTCCAAACAAATTGCCCCGTTTTATCCGCGCTTAGAGCTCGTTTAATATATGCTAATGAGAATTTACGTAATAACAAACAAGCTTAAGTATGTTAAAGAGCTTGTATATTATTTTTGTATGTTATTTAAAGTTGTTCTTCTAGTAAAGTGTTAAATATAGAGGTTGAGGTTATTGAACAGTATTTCTGTTTTAATTTGGTCAGCGCTACTGGAATTTTTGTTTCACAAAGCGTGGTAAATTCATTACTCTCTAATTACAGGAGAATCGTTCAAAAGGGGTTCGCTTCAAAGCGCCAAGCATTGTAGAGAACCAGCTTTCTTTCGCGGAATAGAGGGCGATCGCCAAAAAAAAAACAACATAAAAACCCTTTTAAAATTAATTGAGTTTTCTTGCGGCTACATCGCCCGCTACAATAAATTAATTAACGCTCGAAGGAATTCTTAAAATTTGTCGAGGATCAAAAGTTGGTCGGAAGATAGGGTGGTGGGGTAGATAATGCTTCGATTTTCCATTAACTTATATTAGCGATGGGAGAGGCCGCCGCGCCCCGCGGTTCCGCCGATAGCTCCCGATCTAATATATTTCCTTTATTAAGTAACTGCCGAAACACGCGAACTCTGATCCATTTCCATAGCCTTTGTATTTGTTTACGAGCCATCACTACTGTTTAGTTTAGAAAAATTCTGACAACTCATTTTTTTTGGAATAAATCACTTAATTAAGGTAAATTTCAAGAAATTTCAAATTATAAACCGTATTTAAATATTGTAAGTTAATTTTATACTTTTACTACATTTTGTATCTGTATTTGAAACAAATCGTCTATGGGATTGAGTTTTATGATACAAGGGCGATGAAAGCGTGCATTAATATTTAAACAACTCCTTTCTACGCCAGTCATTATTCAGGTGCGATTTTGTTCTCGCCAGAGTAATAATTTATAAGAAGAATCAAATATTTTTATAATATTAAATATGTTTTTGTATATCTCTCACGCTTTTATTAAAGAAAATCTCTCTTAAGAGATTAATTTATGCTTACCACATATAGTCTTAATGCGTAATTTGAAAGCAAAGAAACTAATAATAAGAACTTTTAATTTGTTAAATAATACACCAGATCAACATTTATAAGTGTACTTTATATTATATACATAGGATATGTAGGACTATATAAATGTCACATGCTTTTTTATTTATATATTAATATCAAAATAAATTAGACGACGATTTCATTATCACTCAGGATATCTGATCTGAAATGATGCTTATTTAATTGCCTCATTACTGTACTGGTACTCCTTTGCCCAGTATTTTCTAAACATTATATATTTACATTGCAATGATATTTATGTAACAATTATCTATTATTTGTTCCAGGTTGTTTGCTCGAAGGTACCCGGCCACCTCCAGATGTGCCACCTCGCAACCCGACTATGTCCCGTTTGAACGGACGCATCACCGGCAACCCGGCTGATCTCGCGGACTTCGAGCCATCGTGTCTCGTTCGAACCCCTTCTGGAAACTTCTACGTGCCTTCAGGTATGAGTTCATGTACGTGACTTTTACTATCAATCTAGTTGTAAGTATTTTTATCTTTAATTTTAATCCTTTTATAATACTTAGTCCTACTTACGTCACACATATGTTATATTTTAAAACTAATTTTATTTTGAAGTGTATATGTATTTGCTCTTGTATGCATATTTATACGAGTATCATTTCAGGGGACATACAAAAGAATCCGTCTATGGACTACAAGTCAAACTCATCGTGTAGTAGTCCAGGAAAACAAGAAAAAAGTACTTTAGACAGGATGGACCGAAGTGACAGGCATCCTGCCTTCGGGGCTCCAGTACCTGTTCTACCTGTTAGAAATAATCTCAGGGCGACTCATTTTCCGCCAACCTCCTCAAGATTCCACTTCAGAAAAGGCCTCTCTTCGAGATGTTCTTGGAAGTGCACAGCCATCGTGTTTATAGTGTTATTTGTTCTTCTTTTATCTATTGCCTCTTATATGTCAGGTTAGTATCTCGAAACATTTAATCAGTTACAAGTAAAATTTATCAATTTACCTCAATTTCTGCCTTTAATTTATTTTGCATTTTCATTTATACATGAGAATAATGTAATATAAAATAATTTAATTAAATGTCTTTTTACAGCTTCCTATTTCACTGACAACTGGTCATATCAAAACGCTAAGCCATGTTCAGTGTTAGTCAGTGAAACGGACAAATTCCCCACGTCGAAAGCAACGACGTTGGAGTCTAGTAACAAATCATTATCAAAGCCATCCCAGAGTTCGGCAACTTCTTCAGGTAAACAAGAAAATCATTCACGCCCTCGTAGAAGTGTAGATGGGCATGCTTCTTTATTTGTTCCTTCTTTAAATTCTGTTTCTTCCACGGACTCTTCTAATATAGACATGCATGAAAACTCTACACCTTTGACCACTGTTAGCTTAGTGCATGGTGTGTCAGTAAAACCATCTACAGAACAAATGGGAGGTATAAATGCTTATAATGCTTCTATGTCTACCTCTGGTGAACCGGTTAACATTGGTGATCTAACACATAATAACACAACGCTTCAAATTGAGACTTCAACTATTAGTCTTGAAAAGCCTACAACTGTAAAATCTCCAGAAAATGTGAGAACAATACTTAACCAAAACTTAAATAAACCCAAAGAAACTAACATAGATTACCCTCGCGAAATGTCATTTATTAAAAAAGATGACATTGCATACGAACCTAGAGATATGCAAAGTGATTCATCTTCTATATATTCATACGGATTACAAAAACTCCAATATCTAAAATTACTAACTAGATTAAATGAAGTAAGTGAGGAGTTACACATATATTCAAATGATCCTACTGAGAGAGAAAGTAGTTTAGAAAAATTTCATTATGAAAATGAGCACAGTACACTTCCTAATATAAAGAGAGATGTTCTTAAAACCACAAATTCTCTTAACCTATCGCCTAATACACCAAAAGAATTTAAGAAACCTGCCTTAACTGAGAGTGCACCTGTTTTTACCACCCACAAACCTAACTTTATCACTGAACATGAAATCTTGAATCAGCTTGAAGCCACGGAAGCTTTCACGAAATTATCACATGTAACAAAATCACCCTCTACTGAAAGCGCAATTGTGTTTACTACACATAAGCCTATTCCAATAAATGAGCATGTATTGTCAATAACAGAGCTTTCACCAAGTGTTACTAACTCTACAGATACTGTAAATATAACAGATTCTCCAATTCAGTTAAAAACTGAAAGTGAGCCATCTACTATAAATGTCGCTTCAGAATCGAAAGCACAAGATTCTATGTCAAATGCCAAACATGTTTTGATTAACCTTACTATTTCTGCTGATGACGCTAACAATGACTCATATAAGCCTTTATATTCATTGACGGTCACTGTTCCTACAGTTGGTGAAACAAATGAAATTCCAACTGTTAAAATCACTCCTATGAACAGCGAACCTACAATGCCTACAAATTTTAATAAACCAGTGACAATCGATAGTACGGCAAAGACCGCCAAAATAGTAAACACGGAAAATTGGGGTGGTAGCTGTGAATGTTCGTGTCCATCTTGTGAAGATGTGAATAGTTCTGAAAACTTTTATGATGATTACTCAGACAAGACTACCACTGTCAGTACAGCAACAAAAAATGTGACAGATTATAGCACAATAGAACTAAGCACTGATTCTAGCGTAGACAATAATATTGAAACTTCTACATTTACCCATACCGAATCAACTACAGACGTGACAACTGATATAACTGGACAATCAGATTCCTATGAAACATCCACTACCAAAGAATTGGCCACGTCGACCACCAACGAAGTTACTTCAACAGAAACTATAGAATCTTCTTCAGAACCGGATACTTTTACAACAGATTTGCCCAAATGTGTATGTCCTAAAGTAAAGCCTCCACCAATTCTAATATTGGAAGGTGAGGTCTCAAAATTTGAGTTCAGATAATTTACTAACGATCACCAAAAAACATCTGCCGGATTTACGCAACCTATCGTCTCAGATATATAACGTACTAATACGCATGCTCTATTAGAAAAAGTAGTCAAAATAAAAATATTTTTCATAATTTTCCTGTACCTTAAATTGCATGGCTTTTATAATAATAATAATCTTTTCATGTCCTAATCTCATTTCTTAATACAATCATCTCTTAATATACAGTCTAACCCTGTCTAATGTATCTTGTGCAATAAATTAGTAACACCAATTTATTGCATGATTGTGTATAAGTGTAACGTATGTCCTAATCGAATTCACTCCGCAGGTGCTCGAACGTTCCCAGCACAGTCATTCCCACCTGATGGGACGACGTTCAAACAAATAACTTTAGGAGAAAAATTATCAAAAGAAATCCTTCCGTATAGCTATTGGAACATGCAGTTTTATCAATCCGAAGCGGCTTACGTCAAATTCGAATATATGATACCAAGGGGCGCGTCTATAGGTGTTTACGCGAGACGGAACGCTTTGCCGACACACACTCAATATCATTTCTTAGAAGTCCTAAGCGGATTTAAAGCTCGAACCACAAGGGCTTCACATGTAAGTAAAAGTAGAAATAAATTTAACCGAAAATATTGAAGTCAATTTACTTTACCAAGTTATAAAATATTTAATGTATTCAAAATGAAAAGTCTTTTTACATTGAAATATTATTTTGAGGGGCTATTGTTAGGGTAGCTTTTAAGATTAACATTTAAATATCTTTTGTAGCCGTCCGTAAAGAAAGAAGTAACACATTACATGGAACAAGGTCACTGGTTCCTATCTCTGTATAACGATGATGGAGATCCTCAAGAAATATCATTTATTGCGATGGTTGCCGACGATATGACGCATAACTGTCCGAACGGCTGTTCTGGGAAAGGGGAATGTTTGATGGGACACTGCCAATGTCAGCCTGGCTTCGGTGGAGACGATTGTAGCGAAAGTAAGTCATATCTTGCAATTACTATAAATTTTGAGGACTTCTATAATATAAAATAATATTCAATTTATTGTACTTATCATTTACGAGTATTGTGTATTAAATATAATATTTAGTAAAAAATATTGATGATACTGGAATTATTTCATAAAACAGAGCAATAAGATTTTATTCCCTAATTTACTATGTTTTGTGCTAAAATAAATTTATTTCAGTAGTAGTAATGAAACTAAGTGAAGTTTTAGTATCTTTATATTAACTTGGAAAATTATTATACTTTAATACAAACACCCACACTTTACTTCATTATATTGAAAGTCCCATTCAATTTTGCTTTTAGTTGATTAAAACATGTATTTGTATAGGCTATTTTCTATTTTAGGCGTATGTCCAGTGCTTTGCAGCCAGAGAGGCGAGTATATAAATGGGGAATGTCAATGCAATCCCGGGTGGAAGGGCAAAGAATGCTCGTTACGACACGACGAATGTGAGGTCCCAGATTGTAACGGACATGGGCATTGCGTTAACGGAAAATGCTCATGTGTTAGAGGCTACAAAGGCAAATTTTGCGAGGAAATCGATTGTCCTCATCCGACGTGTTCAGGCCACGGCTTTTGTATTGAAGGTTCTTGTGTTTGCAAAAAGGGTTGGAAAGGATTGGATTGTGGAACGATGGACAAAGACGCGTTACAATGTTTGCCGGATTGCTCCGGTCATGGCACATTCGATGTGGATACACAAACTTGTACATGTCACGCGAGGTGGTCGGGAGACGACTGCTCTAAGGGTACGTTAATCAAATATTAAAAGTCAACAAGTGCAACAGACTGTAGACTACTCGTATATTAATAATTAATAATGTTACTCGAATTTATAATATTATAGTATTGTTTATTTTAAACAGTATATGTGTAATGCTGTGGAAGCCTCAAATATTATCCTATTGAACTCGTACATATTAATAGATTGAATCCTTTTTTATTTAAATAAATAAACCTGTTACTAATACATGTGGTTTGTGAGAATTAAAATATTTAAAATACATTTTTAATATTAATATAATAATTCCAGCAAATTTTAATTAAAAACCACTTACAGAGGTGTGCGACTTAGACTGTGGTCCCCATGGGCGTTGTGTCGGAGAATCTTGCGTTTGCGATCAAGGATGGACCGGCGAGTACTGCACATCGAAGCTTTGTGACGCAAGATGTAGTGACCATGGGCAGTGCAAGAACGGAACATGTCTTTGTGTTTCTGGATGGAATGGAAGGCACTGCACCCTTGAAGGTTGTCCTCGAGCCTGTGCAGGACATGGTCAGTGCAGGGTTGCCAATGATGGACATTGGGAGTGCAAGTGCTTCGACGGCTGGGATGGACCAGATTGTACCACTCTGAAAGAGCAAGTATGTGACGACTCCAAGGATAATGATAAAGGTTTGTAAAATATCTATATATAATGATTAAACTTTATATATAATGATTTATCGACATGTAGACTCATAGATAATGTATTTTTTTTTTTATTTTCTAACAGGGTTAAAATTGTTAATTAAATTCTCGCCATAACATTGTTTTATATTACGTTCATCAGATGGACTGGTTGACTGTGAAGATCCAGAATGCTGTCAAAGTGCCGCCTGCAAGGGAAGTCAGCTCTGCGTCTCTTCTCCTAAACCAACAGATATTCTTCTCAGAAAACAGCCTCCAGCCATCACCGCATCTTTCTTCGAAAGAATGAAGTTCCTCATCGACGAAGGTAGTTTACAGAACTACGCAAAACAGGAAACGTTTAATGAAAGGTGAGATAAATGTTCGGTGTTAAATTAGATTTAAGTATTGTGAGGTCATTTGATGGTGTCATCAAATGACCTGACCAAGTGAAATATATATAAAATACGCAATGTTGTGCCCCAGTCAGTCCTGTTTATTTACATGAAATTGTATTTATTTTTTGTTTCACCTTATATTTAAGATTTGTTTTAAACTAATTCTAATTTAACGGATAAATGCTAAATTGGCACTTGCATGAACTTTATGTTTACGAATATTTTTGTAATTATCTCTAACATGTTCTAATGTTCTTCCTTTATTAACAATGTATCCAATGATACTTATTGTATGTCATTTTTCGTCTTTTCGCTGCGCAGTATGTTTTGGAACCACTTCAATACGAGGTAAGATCTAGAATCGAATATAGGTAGGACTTTGTGTGTCTTTTCATTTGTTTTGTGTTTGTGCTAAATATTACTCTATCTATTTCATTGGCAAAATATTATATATTTGTAAGCATGATACTGTGTATTGAACCTGTATATGTGTCCTGTGAGTTTTGTGTTACGCTTCTTATAAATATTTATATTTTATAACAATAATACATTTTACAGTAGTTTTAGGTCACATTTTTGGATCGTAGATAATCAATTTATAATAGTTATATAGCCTTTTGAATACTTTAATCCTTTTCATTCAATTGAACACTAATTAAATTTGATCGAGTTAAAACAATTATAAACCTATACAATATGTAGTAAATTCATTTCCATTTTCAATTTTGTATACATTTTACATTTCTATATTTTTAACTCTAATAGTATTTTTATCTTTAAAATATCTAAATTCCCTCGTAGCTCAAACAGTTTATGTCCAAGTTGTGAACAACGTAATTCATCGTCAACGAATAAAGATTTACCTTGCTCTATATTAATTGAAATATAAATTCCAACTTTACCTTGATGACTTTTAGTATTAAAAAATATAATTAACATGTAAAATTTCTAAGAAAGTGCCACTTTTAGCGTGCAAGCATTTAAATGAACGTTATAAAGTTTCTATCACGTGTACTTAGGAAAAATTACAATTTAAAATGAGAAGTTTGATATCATAGTTTAGGACTTCAAAAGTGTCGTTTTAATTTCCATAAAACATATTATAATCGTGACAAGACATATGACGTAATAGAAAAAATACAGAAAAATCGTAGAAGGTCATTGATTTAAGACTTTAAATTGAATTTGCACGAAATAATTAACGGTTTAGGCTAACAAAATCTATAGCTATTTTTAATAAAATTTCAGCCGATCAGCCGTTATTAGGGGTAGAGTGGTAACGTCTCTCGAATCTGGTCTGGTCGGTGTGAGAGTGTCTACATCCACGCCTTTGGAAGGGTTCACGTTGACAAGAGAGGATGGTTGGTTTGATCTTCTTGTTAACGGCGGAGGGGCAGTCACCCTTCATTTTGGAAGAGCACCCTTCAAGAGATCCACCCAAGTCGTGTTCGTGCCTTGGAATGAGGTATGTAAAATGAATTACTCAAATGTTAAATTTACATGTCGTACTTATCAAATTTTTGTTTTAAAATGTTATACCAATTTCTTTTTTAATTATTCAAAGATATATAAATATAATTACATTTATAATTTCATTTCAAGTCACACGAATTTAACCAACCTCATTAGTGATATCGAACAAAATCTTGAGTTTTAAACTTAAACATTAGACGCTATAATTAAAATTCCTAAGCGTCGTTAACTCGAACGAGACATCAACTAGAACAACTTAAGCGACAAACTCTGCAAGTAATTATTTTTTGCGAGCTCCAAAACATGCGAAACGACAATCAAGTCAGCATTAGGTATTAAGACTTAATTTGAAACTTTAGGCGACGCTAAAATCCGTCTAACACGTATAAATCTCATAAACGTCTGTCGAGGCTGAAACGAATAACTTGGGTCTCGTTTTACTCTTAGACAACTTATTAAGTTAGTATATATTTCCAGAATTTAAAAGCTATTAGATAATTTTCAGAGCTTTAATCTTAATTCGGAGTATTTAACTTCGTTAAAATTTAATTCTGATTTAGGTATCAGTTTGTGGCCAGTCGTGGCCCAGTGGCACAAGAGTGTGACTGTAAACGACTGGTTGTGGGTTCGATTCCCACTCGAGGAGTGGAAATTATATTTCTATTTTCTTCGCTCTGGTGTCGAGGTAAAGCGCGGCGTTAAGTTCCGCCCCTTAACACGCAAGCCTCCGAATTCGGCGGAAAGTGGGGAACGGAGTGTCTTAACACTAGGTTCCCTCTGCCTACCCTGCTGTGTGCGGGATATAGC
This sequence comes from Dryas iulia moderata, assembly GCA_019049465.1. Classification (NCBI taxonomy): domain Eukaryota; kingdom Metazoa; phylum Arthropoda; class Insecta; order Lepidoptera; family Nymphalidae; genus Dryas; species Dryas iulia. The sequence goes on along the minus strand of JAHESG010000133.1, from coordinate 15,352 downwards.
GTGAATAAAAAAAAAAAAAATTAGGTATCATTCTTACACTATTAACTGTACATGAGCCTCGTTTATATAACATATTTATATATTTTATTACAGGTTGTGATAATAGATGAGGTTGTGATGACCACATCAGATGATAAAGGCGGTATGGGACCCCCGCAAGCGTGCCTCGCCCATGACTACGATATGATGAAGCCTGTAGTACTGGCCACATGGAAGCATGGATTCCAGGGTGCCTGTCCAGATAAGAGTGCCATTTTAGCAGAATCTCAGGTATAATAATTAAAATATCTGTAACTTTTAGGAAAAAGAATCATATTTATTTAGTACATATTTTAGCTTTCAAAATGACCTTTATAAGATATTTTAATGTAATAAGTATTCTGAATACTTTTATACAAAATTGTTTGTCTTGCCGCAAAATGAAAGTCATAAATCTAAGTCATGGTAAGTCTGTAACTTTTGGCATATCACCAAGTGTTGAGATAGAAGAGATTTATAATGACAATGTTTGAAAAGTTGACTCAGTTGACAGCTTATACTGTATATACGCAAGTTAAGTTTTATACATACATTTTATATATACATACGTACATGTATTTAGTGCAAAATGCTAAGTCAGTGATCTTTGACTTCTACAAATATTTCTTTTATTTTAGAATAATGGTTTGTAGAAACGATTTAATTCAATTATTTTATTTTTACAGGTGGTCCAAGAAAGCCTTCAGATACCCGGAACCGGTTTAAACCTTGTCTATCACAGTTCTAGAGCAGCTGGATATCTTTCCACTATTCAGTTACAACTAACACCAGAAAAAGTTCCACCAACGTTAGCTTTGATCCATTTAAGAATAACGATTGAGGGTATTCTCTTTGAAAAGACCTTTGAAGCAGATCCGGTTATTAAGTTTACATATCCTTGGAATCGACTAAACGTTTATAGGCAAAGGGTATATGGCGTGACCACAGCGTTGGTGAAAGTTGGTTACCAATATACAGATTGTAAGGACATTATTTGGAATGTACAGACAACTAAATTGAGTGGACATGATATGAGTATTTCTGATGTTGGTGGCTGGAATTTGGATATTCATCATCGGTACAACTTCCATGAAGGTAACTTCGTTGTCTTATTCAATTAACCTTCATAATGTTATATACATATATGGTATAGCTCTCAGCAAAAATATTATACACATATAAATACTATTTTACTCGTATATAAAAAAATATGTTTATTTATTTAAATCTTTTAACAATACATACATCTGTACAATAAGCGAGCTTAACGCTAGAAAACTTTTTTACCAGCCAACCTCATCGTTTAGGAAGTCATTATGTAGGTGTGCAAAGCTTATAACATATATGTATGTAAACATATATAAGAAAAATGTACTATATAGAAAACATACACTATACACTTAAATATTAATATTATTTAGTACATACAACATTTATTGAGTAAAATACGAGAACCTAAATAAAATGTCTATAAATATACCAATAATCAATAAGTAATATAATAGAATAATAACATATCAATCATGATAAGTATTATAATTACAAGTTAATGAAAAAGAATTCTTCTAAGCACTTGCCTAAAAGGCAGGCTTCTTGAGGCATTATTTGTTAATAATTAATTATATACGCGTCATTACTATAAATCTAATATTGCTTTCCAGGTATACTTCAGAAAGGCGATGGCACGAACATCTACCTTAAACATAAGCCCCGACTTATTATCACTACTATGGGAGATGGCAGACAACGCGCTCTCGAATGTTCTGAATGTTCGGGAACTGCGATTAAGCAAAGGCTACTCGCGCCAGTGGCACTCGTAGCTGCTCCAGATGGTTCGATATTTGTGGGAGACTTCAACTTGGTCAGGAAGATTAATACCGATGGCACTGTGAGAACCGTCGTCAAATTAAAGTGAGTTGCCTAAAATAATTCAAACTTATATAATTAATGGGGCCAGTCGTGGCGCAGAGGCACAAAGTGTGACTGTGAAGCGACTGGTTGTGGGTTCGATTCCCACTCGATGAGTGGAAATATTTAACGTTTCCATTTTCCTCGCTCTGGTGCGAGGCAAGGGCGGCAACACGCAATGCCGACGAAAAGTAGGGAACGGAGTGTCTTACCACTAGGTTCCCTCTGCCTAGCCTGCTGCGTGCAGGATACAGCGTGAAGCTATAACAAAAAAAAATATAATTCATTTCTTTAAAGAAAGTTCTTAAATGTTTTATTATGTTTCTATGCTAAATACTAATAGCTTTAAATTTTACTTTTTTCAGTGCCACAAGAGTATCATATCGCTACCACATGGCTTTATCTCCATTGGATGGTACTCTCTACATCTCTGATCCAGAATCTCACCAAATTATTAAAGTTCGAAATACGGACGACTTTAGCGACCCTGAAAGAAACTGGGAGACTGTTGTCGGGTCTGGTGAGAGATGTCTCCCAGGAGACGAGGCCCATTGCGGTGATGGAGCATTAGCAAGAGACGCGAAGCTAGCATATCCGAAAGGAGTCGCAGTTTCCATAGACAATGTTTTATATTTCGCAGACGGAACGAATATACGTATGGTTGATAGAGATGGCATCATCACTACTGTTATTGGAAATCATATGCATAGAGCTCATTGGAAGCCAATACCATGTGAAGGAACCCTAAGTGTTGAGGAGGTACATCTAAGATGGCCCACGGAACTAGCTATCAATCCTCTAGATAATAGCTTGCACATTATAGATGACCATATGATTTTACAAATGGCGCCTGACGGTAGAGTGAAAGTAATCGCTGGAAGACCTTTACATTGTCCTTCCCCATTAACTGGGTACGATATGGAATTAGCAACATATGCAACACTCGTTATGCCGCAAAGTATAGCTTTTGGTGCAGCCGGAGACCTATATGTAGCCGAAAGTGATTCTCAGAGAATTAATAGAGTGAGACTTATTACGACGGATGGAAAGATTTCACTGTATGCAGGAGCAGAATCTAAATGCAATTGTTTGGAACGTGGCTGCGATTGTTTCGAAGCTGATCATTTCTTAGCTTCGAATTCTAAGTTCAATACAATATCCGCGGTTACTGTAAGCCCAGATGGCAATGTACATATTGCAGATCAAGCAAATTATAGAATTCGATCTGTTACAGCTAGTATTCCAGACGCTAGTGGTGCAAGAGAATATGAAATTTATGCTCCAGACACTCAAGAAACCTACATTTTTAACAGATTTGGACAGCATGTTATGACTAAAAATATTTTCACTGGAGACAATAATTATGTATTCACATACACTGTTAACACTAGTAATGGAAAGCTAAGTACAGTAACAGATGCGGCAGGAAACAAAGTATTCCTTCTAAGAGACTATTCGAGCTTAGTGAATTCCATTGAAAATACTAAAGGTCAGAAATGCAGACTGAAAATGTCGAGAATGAAAATGCTTCAAGAATTACGAACACCTGACAACTTCAATATGACTTTCGATTATCACGGCACTACGGGGTTGCTCAAAGCCAAATATGATAGTACTGGTAGAAGTTATATCTACAAATACGATGAATTTGGTAGATTGACCTCGGCTGTCACACCGACTGGCAGAATAATCAACCTAACGTTCGATTTAAGCCTTAAAGGAGCAACGGTACTGGTCAGTGAGAATAACAGAAAGCCTATTTCTATCTTAATAAAGGGTTCGTCCGTTAATTCTAAAGTTGGTGAGGCTGAAAAGAAGACAATCATATCAACTGATGGTAGCATATCTTCAAGTATGCCATGGGGCCATGTCATATCCACAGATACAGTCCCCTACACAATCTTGTCTGAAATTGATCCTATTTTAGGTGAAAGCTACCCAGTACCAGCTAAACAAAGAACTGAAGTCGGTGGAGATTTAGCAAATCGATTCGAATGGCGATATTTCCTTCGTAGATTGCAATCTAATAAAGGCAAGAGCAGCAAGGCAGTCGCACAAATTGGCCGTAAATTACGAGTAAATGGTGAAAATCTACTGACACTGGAGTACGATAGAGACACATCGACTGTTGCAGTATTTATGGATGATAAAGTTGAGTTACTAAATGTGACTTATGATAGAATGGCACGACCCGTCAAATGGGGACCTAGAAGTGGTATATTTGCTGAAGTGGAACTGGATTATGATAGATTTAACAGACTTACTAGCTGGCGATGGGGTGATTTGAACGAAACTTATGGGTATGACAGAGCAGGCAGATTGCACGAAATTCGTTATGGAGATGGATCTTCCCTTGCCTATTCGTTTAGAGATATGTTTACAAGCTTACCCTTAAAAGTAACGACACCTAGAGGTAGCGATTATCTTTTAGACTATGACGACTCTGGCGCCCTACAAAATCTTACCACTCCCAGAGGTCATATTCATACATTTGCATTAATGACTTCTTTGGGTTACTTTAAGTATCAGTATTTCTCACCGATGAACCGGCACCCATATGAAATATTTTACAATGATGATGGTCACGTCCTAGCCAAAATATATCCCCATCAATCAGGTAAGATCCTTTACGTTTATGATAGCACTGGAAAATTGGAAACAATATTAGCTGGAGCATCAGCGATCCGCTACGTTTATCACGAGAATACTCATCTGGTAAAGAACGTAGAAATTACTGATCCTGATTATGAGCTGAGGCAGGACTATAAATATCACGCAGGCATCTTGAAAGACGAAAAGATGAAATTCAATTCAAAGAGTGGATTAAACAACGCTCATTTCAAATATCAATATGATGGCAATGCGAGACTTTCTACAATAGACATGAATATTAACAGCAAGGAAATGCCACAATTACGCCTAAAATATAACCAGAACTTGGGTATTCTTGAAGGTGTCAGCGACTTGCGAATATACAGGAATACATTTAACCGCTCAGTAATGCAGGATACAAGTAAACAATACTTTACAATTACTGATTACGACGATCATGGTAGAATTAAAACAGTTCTCATGAACATTAAATCCTTCGACGTATTCCGTCTCGAATTGGAATACGACGTAAGGAATAGAATCAAGTCGAAGAAAATGATGATTGGTGATACATCATCAAACGAACGAATAAGCTATAACTACGACGGACACCTTATGGAAGTTGTTGGGTCCGAAGACGATTGGAAATACGTTTACGATGAAAATGGTAATATTATTGGTATTATCGAACGAGGAGAGAAACGTTACCTTGGCTATGACATTGGAGACCGAGTAGTTCAGTACGGCGACGTTGAATTCAGCAGCTACGACGGTCGTGGTTTTGTCATTCGAAGGGGAGAACAAAAGTATCGGTATAACTCTAGAGGGCAGTTTGTGCATGCATTTGAAAGAGATAAGTTCCAAATGTGGTACTATTATGATGATAGGAACAGACTAGTCGCTTGGAAAGATGACAAAGATAACATTACCCAATTCTTCTATACGAATCCGCAATCTCCTAATCTAATTACACACATGCATTATCCAAAAGCTGAAAAAACTATCCGATTTTTGTATGACCAACGGGATTTCCTTACCTGCATTGAAACCGAGGATCAACGTTTCTATGTAGCTACCGACCATAATGGTTCCCCACTTGTAGTATTTGATGTTAATGGTGAAATTATTAAGGAAGTAAAACGCAGTCCATTCGGCAAAATTGTCAAAGACACAAACACAGGATTCTACGTGCCAGTTGACTTCCAAGGAGGAATACTTGACTATAATACCAACTTACTTTATTTGGAAAACCGTTTATACGATCCTGTTGTTGGACAATGGATGACACCTAATTGGGAACATCTTGCGACTAAGCTTAGTCTTCCCACTGATATATTTATATACAGATTTAGAAATAACGATCCAATAAATCGTGACCAAAATGTTCCGTACATGACTAACTTGGCAAGTTGGCTGCAGCTATATGGCTACGACCTGACTAAGATGATGGGAGCTAAATATATAACCGATATGATATTCCAACCAAAGACAGCGGTGACTGCTCCGCAGTTGGCGCCTGATTTTGGTGTCATGTCTGGACTACAATGTATAATCGAAAAGGTATGTGTGACTTAATTCATTCACGGAAATCATTAAAAATATTATTATTTCGTTTTATAGATTTAAATAAATTTACTTCACGTTATTAAATAGCCTAACCTAATCTATGTTTGAGATTCATAACTATTTAAATAATCATTTTTGAGTTTTTCGAATAAAGTATTATTATACAAATACTTGAAATCTTCCTTACATCCGTTAAATTTTTTATTTATTATACAATTTCAGGTGAACGACAAGTTATCAGATATCGAATTCGTCCCTACGCCACTATTGAAAATGGAACCGATCACAAGAAACCTGCTTCCACGTGTCTCATATAAGCGCGGAGTATTCGGTGAAGGTGTATTGATATCCAGAGTCGACGGCAAAGCTTATATAAGCGTGGCAGATGGAGCCAACAGCGTTGTAGAAGACGTCATTACTACAGTGTTCAACAACTCCTACTTCTTGGACGTGCATTTCAGTATTCATGACCAAGATGTTTTCTATTTCGTAAAAGACAATTCTCTTAAAATAAGGGACGATATGGAAGAGTTGCGGCGGATGTCCGGCAAGTTTAATGTATCGCAAGATGAGACTAACGACCAGGGACTAGAGGTTAGTATTAAAATGATTAAAATAAAGTTATAACTATTTTATATTTATTTTATATATTACGTTAATAAACTATCAAACGGGATCACAGACAAATAATAAACCATAATTTTATTTTCCTTTCTTTAGGTTCGAGTTCATGCAGTAGGCAAAGGATCAGCCCAAGCGGTGATAGTCTTGCGATACGGAGTCGATCCGGCTCAGGAACGAATAAAGTTATTGAAACACGCCCACAAACGTGCTGCGGCTAGAGCGTGGGAGAGAGAGAAGGCACTAGTTGCTGCGGGGTGGGAGGGAAGAGGGTCTTGGACTGAAGAGGAAAAAGAGGAGCTAATATCCCACGGTATTGTCGACGGCTGGGCGGCAAGAGATGTCCACTCGGTGTCGAAATACCCACAGTTAGCCGACGACCCTGCCAACATAGTGTTTGTGAGAGATGGACGTAGAAAACGGAGAAAGAGTGGGCGGGCGCGGCATCGTTCGTGATTTCACTAATCGTGCCATTTGACATTGACATTTATATATAGACAAATTAATAATATCATGAATAACAGTTCTTATATTGTCTCTATTTCTTGTTAAGAACTTACAAATATTAACAGTCCTTTCTCTATAAAAGCCGCAAAAAAATAACTTCAATATCTGTTGTGAGTATGTAAATGTCAATGTCTATTCGTTTCCCGCCATTTTGTATTTTAAACATTCGGATACTCTGTACGTATTATTTTTGTAATGGCCTGTTTGAGTGAGGTGTCTATGGACTGACGGTGTTTTGAATTATATTAGAGTTGATCTTTGTATCGTAGTATTGTATTTGATTTGCGTTTAGGCGTTATATTGTTTTAAATCGCCCTATTCATCGGTCTAAAATGAATCTCTTGAAATAACTTACGACAGGGTAACGAATCATTAATTAACGCTTATATATGAACTGAGCATAATATTTTAACAAGAATACTCAATCGCCATCACACTTTAATCAATTTTGATATTATTTTACATTTTTATTTAATCCTATATACGTACGTCGCATAGAATAATGTACTTTTTCACAAATCATGTATTCCTAACGTATTTTAGCCAAATATTTCTTTAAATCCCTACATTTAGATATTTGTAAATAATATTTTATTCTTGTAGTCGTTCCTTTTGTATTGTTAGACCTAAGGTCCTTATTACTTCGCAATACTATACTATTAAGCAATAATTTTATATTTTATCCTAAGCATTTAAAATCTAGACCCGAGGTTTTAGTTTAATAGCAACACTACGGATTTCCAATACTCTCAACGTAGTTGTTAGTCTGTACTTACACTATTCATCTTTCCTAATAATCTACAATATGTAAAAAGAAAATTTCATCTATACTGGAGAGCTTGTCGCACTACACTTATTATTATTCACTGTCATACTTATTTTAGACATTAGTCAGTCTAAAAATCCGTCACAATTTATGGCTCAATTTTTTTTAAATAGTAACATTAAAACGCCATGGTTAAATTAAAAATAAAATAAATAAAAAAAATAGTGCATACAATTTTGAAATCCCTTTTTTGTAATTGTAGTTTTCAAATAGTTTAAAAGTGACAACTCCGTATATTCCTTAACAGTAAGTCCTTATAATAAATAGATGAAATTTTAAACGTGGATACGTGACACTGCGTGTGTTGTGCAATAATCAGTAGTTCTCATAACCGTCTAGGGTCGAACCTTCTTGCTGACTTATCTTAGACTGACTGTTCTTATCTCTTTGCCTATTTTATATATAGTCTGTGGTATCTTACAGCCACTGAATATTGCAGATTTAAATTCGATTTTAATTGGTATATACGTCCTTTTAGTAATTGGCGATTAAATAATCGAATTAACAATAAATCTGCAATCTGCAGGAGCTTTGTGTTGTGCGCTCTGAATACCTGAACTATAGTATATGAGAGTAATATACATATATGTATAATAAAAATTAAATTAAAAAAAAGAATAAAATAATCGATGTAAAGTAGAAATCTCCTGTGTATTTAAAATAAAAGAAATTATCCCCGTTTATAGTTTCGTCGCGTTCGAGCTCAGCCGATTGTATCCAATTATAGTTTAGTCGTAACTCGTAAGTCAGTAAGAAGAGTGTAAAATAATTGTAGATTAGGTGTATTGTATGTCCATAAATGTGTCTCATTTAAATTGTGGTGTCTATTCCGTGTTAGAACGTTAATTTAAACGCTAGGGACTGAGCGATGGTGATAGGGCGTCGAAGAATATTTTTTACGAAATGTTTATAATATATAAATATTGAAACGCGAAGGAGTGTCAGCTGCGGTACCGCGACGACACTCGCGGTACGACGCAACGTGATATTTTTGCAAAATGTGACTAAACGAAGCAATACACTGTAATTTAATACGTCTTACATTTTATTTAGTTTAAGGTACGTTTAATTTATAATTAAATATTAATAATACAATTTATATTATATGTATGTGAATGTAGAATTCGTTTCGCGGTGATATATAATAGAGCGGTATAGTTATCTTTTTTATGATGTATAAAGAATTCTAATTTGTAAATAGGTACTTAAATGATGTAACGTGTAAAAATATTGTACATATCTTTGCGCTTGAATTATTTATAGATATTTAAGGTTTTAGGATATGTTATGTAAACTAACCGTGTCAGTAGTCGGCGAGAGCCGTGATCGAGGCTGTAGGACGAATCACTAAGATCTACTCAATTTTTATCTAAACTTGGCTTATTTTTCATAAATTACCAAAAAAAAAAAATGTATTGTTTATGGTAATTCTGACTTTTTTATACTTGTTACAATAATAATAAAATATTTGATGTTTTCTTTTAAAATTTTACGTGTTTAATTAATATATGTATGTATTTCGTATGTATTTCTAAATTATTTTCTAAATCCAATATGTAATCTAGTATGCTAACAACAGACATACCATAGACTAAGCTTCTAGACATATTAGAGAGCTTCACAAATGCGATCAAACGAGCATTTACGTAGACCTCCGCTGCATTTAATTTGTACGAATTCGAACATTGCAAATGGCGGCACAACGGTTTTAATTTTAAAAAATCAATTATTATTTTACTAAGCAATTTAAAAAAAATATAGCTAATAATTTTTAATTTCCATACAAAATGGCACTAAGTAGTTGTTCATTTGCAATGTTCTGACTCGATGTAGATACGGTACGTAGACAGACTGTATAGTAGACGTTATGGACCACACGAACTTCTACAATAGATTCGAGATATATACTATTCTAGCTAATTCTCCTTTCTCCGTTCTCTCTCCTCGTATGGTCCATTATGTCTGGACAGTGTACGTGCTGGAGCCGATGTAAGCATGTACAATAATAAATATAGAAAGTATTCTAATGGAATATGTAATAAAAAATAATAAAACATATCTTTGTTTTAATTGGTTTACCCTAAAGTAACGTCTATAATTTTCATAATTTTTATACATTTTAAAAATCAAAATAATTTTAATCGGATTAATCGCGTATATATTGTGACCATGGACTACTGTAAAATATTCAAATCATCAGTTGTTCTAACGTATTTACGCGATTCATCCGGTTAGAGTAGTTTCCCTGATTTAATTTACAAGTGGCGGAACTTAACGCCGCGCTTAGCCACAACACCAGAAAGAAAAATGGAAATATCATAAGTCTTCATTCCTCGAGAGGGAATCGAACCCACAACCAGTCGTTTTACAGTCACACTTTGTGCTTCTGCACCACGATTGACGTTTACGTTGAAATGTTTAAAGTGAGTAATGATTATTTTATATATACATTTTTATGTATATTTTTTATTTATAGTCCGGTGGTCTGGTGAAAAAGTCAGAGCATCGCCTCGACTTTCCGCCCGAAATGGAGATGTTGTGTTTTGAGTAGTAGCGCCTCGCGGCGGATACTAACGGTCGAGACCCTCAGAAGAGAGAAAAAGAAGGAGAGAGAAGTCTCCACTTCCAAAAATAAACTTTTTGGAAAACCAATAGTTTCCAACAGAGCTTCCATGAGGCACGGGTTCGAATCCGTTTTCTAATGAATGTCAAAAAGTGTGTTTTTCAATTTCCTTATGGTTTGAATAGCACTTAACATGTTATAAAACTGTATTAATTTATTTACAAGTTTCGTAGTAAGACATAGATTCTGATATCGCAAATGTAATAATTGGTCGTAGGGAAATCGATAGGCGTTGGGAACTCTCTAGGATGTAAGTACTAGCGGGCGAAAATAGTTTGATTTACAAAGTGGCTTAGTATATGGTATTCTAGCTTCAGTGCTAGCTGTAGCTATCTATTATCGACACCAGTAGCATACAAATCCGATTAGAAACAAAAAAGTGAATATTTAAAATTATGTGAAACTAAATGTAAAAGTTAGTTTCCTACATTTTTCCCGCATAGCACAGCATAGGGTAGTAAAAGAGAACACGAGAAGCATAGCACAGCATAGGGTAGTAAAAGAGAAGTCTTAAGACGAGACGTGTTAAGACGAGACGTGTTGAGTGGCGGAACTCAACGCCGTGCTTTGTACCCACAACCATCTTGGTACAGTTGAACGCTGCGCCACTGTACCACGAAGGCCTCAAGTCAGAAATAAAAAATCGGTATCTCGATCGTTTATAATTGAAAATTGACGCGGACAGCCAAGAAGTACCTTTTGTACAAACATAAATTTTAATTCTATAGAATTAAAAATTATGGTTTGGTTTCGATCATTTAAAGGTTTCGATCATTTAAAGGTTTTTATGGAACCTTTCATGAAACTTCACACTTCAACTCGCCACCGATCGACCTAATTACCAAATAATGAGGAATCGTGTACTAATCATATGTCAACAATTTGTGATACTTCCTGCATTTCTAAAAAATTGCAAATGTCTAGTAGGTACTATTGCACAAACGTTTTTTTTTGAAGGAGCATAATCTTACTTTTCTTAATACTCAGCCTATTTTATCGCCGCGTTTGTTCTTCGGGTTCATACTCCCATATTTTATATTGATTGATCTACATATGTTCCTCTCTTGTTTTACAATTCCAAAAAACGTATATCTTAAAAGTATACAAATCTTTTACAATACGACCAGTAAATGCCTCGATAATCGTACAGAGATATGTATGTAATTTACACGAACTATATTACTGTTTAAATTTCTTAGGTTCTACTCCTAACCTGTGTCTTTTTTGTTTGTCAACCTAATATCGCACAAATTGCCTTTTAATCCAAAGTTAACTAGGAACCGCCTCTTTGGCATGGTGGGAAGAGCTGAGCGAAGTACATATTTGATGTTATTACATGTTAAAAAAGCTTGAAAAAGCAAATACTTAAGACTAACATAACACTTAACGTTTACAGCCTATTCTATGGGCACTTTTTGACCATTTGGTGATCTACTACAAATAGCCCAGGAAGAGTTAAACCACAACGACACACACTTTTGACCAGTAAGACAACAATTATTATCAAATAAAAAATAGCTCACCTGGATAATGCTTCTGGCAGTTTTGGCAGCCACACGGAGTTCCAATTTCATTTCACCTTGCACTTATCACAACATTACTCAACAGTTTACACTTATAAAGTATTATCTACAAAGTAGTTTATAAAGTATTATCTTTAAGTTTTAAATTCACTTTTCATATAAGCAACATAATAAGATATAACACTTCTGATATCACAAACGGTGCAATTCATACTTATATTATAAATGCGAAAGTCTGTCTGTTTATCTGTCACGCTTTCACGGCTAATGTACCGATCCGATTTGGATGAAATTTAAAAGAAAAGTAGTAAAAGTTACTGAGTATAAGATAGGCTACTTTATTTTTTAAACATCCACTCCCGAGGGTTGCAACACCGGTCACGCGGCAAAACCGCGAGCGGGCCGCTAGTATGTAATAAGTTGTACGTAGATCGAAACACATCAGGAATTACTAATTACGTAAGTAATAGTGGGCGTGGAGAATATGACTACTTAGAAAATGTATAAAAAATTTCAACGGAGCGGGATTCGAACCCGCGCGTCTTGGAAATCGTCCAAGCGCTCTGACCGCTAAGCCATGTGTTCTACTACCAGCTGCGTTTTTATACGCTTATTACACCTTATTTATGTTGTTAGCCTCTCTGTAGAGAGATTTTTATCAATTTATGCTACCCAAAGATTATTCTTACGAACAAAAGTTTGGCAAGAGAGAATGCTATTTATTTATTTTTTTTAGCTTCACGCTGTATCCCGCACACAGCAGGATAGGCAGAGGGAACCCAGTGTTAAGACACTCCGTTAGCGCCGCGCTTAGCTTCGACACCAGGCGAAGAAAACGGAATCATTAACTATTTCCACTCCTCGAATGGGAATCGAACGTCGCCTTACAGTCGCACCTTCTGCCTCTGCGCCAGGGCTGGCCCTATTTTATTAAATACTTTTAAAATTGTTAAAGTTAAGTATTATTCACATACTTAGGAAATTTAAAAATACATTTGAAAACGTATATATTTAACCTTAACGTAAAATTTAAATTTAACGTAAAGATTTCAACAGTAATTGCAATTATTTTTGGGTTTCGAAAATATATTTTTAGAAAACCCCACATTTCGAACTCTTTACTGTAGTCCGTGATCACTCGCGGGTAGACTGAGGTGGCATTGTCTGTCAGTTGATACATTCTTATATCAAACTACCGCCAACGATTTCTAAGTTACCTCGAGTACTGCAATGGATTCTTGCGAAATGAGCTGATTGTATATTGCCCTCTGGTTGGGTTAGAGACTTTAACATTTTCACAATTGGATCCTAAAAAGAAAAAAAATAAATTGGGATGTTGATGATCTTAATAGCCTTCCAGATCGTTCTAGGTACATATATATGTGTTCCTTATCTAACCTGTCAAATGGTTGGGTGTATCCGTTATCCTTTTAGCATTTTTAAAGTGTTACTTACACACTTAGGAAATTGAAAAGGATATTTAGAAAACGCATAACATTTTGACTGCAGCAGGATTCGAACTCGCGCCTCTTGGAAACTGTCCAAATTTTTATACCTTTTCTAAATATCTTTTATCCGTTATCGTTATTACCTGACTTCAACACGTCCATTCTTGAAATCAGAAAGGTATTCTTTTGCGACCAATGCTTCTATTTGTTTGGCCCAATGTAAGATAAGCCACAGTCACAATCTAGATTGTATACACCTGCACACTTCATACATTTTGCAAGAATACAGGGCAGGATGCAAGGCAACTAAGAAATCGTTGGTGGTAGTTTGATATAATAATTGTATCAACTGATATTACTTAAATCTACCCGCGTGTGCCACGTTCTATTGCAAAGTAATCAAAACGTAGTTTTATTATAGTATATTATAAATGCGAAAGTCTGTCTGTTTGTCTAATCTACCCCCGAGGGATGCAGTATAACAAAACAGTTAAGTAGTCCACGCCGCGTAGCCGATCGCGGCTAGTATTTAATATTTCTATTTTGTTCGCTCTTGTGTAAAGGCAAAGCGCGGCATTAATTTCCACCTATTTGTTAATAGGTACGTGTTCGTAAAGCCTCTAGGAATTGGCAGTGTCTGAGGAACGGAGTGTCTTAACACTAGGTTCTCTCTGTTTACCCTGCCGTGTGCAGGGAGCACGCTGTAGCGCGAAGCCAAACAAAATCGCAAAATAAAATACCTTGTTAGCCTACTAGTAATGCGTTACGTCATAGATTCGACCACAGATAGTTTACAGAAACTAAAATAGATGGTGCTACACTATGCACCAACAAATTTAAGCATATATTTAAAAAAAAATAGAAAAGGGTCTATAAATAAATATAAAAAACCACACATAAATGAAATAAATCATTTTATTTTATCAAATACATAATACTAGTGATATGTTTAATTTTAGGAAAAAATACATTTATATTTTTTTTAAAAAAAGGCATTACAAAAATAAATCTACACATTTTCGAGACTAAAATGTAAAAAAAATAGTACTCCTACGTTTAAAAATATACATAAATCTTGATAAAAAAAAGGAAAATACTTTAGCCCGTGATTTATTTTTAAGCCTACATAATAATATAAAAAAATACACAAATAAAAACTAAGAATCTCTTATCAATAAGTAATTAATATAATATAATTACGCCAGGACAAAAATACCACTAAATTTGAAAAAAAAGGTTGAATATCTCAAAAAATATATACTTGCAGGAAACAAAATGTAAGCAAAGATGCCTACTTAAAAAAAAGTGGCCGGAAATCAGAGAACGGAGTATTTTGACACTAAACTCTATATTCTAACCATACTATGAAGAAAAAAACTAAAATTATACATTAATACTACAAATTATCTAAATGTGAATGGACGATGAAATATTAAAATTGACTACAAAATTGTAACAAGACGATAGTTTTTTTAAATATAAAAATACGCAATTTTAAACACTAACATATAAACATTACAATTTTCATAATTTTAATTAAAACTCTTTAAATTTACTACTCTTAATAGGTTTAATAATCTGTGGTAAAAATATAATTCTTAATAATCTGCGATAATATAAAAACTGTCATTAATTGCTTCAAATACCAAAACTGCTTATAATCTTATAACAAACAAGTAAATATGCTGTCATAAAATTTTCTACAAAGAATGTCTTTTTT
>JAHESG010000132.1:0-24991 GCA_019049465.1 Dryas iulia moderata | reverse complement strand
GGCTGGCACCTGGGGCAACATTTAAAGAAGACGTAGAGTTTAAAGAAATAGGAGATGTTATCATAAGTCATAAGATTTCGGCTATAAATTACGTATAGTTTGTCTGTCACGCTTTCACGGTGAATCTATCGGTCCGATTTGGATGAAATTTAAAATGAAAGTAGTAAAGGTTACTGGGTCTAACATAGGCTACTTATTTTTTATATCTAAGCTTAAATATAGGCTACTTATTTTTCAAAAACCACCCCCGAGGGTTGCAATATAACGAAGCAGTTACGTAGTTCACGCGGCGAAGCGGCGAGCGGGGCGCTAGTAGTACGATAAATTACCAAGTAGAAGAGTCTTGGCATGGTTTTGGCAAACATATTCACTAAATGTTGTTCTGTATATATGATATAACATTTAACAACGAACAACCTAGGGTTCGCATTTGATAGTATTTTGAGTGCCCAGTCCATCTCATAGGTATAGTGAATACAATGCAGACTACTACAAAATTTTGTAGAGTAGGGGAAGTACGTCTACGTAAAGTAGAGTCATCAGCTTGCAGATCTGTTGTCTAAATTAATAATCAAATAATTCTTCTCGTACACAATTCGATGTAGCTTATGTGTCAACCTCTACTATCAGACGGCATAATATTCAAAGTTAGGGTAAATTAAATGAATAATATGCTAATTCGATATTATGCTGTTATAAAAAATCAAGCCTAGCTAAGCCTCTCTTTATCATGATATAAAAATATGATACATTTTAATATTTTTTGTAGTTGCGTGGAATTTTGTTTTTTAATTGGTATTAATATAAAAAATCAACATGTAGATTAGTAACAATAAAAATGTTAAAAAAAACTACATTATTAAGAAACTGGGACGTTTTTAGATATGTTTCATACTCCGTGATAAATGGCTCTTGTATAAACATCTATGAAAAAACAATATACCAATTTCTACGAAACTATTTAAAGGAGTTTGTTAAATAAAAGCACATATATTCATTATTGGTAGGTCATATTTAATGTATTTTTTTATTATTAAAATTTGCTTTTGCCTTTTCTTATTAATATGACAAATGGAATATTGTTTGATATCTAGATTAAATATCTATTCTGTGAAACTATTTTAAACAACTTTTATATTTTACCAGCATTTTGTACAAGGACAGCTTCACTACCACCACTAAAAATTTAAATCTATTACAATAGTAAGGTACAACAAATTGGAGACACACACTTTAAAAATAATAGTTTAGTTATCATGAAATTACTGTTTATTTATAAGCATTTCTAAGCCTATTTTATTGCATGTATGTGGTATAGGAATTTGATTTTATTAATTACTAGATCTTTAATTATTTAAATTCATTTACAAAGACTCATGTTGAGCCTTCATGTTGGTATTAATCTTATGCATTTAACATTTCCGTTTAACTACAATAAAATCAGTTTCTTACACAACATGCAATATATTACAGTATTTTCTATTTTAAAATGGCATCAGTCATAAAAATAGACAACAAAATTGACATAAACAATTTTCATTGCTTAATTAACTAATGAAATAAATAACAAATTACTTATATCATTATCACTTTTGTGTGAATTTGTGAGTTTGACATTTCGAATTTTGTCCCTAATTTTTTACAAATATTAATTTTATGTTAATAATATTTATATTATACAATGTGAAATGAAAATAACTTATTGGAGAGAAAATATTTTCTATGTATTAAATAAAGATATAATATATTAAAAATAATTTGTATATTTCGACATTTGGATACCTAGTCTGACATAATGGTGTCAACCAAATTTTTAAAGGCAGTCAGTCTAGAATGTACAGTTATGAAGGTTAATTTAATTGCCTAGTTTATTAAATTTACTTTGAAGAATATAAATAAGGTAGAAGTTGTAATGATTTTGTATATTGCCAGATTTTTTGAAAATTAAAACAAAATCCTAATTTTTTTGGCAAAGGGTTATTTAATTGGAGCTGCTGACAAGGATCATACTATTGTTTCATAATTTCCTCTGAGGTTACTTAAAGTGACTACTTCTAGAAGCGTACACAAAAGTTTATTATGGACTACATTTATTAATAATAGGTAAAATAGTATTCTCACAAAAAAATAAAGCAAATTCACATATAAGTGTACATTTCATTAAGCACCAGATTTTTTTCAGTTACAGGCCAATTTCTATTATCTAGTTATGTTTACAATTTATGGACTAAATTACAGGCCTATTGCAGAAAAATGCGAGCCATTTAACTAATTTCAGCTATATAACTTTCATAAATGACTACAGCGGAAAGTTGGGATCATTTCCGATATGAATACAACTATATCTCAAAATATATTGCGCCTGTGAGAGGCTTATAATACCTGACCTTATGATATAAGTAATAAATACATACTTAATTTAAAACTAATTCAACCAATTTTATTATTCAACGACTATTCTCTAATGAGATTTATCTGCATTGATAACATTACTCACTATTTAATTATTGTCAGTGTGACAGAATCGTAGATAGATCATCATTTATGTAATTGTAGACCGTGTTGGTGTTACATTTTAACTAAGAGTTGTGAGCGGGTTTTAGCAGAGAAGAAAGCAAGTACAGTAAGTATTGAAATATTTCAACATAAATATGGAATGTAGCAAACACTCAATCGAATGAACGTCGTATTTTGGCGTTTTGTCATTACATAATCTAACATTAAATTAGAGACAATATTTACAATAAAATAGTAACTATGCTTTGTAAATTAATATTCCTTGTGATTACTGTACTGATATGCATTACTTTATACATTATATTTAAATAAATATAAAAGTTGTTTAAACACAGATTTAGCTGCTGGATAGAAATTAAATTTTAAAGTAGGTTATTTAAATGTGAACTGTACACTGCAAGACATTAATAGCATACTATTGACTGACCTTTTTCATAATATACAATATCATTCAAGGTTACAATCGAAAGATTCTTTAAATATTTTATACTTTAATTGTTTCTATTTGAATTAATTTTATCTAAGACAACATATTCAATGTATACTTTATAGTGTTATTTTTTTATTTATTTCAGTCTTAGTTTTCAAAAACTCAAAGACAGTGCGAGGAACACGGACGCACACTCTATGCAACGCCATACACACCTATAACACAAATAGCGGGCAGTGAAACCTCGTCTAGTTTCATAAAATTTCAATAGAAACAATTACTACGTCTAAACCGATTAAAGTATCAAGACTAGTTACTCGCGGCGGCGTCCCTCACGTCCCTCATCGCGTCGCCTCACTCCGAACGGTCCGCACTGTCACAACACGACCCTGTCGCACATATCACAAAGCGCGCCCGCGCCCCCCGCGTCCCGCCCGGCGCATCCCAAATAAATAAATTACCAAGTCTATAATACTCCGGGACACGCGTGCACTCCGGCGACCGGCGAGTTTGATCGTCCCGATAATGGAATGTAAGCGTGATATGGTAGAGAGGTGCGGAGGCGCGGTGACGTCACGCGTCGGGCGGCGGCGAGGGCGCGGCGCGGCGCGGCACCATCACGCAGGGCGGCGGGGCGCTGGCGGGCAGGAAGGGCGGCGGGGGGCGCGCGCCCATGCGCACCCACCAGCGCGTCGCCTTCTGCAGCAGGCCGTCCTTCTTGCCGCCGCCGCCCGCGCCCGCGCTCGCGCCCCGCCGCCCCGGCGGCGCGTCCGCACCCGCCCACTCGGGCACGTCGCTCACGCACTTGTTCGGTGGAGGTTGAAAACTGCTTCTCGTCAGCTCGGCTTGCTGTCAAATTATAATGAATATCTAAAAATGGGTCATACATTATGTTAACGTTACGATATTGTGGTTCAGTAATTGCGATAAGTTCCGCTACTTAACACGCAATGCCTCCGAATTCGGCGGTGCGTGGGGAACGGAGTGTCTTAACACTAGGTTCCCTCTGCCTACCCTGCTGTTGCGGGATACAGCGTGAAACTAAAAAACAAGTAATCACACAAATTCACTTTACTAAATTATGTAAAGTTAATGAACTAAATTTAATTTCACTCCGGGGAAGTTTACATATTATTTAATATTCCCACTCTGGTATTTCTCAATGTCTTGATTTAGGGCAGAAAATGGAAACAGTGTGTTTTGACACTAGGTTCTCCTTAAACGATCTGACCTGCTATGCGGGAAAAGGTGTGAAGCTGGTTTTTCTATTGAACTAAAGTTCTTCTTTATTCGTATACAAAATATTTTATTTCTGTTTCTTGTACATTAATTTCTACAACTGTTTACAGACTATTCATTATGCCGTACAGATGGGATATATACTATTAAAAGATATTCTTCATTCAGGATTAAGTAATTAAATTTCAAAATATTTCACAACATACAATATAAAATAATTTCCAATAATTAATATTACAAACAGAATACTTACGGACCTGATAAGGGACTCGTAACTGTAGATGCGCGTCCTGACCGTACTCGCCGTCGGGAAGCTGTATGCTTGGTGGCAGGCCGAGGCGCTCCGCTGCGGCGGCCGAGCGTGCGCGTGTCTCTTGTTCCACCATCTCTTGGAGACGGCCAACCATAGCCTGCAACCTTTGTTGTTTCTCCCATTCCCTGAAAATTGAAATATGTTGCTATTAAGTTTTTGATTCCTTACAATGCTTTACGAAAGTGATTATTTAATTATTATTGCTTTACTATATTTTTATCAATTTTATGTATACCCACATAGGATAGTCAGAGAGAAACCGAAGTTCATGGTCTGGTCGGAGATATGAAAATAACTATATTTATTAATAAAAAATATTGATTAATAATGAAATGATTATATTTAATAATCAATCTCCCAGTAGTCATCAAACCCATAACCAGTTGGGTGTACAGTCAGACAGTATGCCACTGTGCCACAATGGCTTCTTAGAACATTATTATTTTTAACAGGAATTATTAAATAAATATTGTAAAATATTCATGGACAAAAGTTATCTCTTATTAAAATAGCTGAGTCGCTATATGCACAGTTTTGCTGTAACTAACAAGCAAATTAAGGAATATTTTAAATACTCATATTGTATGTTGTTTTTATACAATTAATTATGCATTTTTTTATATTTTACAATTGGTAACTTACATAAATATTATACTAAAGATATTTAGAAAATTGTTTATATTCGAGATGAGAAATGTTTATATTAGTAATTGTTTTATTGTAATGTACTTATGGTTACTGAATAAAAAACTGAGATACTCAGATTGATAATTTTGTAAACAATAATACTTTAAACACTAAATATTAATTTATAATACTAATATACCAATAGTGAACAGCATATTTCTGTGAGGTCAGAGATGTACGTAACAAATGATATCTTGGGACTTGATACCGCAAGATCATAGGTTACAATATCAAGTAAAATTAAAATAGACTAGAATTAAAATAAATTCAATATGACTGGTTAATGTTTAAAATCAAAATACTTATTGCATCATAATGTATGAAAAGGCATATTATTTTAAAAAATGATGAAATATTTTAACATTTAATCTGTGAAATAATGGCTGCTTGCATAATATTTTTGTTTACTTTTTCAGTCATATGATTTATGCAGTTAATTCAATAATAACTTTATGTTTTGATGCTTGTGATGTAATTAATTTACAATAATTTGATTGACAATTAATTTACAATGAATTGATTGTTCTTACATTATTCAATATATAAATATGGACATGTTGATGTTGTTCTGCTGTTACTTACAAAGTGGAATGATGGTGCCTGTGGTCGTGCCGCAGGCGCGGTCCCCCCGGCGCGCCCAGCCGCTCCATGCCCGCGCACCCCGGTACTTGTACCGAGAGCATCTGTAAATCACAACACACTGCTCTCACTTATGTGGCCCTCCATATAGTTAGCACTATATTCAAACTCAAATCAAAAAAAACCTTTTTTGTGCTACACCACTTATGCTAAACTAATGTATTTTCACTTTTTACTTAGTTTGTCGCTAGACAGTAAATCTAGGATAACAAATCGCTGTGTACTTGGAGTAATTGTTAACTTATTAGTCAACCTGGGGATTTAGCATCCCCAGATGCCAGACATAGTTCATATTATGATATATACCCAATGAATAATATTGTTTAATGCACAAAAATAAGTTTATGCTGATAAAATATCAAGAATTTAGTGGTCAAAAGTTGTTAACATTGTATTATTACTATTGTCACAGAAACAGTAGGTTTAATCATGGTATGAAAAAAATTATCTTAAAAGCTGACTAAACATTTTATATCTAAAAGATTTGATATTGTAATCCTTTAATCAATATAGCTATTGATGATATATGATTGATTTAAATAGTTATAAATTTGCTTATACATTTATTTTTTGACATATGAGTAGTGCTTATTTTACAGTTTTTAAACATATAGGACATAATATTAAAATGTTTATAAATTATAAATACAAGGTAGTAATTATAAATAATGAACTATCTGCATTATATTGTAATTAAAAAAAATCATAATATACAACAGAATTAAAAGAAATCTGTGTACATGCATTGTAAACCAGTTTGTGCATTGACATTTACATACTTAATTGTATGTTTGGTTATGTCTAATACAGTTGTATACAGATATTTAAATTGGCAATAGTATTTTTAAAATTCATTTACTTTAAGTTTTTTTATAAAGAATGGGATGGTTACGAATGAAGGCCTTGTGCAATATAAGTATATACAGATGTATACATGCATACAATATTGCATTCATTATATGTTGCAGTAGAGGTCACTGTCAATTATACATATTTTACACTCAGTTGAAAGATTTCACCTCATGCATAATTTAAGATTCATAAAAATATTTAATATATTCTATTAAAGGAATTAATAATAATATATTGATAGCTTTATAACTGTACTGTAACTATTAATGTATTTAATGTATAATTTTATTATATTGCTGTCTTAATTTTGCAATTTTAAATATGTTTTTAGACAATGTATTTTATTATGGAGTGTTGTTTGGAATTCAGTGTATTTATTATTCTAACTTTTATTGTTATCATCTGAATTACTTAATGTTGGTACAGTAACTATCTACATATTATATTTTTAATTATTAGGCTTCAAGAGCATACTGTTAAAATATATTAAGAAATAGTGCTATAGATGTTTAGAATGAGCATTTTGGTTATGATTTGAAATTATTTCGTACAATGGAAGAAAATATTTAGAAGAGTTTTGCAGATATTATCGAGTTGGCATGTCACGACTATCGAGAGAGGTGATTACGGAACTGTCTGTCATGAAAATTTATTTAAATTCACACAAACAACGTCTGGGCGTGACGTCGCTATCGGCGCGGCTCTTATCACTTGGCACGCTCCCGCCGTCTCGCGGCCGTCCGATTCCCAGCCACGGCCTGACTCGCGTCTCGCATTCGCTTATAGTGCAAACATACTCAACCTCAATCAACTTTTAAATCATTACATTTTTCGCTATAACTGAGTTTTTATCCTACAGTATGCAACTAAATAACAATAAGATACATAAGGCTAATGTCCTGTACTATTTATTTATGAATTTCTATAAACGTCAGTCACACGACATTTTAGAATGTAAACAAGATGTAGGTATACTTAAACTTACTATTTGAATAATTGGTGTTGGCCACAATTGTGTACGTTTCCAAAGAATTCAAGATTGTGTTTGTATCAACTCCGATGACAAGCCGTTGGTTTCACTTGTAGCCGAATCGATCACACTATCATGATTACAACGAGCATATTTTTTCAACACTGCCACTCATTTTTTTCATATTTGCTTATAGAAGCTTTAAATATTTTAAATAAAACAATCACAGGGCAATACACGGAGATTACAACACCCGTAAAGCGCTTTTACAATAATTAACTATCATTCACTAATAAATAAAATATGGTTTAATGTAATAACACTATAAAAATAAATAATTTATAAAACAAAGATAACATATAAATTCCACTATCGCGAATTTTGTAACAGAGTTACTTAGCACTCTTTTTTTCATATTGGCAGGAAGACGCCTGCCATCGAGCGAGTCTTGTTGTTCAATGACGCGGACGCGGCCGCGTCGCGGTGTTCGCAGTCGCGTAGCGGGGAAAACGAGCGGGTGACGGTGCACCGGCTGCCCCGATGCCGCCGCACACACGCAACCGATCTGTCTAGTTGCGCTGGTGTGGCGTCGGCTCGCGGCCCGCGCCCTGTGTGTACGTGAGCGGGCACACATGCAAATGGGACTCGATTGCTGCCACCGCCTCGTTTATGTATGCGCACCTATAATTGTAATAGTAAGCGATGACGCGTTTTGTCGGCTCGTGAGACGAGACGGTTGGCATTGCTCAATGATTGAGCTGTACTCGAGAGTCGTACGTAACAATCACTAACATAACACAAAAAAAATTAACATTGTTCCAACACTAAATTGTGATCAATTATTGCAGATTATAGATGCATTTTATATGTTTTGAAAAACTATCTAGGCTTAGCATTGTTTTGATTTTTAGGAAAACATTCTATACATAACGTTACGCTTCCGGCAGACAATGTATTGAATATTCGTCATACAGTACTATTTTGAACTCTGTCAAAATTAGAAAAATAACTACTAAGCACATAACTGCGTATATTTACGAATTTTGCGCCAAAATAAACACATACGAACAATTACCAATTATTAAATTGTCGTGGTAGGTATATGTTACATCAAATATCATACACGAACTTCTCTAAACTACTGTATGACTCTAGTCAAGAATTTCATTCAGTCTTCAGTTACTTTCAAGGCTTTACATATCAATTCGTGACGATGGTACAATGCTGACAAGTAGTAATCGAAATAAGATAATGCAGATAAAAAAAAATAAAAATGTTTTGAAAAATGAAAAATGTTTATTTTAGTTTATTTCAGATAAAAGAAAACATGACAGAGTTAAAAAATACATGTAATTGTATTATAACGCTTATCCTAATCCTAATATACTCGTAAAAGATGAATATTATGAGACATTATTTTCGTCTAATATCATATGACATTAGGGGCGTCTCGAAAATAAATAAATTTCACGATGTCGATTATCGTTTGTCATTAACGAAATATTATATTGTCATCATAATCAATTTATTGCATTAAATGACAAAAATTCTTTGGATACATAAAATAGCGCATCTTCTTTGCCTAGATTCGCATCGTATTTTATATGTTATGATTATTTATTATTATATTATAAGTATTAAGTATCTATTGGATAATATTTAATTAAAATAAAATATAACTATTATTTAATAATAAAATATAGTTGTTTTAATACGAAATAAGAATAACTGTTAGAATTAAGGTATATTAAAACACTGTTAAGAATAAATAAATTGCAACCGATAACTTACGGGGTTGGCAGCAGCGGCTGCGGCGGTACGGCGACGTAAGTGCGGACGAGCCAGCACGCCCGCGGCGCACAGTAGTGCTGCGCCGCCCACACATGCGCCTGCCCACCACCACCCTGTAACATTACTTTCATAAGCAATCTCAAATGAAGGCTGTTGTGTTTTGATTATGTTATTTGGTCCAGATTTATATGTTTTATCGATATTTAAAATATTTTATTAATGAGAAATATACTTTTACTTCTATGTTCTTTTTTCGGATATTTGTTATAATTTATTTATTTTTGAGTTGACACTGATCAAAAAGAACCACAAATATTGTAGACAATGTACATTTATAATATATTGATTACAAAAAAGTTTTGTTTTAACATGCATAATACGTCCCACGCATTTTTAAATGTATTCATATATTACAAAGTCACATAAATATATTTGTTTAATATATGTATCTCATATCGTTATATTAATAGTTATTTTTATTAATATTACCTTTTAAAGACACAAAGAGTTAGTGAATTTGTATAAGTTTTAAGCTCGTATTTTGGTAAGGACAAAATTGATATTATTTTAACTAATTGTATAAAAGTACCTATTTAGTAAAATGGTGTGCTTATACAAGATTATACATTTTATTTGACATGAGAATTTTATTTAGTAATTGAAATAAAAACGCACCTCGCCTTTCTGTAACGTTAGTAATAATAGTATCCCCATATTTGTCAGGTAAAACGCATATATGCATATTGGGTAGGTACTCTTTCTATATTTAGATATTCGTTCCGGATGTGGGTCACTTTGTTGTACTATAATTAGTTTTATTTATGCACATACCATGACGAGTATTTATTTTTTGTTTATACGTAATATATGTTTTGAAATTAAAAAATAGTATGGCTACCTAATTAAAATAAATAGACATTCTATAAATATACATCAAAGAGGCCGTCGGGGCGCAGTTAGACAGCATTTGATTGTAAACGCGATGGTTGTAGCTTCAATTCCCACTCGGGAAAATGATTACACTTTATTTATTTTATTTCTCCGCTCTGGTACCTAAGACAAAGCGCGACGTTGAGTTTCGCCACTTAGTACGCAGTATCTCGATTTCAGCTGAAAGGTGGAGAACGGAGTGTCTTGACACTAGCTTCTCTTTGGCTACTTGGCTACTCTGCGCTGCGGGTAAAAGTCTGAAGAAATTTATAGAATATACCTTTTGCTTAACTTTATGCATGAACAATTTGCTGTTTCACCCTTGACGGCTATGTAGAGGTCAAATGCAAAACGCAACGAGTAAGTTGATGTAATTGCATACTATGATATTTTGTTACCTTAAGGTAAAAAAAAAAACATATTATCGTATTAAAGGTCAATTAAACGAGACTTGGACAAGAACATGTCCAAATAAGAGAATACGTTCTAAAAAATTGCAAAATGAACTCTACGAAATACACCTGAAGTCTAAACACGTATAACTTATTCAGTATCTGAACACTGTAATTTAGACAAGTGTATTCACCTTCAATTGTATTTTTATTTAGATGAGATGCATACTTCATGTTAATCGGGATTCAAGGAAAATAATACTACACGTGTCTATACTCTATGTCATTCAACTCTATCATATGTATTATCAATATAAGAGAATAGAAAATAGCGTTATAAAATTTATATGAATCCGTGCAAACATTATTTACGGATCTGGATGTTATCATATATTATTCTTTTAGTTTATGATAATAAATTAAATAATTTAACATATAAAGACATACCTATAAATACTTCTACTAATGCTAATAAACATACAAATTGGCTATTTGTTGGCGTTTCAATTTTCTCATTTTTTTTACTTGTACAAAAAATTATTATTAAATATTAGTGGCATTTCAACCATAGAAGATGAGGCAGTCCATTAGAACGAATGGTTGCGTTTGAAATACCGCAAATCCTACAACAATTAGCGAAAACAAGATTCACGTGAACCGGATGTCAAATAAAATGACAGTAGCTAAAGTCCCGCGGTCGAAGGTTGCGGCCGGTCTTCTGGGCCAAAACAAACGGCATGTGGACGCGCGTACTCGACAAAAATTCGACATCGTTCGCCCAAGAATGCACAGTGCGACTATTTTTAGAGGTTTGAGGTGCGCGGGGGCGGCGGCGACGTCTGGTGTCGGTCTGCCGGGGCCTGCCACTGATCACCGAAATAGCTTCTCCAGCTGGCAATACCTGGCCACGTGGTGAGCCCACAGTGCTGCTTACCTGTCCCAGCATCCTTCGCCACCGATGTTTCAATATTGTCCGGCTTTCTTCCGATTTACACATATCAACGTAAGCGAACGAAGCGTATCACGAACATAAGACGTATGCTACAAATTTTTACGTTAAAATATTTTGACAAACATGATATTATTTTGTTGTTCCAAAATGAAGATGTTTCTTTACTTCTTCTGGTTGCATCTTGGCAATTCAAATATGGGATAACCTAATTTATCTTTCATTTACTCAAAAATTTACAAGGACAATATATTATAAAATTATTTATTGATGAAATACCATTAAAATCTATTCTATTTCTATTATATTGTCTTTATAATTTACCTAATAACGCTATTTTTAGCGTTTTATGGTGAAAGCAAGCCGATTGTTGGTTTTCATATTACAAATTGAAGCTAAGAGTTAAAAAGACTTACGTTAATAAGTTACACTTTAAAATATTTGTTATTTCGTACTTAAAATAAAAATTAACTTACTTACTAAATTAACTTATAGTAAATTAATGTACATTATTTATATCATTTATATGACAAAATTATAAGAAAACTACACTAACAAATGTCTGAACTACTAAGTTAAATAACAAATGTCAGAAGAATGTTTAACTTATCTGGCCTGATATAAGTATATAATTATATGATGTGTTCACTAAATTTCAACCAACCACTAAATATCAAATCATTTTGGAACTCGAAAAAAATATATATCACCTTTTTCCACTCGCATTTTACACATGAGGAGCTCCTCATTAATATTTTCTGCTTATATCGATATAAGTGACATCACTATACACGTTGTGTCCATCCACATCTACCGAAAAAAAAAATAAAAATAAAAATATAACTGTTCGCTGTCTGTATATAGAAAATATATGAGTAAAGTTTTTATTGGGGACATTTATCAATGAAATAGAACCTAAAACCTATTTTTATTTATTTTTTGTCTATGTGTTTGTGCACTCTCGTCTCAGAAACGACTCGAGCAATTTAAATGTAGTTTTGACTATAGTATTTAAGTAATCTTTCCTTAACATAAATTGTTTATTTTATTTCAATCGGTAGTGTCTGTTACTGTAATCACACTATCTACAAATTAAAAAGCTTATGTATGTAAGCTTAGAATTTTATATGTATCAATAAATAAATTTATATTGTTTTCCTTAATTAAATTGACCTATATCCGTTTATTGTCGTAACCAGTTATAGCTTAGCCTAGTTTACTTTTTCGTAGGTAATAAGGCGTAAGAAAACAATATTTCATGTTTACTCATTGTTTTTTTTTAGTTTCACGCTGTATCCCGCACACAGCATAGTAGGCAGAAGGAACCTAGTATTAAGGCACTCCGCTCTCCACTTTCCGCCGAATTCTGGGCATTGCGTGTTAAGTGGCGGAACTCCGTTGAGTATGGTGTCGTGGCAAAGCGCTACGTTAGCCACGACACCATAGTGAAGAAAATGGAAATATTAAATATTCCCACTCCTCAGCGGGAATCAAATCCACAACCAGTCGCCTTTAAAGTCACACGTAAGTGCTCCTGCGCCACGACTGGCCTCAAAGCTTATTATTTGGTAACCAAATTATTATTTGATATCTACACTTCGTATTGGATACCAAATAATGTGTAAATGTTAAATTTGTTGAAAATATTTTTTAGGGATTTAAAACCAATAAAAGTAAATATTAATAATTATGTAAATTAATAATAAATATACAGAAAGTAAAATGTTGTCGCTTACATGTTGTCGCTACTGTAAATGTAGATAAAAACGAATGACAAATGGCACAAGTTATGTGAAAAAAAAAAACTGTACATAAATTACATAAAAAATAGCCGTATGGTTAAGTTTTAGAATAATTAGAGAATTAAACTATTTAAAAAAAATATTAAATTGAGTTGTAAATATTATATGTGTATAGAAGCGTAATGTTATATTGAAATTAAATATTACGTCTAGTTATAGTTTTAACTATTTGTGTCTACGTCTGGGTCATGTGCATACCTACATATATAAAGGAAAGTTAATGGTAAAACACTTTTTTCCCACTTTTCGCCTAATTTTTAGACAGTGTGTATAGAGTGTCAGACATTGTATATAAAGAGCCAACGCTGCGCTTTGTGAGACAAAAAATTGACCGGAAAAATGGGCATTACTTAAACATGATAATTATTCCTCTCAGTAGGAATTAAACCTACGACAATTGTAAGGTAAGGTGTGGGATACATGTGATAGTGTGATAATGTGTGTAATGTGTATATTCATTCAAAGTACTAGGCGTATTTTCAAAGCAAGTACCGTCTTGATATAAAAAACAACCAGTATTTTTTTCCAAAAATAATTTATTAATTTGAAAGGCCATACTTTACTCTACTTTTCCACATAATTCCGATTACTATTGATATTTATCGTATCTTGGGAGTAGCTTAGGAGTATCGAGCCATCGTCGAAGAAGCTTGCCGCCTGTTTAGACAACCACTGCCTCACAATCGTTTTCACTTCTTCAGCAGCGTACTGTGCGACTTTAAGAAAACTGCGCCGCACAATTCAAACCAAAAGGCGTGGCATGCTGTGTGCAGGTGTCCTTTTGCTGCATGATAATGCCCGTCAACACACAGCAAATCTAACACAAGACCTTTTCACTTCTTTTGGCTGGGAACAATTGACCAGACTCCATACAGTCCCGATATAGTGCCGAGCCTACCATTTGTATATGCATTTGAAGAAGCATCTGGCGGTCCAGCTCCATTCCGATGATGACGAAGTGAAAACGATCCTCAATAGTAATGGTAATTATGTAGAAAAGTAGAGTAAAGTATGGCCTTTCACATGAATAAACTATTTTTGGAAAAAAAGTACTGGTTGTTTTTTTATGTCAAAACGGCACTCACTTTAAAAACTTGCCTCGTCTTATATATTCTTTCAAATACTTAAATGTTAAAATATTCCCATAATTTAAATTGGCCAAAACAAAATTGACAATTTAAACAAAAATTCTTAATCGGCTTTTGTATGTTGGTGACATGTTGGTATAGTTAATTATTGTCCCTAAATCTTATTGATCATAATAATGTGAAGTTCAAGAAGTTGCTTTTGATGTGTATTATACGCACGTGGCAATTCGTTTATCAAATGATAAGGGGTGGTCAGAGGGGTAGGAGGTGCCAGACGGGACGCTGCGACGTCTGTCTAGACGGAGTGTAATTAGGAAGGTGAGCGTAGGCAGCGGCGGCCGGCTAAGCGCCTCACTTGCGTCATATTCTAATTAATTCTATAACAGGTAAATTGTTCCTACTTTGTCTTTGTTAATGTAAACAAGTATAACCCTGCTATGACTTAAGACAAATCGTAACGCAAATATACCTTATGTAATGCTATGAGATCAACCAAAACGTTTTAAATTAGGTATAAGTAGTAAACGTCTCGTCGTGTTTACTAATTTCGAGCACCTTTGAACTATAGCCACAATTATTAGAATATAAACAGTGATAACATTGTTATGTCTAAAACGACTTTTCTTCAAAAACAGGCTTTTTAGGATGATAAGCAAAGACTCAGGCAAAGAGAGTCTAGTCTAGTGACATTATATTATCACTAAATTGACTATTGAATGGCAGTGACTAGAGAAAAAAGTACACAAATATAAGTAAAATTATTATATGCGAAGTGATTAATCGTGGGTATTATCAGACATTGTCCCATTTTGTCACGATCCATAGATTTATTAATGGATTTTTTTCATATTCATAATTTAGTCCACAACCTAGTTAGTTGACGGCTAAAATAATGTAATTAGTAATCATTTAACGACGGGCGTGTCTGATGGGCGCAACGTAAATGGTGAAAGTTGATGTTAAGCTTAGGGTTGTTTGTCAACGTCGAGTGGTGCTGATGTACGCTGTTACTCGCCATCTATAAATAAGTAACACGGAGTCGACCGCTGCGTCAGCCCGCGATACATTCGCTTGCCGCAGCTGCGCGAACAATTGTTTACGATCAATGCACCGGTACTCACTCCTTATTCAATAATGTCAATACGTTTATTGATTGGCTCGTATCGAATCATTCACAAACATAGATAATGTTTATCTATTTGGACAACTTATTAAGAATAATCAATATTTATATATCCAGAAGAGAGCAGCGCTGACTCCGGCGAGGGAGTTCTTAGTGTTATGGGACGGTTATATATTGTTGTTAGTTCGATGTTTTTAAAGATAAAAGATGCTTGGAGATACATAAAATATATTTTTTAACCTGTATAGTTTAAAGTTCTAGATGCTTAAGGTTTTTCACTTATATAACAAATGAGTATATAGATTCTTCGGAAGTTCTTTGTTTTAAATTAAATGAAGTTTATTTTCCACATGATATAGTACCAACATTTATCTAAACATATTTAATCTATGTGATGTGAAAATATATGTCTAAAAGATAACAAATTTGTTAAAAATAGATTGAACAGCTACACCAAGCATTTGCCTGCTACGTCTACTCTACGTAGGCAACGAAGCGTGAAGGTAGTAATTAAATAATGTAAATTCTCGTAAAATAGGTTAATTATACTACTTTGCAAAAGTAATTAAATGTAACTGTAAATTAATCACATTTAATTATAAAAACTGTATACATTGATGTTGTTATAAATATTTGAAATTAGTTTGTTATTGTCATTTTTATTATGGTTTTATAATATATATTCATTATATTAAACGTATTGATTTTATTGAATTCCAACATAGCTCACTACTGCAAGCAGTAGAGCATCGTAATAGGGGGAGCGTCAGTAAGAATAACTTCGGTTATTTCTATCAGACGCGTCCGTCCAACAAAATACCCCTTACGTACGACAACATTGTTGTGAGTACACAGCGGCTATAAGTTAAAACCATTAAAATTATAGCTATGTATATTGTTTTCATAATTATGAAGAAAGTTATTTATAAGTTTTAATTATATGAATGCAAAGGTTTGCTTTTACAAAATCTCTTGTAAAAATGTGCTACGAATGGTATTGTGCATGACTAATACAATAAGAGATTTATTTTATAGAGAAAGGTTAAGTTTAAATGTTGAATTAAACAATCAACAATAGTTAAAATATAAACAATTTCACATTATTAAGGGTAACACTAATATATCAT
The DNA here is from genome assembly GCA_019049465.1 of Dryas iulia moderata. Classification (NCBI taxonomy): domain Eukaryota; kingdom Metazoa; phylum Arthropoda; class Insecta; order Lepidoptera; family Nymphalidae; genus Dryas; species Dryas iulia. The sequence continues at coordinate 8,142 of JAHESG010000132.1, read as the reverse complement.
ACATATATATTCACTCTTTCAGAGAGCAAATTTTATATTTGATATTTGTTTTAAAATTTGTTTGATTGGAAACACGATGGGTTCGATTTCCAGTCGGGAAAATGTATATACATGATTTTCATTTCTCCGATCTGGCACCTAAGACAAAATTTAGAATTGTGTTCCGCCGCCTATCTCGCAATATTTAGATTTCGGGTGGAAATTGGAGAATGGAGTGTTCTGACACTATGTTTTCTCTGACTATACCGCTACGCGGGAAAACTGTGGAAATGCTTGTTTTAAAATTTGTAGTTTCGTATTTAACACTTATGTATATAATTTATTATATTTTATTCACGTATTCAATTAAAATATCACATTTAAGATATAGATTTTTTCAGATTATTGTTTGTTTTTGTCGAATAAAAAAAAATTAAGAATTTGTTAAATAACATGTTATAATAACATAATAATTTAATGGTTAAAGTATGTGAAATAAACATATCTTCATGTCTCTGATTTTCTAATTTATCTTCTAAAGAATAATATTATTCTCCATTTTCTTAACTGAATTGAACTGTATACTCTTAAATCCAATTACTCCACTTCACGAGAAACAGCAATGTGAATTTTTGGAACGCTCTTATCCCTGACATTTTAAAAATCAAAATAAAAGTTAAAATAATAAAAAAATCTTAAACAAAAATTATTATTTCTTTATTTGGTAACTTCTTTACCATGACAGCTTCTTTCTGATCTGGAATGCCTTACCAAAAAACGTAATTCGATTATGGTGATCAATTTTAAGTCCCTCTATAATTTCCGTCCTAAGTCCCAACTATTACATTAATTTAATACATGTACCTCATTAATTCAGTGTATGTAAATGTGTATATATCCAATAACATATGTAGCCTATTTATATATAAAAATTGTAATGAATACATTAATAAATTAAATTGCACCTTGCTTGCATTTAATCCACTATTTGTTTGCACTCCTCCACCTACACACGTTGACGACGATATCTCTTGTAGAGATCAGTCCATCTTTTGTGAACGAACAATTTTATAAATTTCTGTTTAACAATAAAGAATGTCTAACATCAAGAAATTCTGTCCTCCGCACGCCGTCCAAAATTATCCATTACGTGCTATTATTTTGGCATTTAAAATTGATGTTATTGTAAAAACTAATTGAGGACAGTCGTGGTGATAGCGTCTGCCTGTATACGCAATGATTATATGTTCGATTTCCACTTACGGGAATGGTAATATTTTAATTACTTTCATTTTTCTGTTCTGCTATGACAAAGCACTTTGAGTGTCGCACTCATCACGCAGAGTCTCGGATTCAGGCTGAAACTGGAGAAGCAAGTGTTTTGACAGTAGGTTCTCCCTGACTATCCTGCTATGCGGAAAACTAATGAAGTTGAAAAAAATAATGTTGTATATAATGAGATTACTCCAAACTAACAAAGTTTAGTTTACAAGATAGCATGTAGGTACATTTACAAACATAGTTTGTGATCTATTTTAAAGAATTCTTTACTTAGCCTGCCACGAAGCGTGCATACCAGACATTCATTGAACGAATGCATGTTTACGAACTGTTTACGGTGGTAACAGCTTAGTTATATACGCAGATCATACTACGTTTATAAATATGGCAATATTAATTGTGTATCAAATATAATTAATTTGATTAGGCAGTATGGAAAAAATATATATCTGTATAGTCAGTACGACAGTGTCAGAGATTATCACACATTACTTACAACAACTATTACGCATCTCACGTCTGGGTTTATATTATGATTTCTATTGTATAACCAATCAATTTGGTATATGACTAATATAATATATATGCACATGGATATACTCGTATTAGAAAAATGTCAAAAAGATGAGTAATTAGAAAAGTAATTAGTCAATAAGTCAATTGAAGTCTTCTTGTATAATAAAACTAATAGTATTTTAACATATATCTATGTATATCTAATATACTAAAATAATATATAAATAAAATTATAATAACATTACTAATTTTACCAGTGGTTAAACTTTTTAAATGCTGAGAACCTGGTATTACTCGTACTAAAATACCTTGCGTTCAACAGCTTGTAAGGTACATTAATAGCTCCTACCACGCCGCTAGGGAGTATAAATAAGAAGTTGTAAACAAATATTAATGAGAGCTTACGGTGTAAATCATAATTTGTTGGAAATTGTAATATTTTTTATGTTTATTCTCTGGAGAGTTCCTTAAGAAGATTTACCTGTAAGATAGTATTTCAATATGATGGTAGTAATTGATGACTAAAACGATACTTCCATATACTATTATTTTCAAGAACAGTAATACGGTGGACTAGCACTTTGTGCATATTTCCCTGTCATTTTTGCGCTCGTGTGAGGGCTCAAGCGCGATCTCAATTGTTTTCGTCGTGTTTCGCGGGTTATTTCGGGCGCGTGCGGCGACGCGGCGGTGCAAGCCATTCGCGTACGTCCCACTGTCCGCACCGCGTTACCACTACACCTTGATATTCGATCATCACTGACACGATATCAGAAACAAAATGTATTTGAATACAATATATACACGTGTATATGTTCAGTAATTTGTGATTGAATAATGTTATGCTTAACTACGATACTTCTACGTAACTATTAAAATTTTCTAAAATATCATATGGACTAGTCTTGTAAACGCTAATAAAAAGTAAAGAAAACACATTTATTTATTAATTTAATAGCGCGACGGTAACCGTAACATTATGGTAGGATTTACTAAGAAACGGTTTTCACTTTCAAACAAACAAAAACTTTTTTCAAATGGCTTCGGAAAGGAAAAGTTCCTTTTTCCATGACTTTTGTTTTCTCCGTAACTGTATTTATTTTTTCTATTTGAAATGTAATTCTCTAAACAGAAATATAAGATCATTAGGCAATTCTTTTTGATGAATTTATATGCCTGTTTTTATGGTACATCTATACATGGTACATATACTAAAACAAAATGTTTTTTTCGTTTTGTATATACCTATGAATTATGACGTATCTGTCCAATAATAATTTGAGGCTTATCTACATAAAAACGTCTTTTTCTGTGGGTAATTTATTATTTTTTTAGACGAAAATAACAATAACAATGATAGTGTTATTGTTATTTTTGTTATAATTAGATTTGATTTTGATGAACATCTTGATAGACAAGTTAAACTATAAGAGAGAAGAAATGGCTCTTAAGCAAAAGTTGTTTATCGTGATAGGCATTTTTGATCGACATAATATATAAATATTATGTATAATAAGAAATTAGGCGCGTCTACACGGGTGAAGGTGGATGTAATATTCAAGACCCAATTTTCTATGACAACGGGTAGTAAATGAAAATCATATGGCCGGCAAAGGTCTAAATCTTATGTATGTACTATATGAAGTTGCTGGTAACAACTATATTATTTGATAATAAAGCTTTTACGTTTTACTTACAAATTGTAGAGCAAATAAATTTGTCTTATTTGGTGCTCGTATATTTGCTACACATAGACGAACAAATCGCCTGAATTTATCTTATTCTCTTTTTTAAATATTGATCGGTGGTCGGTTTTAGCATTAAATTATACTTAGTTTAGCATCATCTATTATAGTTAAAAAGAACTATCTATCGACTATACGCGACTATAGAGATCTATGATCTACCGAGGTACTTGCTACTTTGATCGTTCGTAGGGCCAATGAGTGGTAGCAGAAACTTATTGACAGGAGAGTTAAGAATGGGCAGTGGATTTCTGGCTGCTCCCCCACTAAAACGGTGTTGTAAGCCGCGGTTCGAGCTCCAACTGAGGCGCCTTAGCCACATAGTCGTTGTCATTCGATGGCTTCCCTCGTAAGCGAGGTTTCCAAGCCAAGAGTTCATATAGCTTGGCCATATAGCCCCAAACTCGGTGACTCACTCTGGCCAACAGACTTAGTACACATCCGAGAAAAAAAATCCCAGCTGAAGAGTTAACGTTGAGCTGCGGTAATGATCGATGCTACGCAGGACGATTTACCCCAGTGTTATATCTAACAAAACTCTATCTATCAAAGGTTAATTAGGTAGATAGAGAGGTCGGGCAGTGGAGGTGAGTGTTAATGCATTTTAACAATTCCAGGCACTTCCTTAAAGGTCCTCTCCCTGTAAAAACATTGGGTCCGATACCCTCGGTCTTCGGTGTCATTCGTGCGGTGATAAATGTGTCCGACGTAATCATATTCTCCTACATCACTATGACCTACGCTCAAGAATCATTCTTGACGTGCACCATTCTGCCTTCAATTCATTAAATATCCACAATTATGGATGTACGTACGTGGGTCTAAGGGGCTGCTGATGTCAGTAGTGCAATTATTATTATTAGATTGCGGCATTAGAAGTAGGTAGAATTTCTCAATATTGCCGACATAATATATTTTAAAGGCTCGATTCGACCACAAAGTACATAGTTGCTGATCGCTCCACATACGTGTTTTTTTTAACTTTACGCTATCCCTTAAGGGGTAGTCAGAGAGAACGCATACGTGAACGTAAGAGTTAAGTTTATTAAATATATAAAAAAATCAAAATTAGCCACATTATAAATGAGTAAAAAATAAGTTATGATTAGAAGATTACGCTTTTGGGTGGATTATGGATGTTCAGGTGCAAAGTAAATGTGCATGTTCAGGTGCAAAGTAAATTAAATTCTGACTGTGCATCAGAAAATTCAGGTTTGGATCTTGGCAGGGTGATATGAGGTGACAGAAGGTTAGGGTTCCCTTGACTAGTGGCAACTGCCACTTGAGGACACAATTACATTGAGGATAACGAATTCCCTAATGTAACAAAACCGATTGATATGTGGTGTTAGTTAAGTAAAGTAAACAACCGTCTTGTTATATATTCCATTTAACTCTATCAATTTTTACACAATTGATATATTTACTTATACATATGTATATGTATTTAAATCTTTACAAGTACACACTCGCAGTGTCTTCAGCATCGATTAGTCGGTTTTTATATCCTACTTAATTATTAACTACGAATTTGTCGATTCTTCTGCTACCTAAGAAAATTATTATGTTTAAAATTATTATTTACCATTTCCCCAATCTGGTAAAACAAATACGGAATTCGCTACTTAAAACAGTTGGTTAGTTTTGAGGAATGGAAAAAGATAGAGAACGATATTACTCAACACTAGATACCGCCGCGAGAGAAATGTGAAGGTTATGTAATAATAAAATAAAGTTTATTTTTATTCTTTTGTATAAAAATCTATAGAGAAAATGTAACATTGTGTAACCTGCCCACAGTGTACCATATCTGGTGCGCGCTAGTAGTCTTAGAATCTCGTCTGCTTATTTTAGCTTTTGTCTACTTTAAATACGCTTTAGAGAAAAGTAGAAAATTTAAATAGATTAAATTTAGTATATACCTAATGCTAGATTTTTTTTTAATTTACGGAGAAATTTAACTATTTCGGTCTATATTATAATATGCATAATTTATAATCCAAAACATAAAACCTACTTAGGAGTTGCTTGTGGTGATATTTGTTTAAGGTATATAAGAAGTTTTGTAAAACTGGTTATCTACTTGTTTACACAATTTATTCAACGCGTTTTTTTATAATTTATCTCATCAGAAATACAAGAGCAAAAAGAAGTGAATTAAATATCTTTAAAGTTAACTTTGTATTTCTAAAACATACATACATACATTGGACGTTAAATTGCCTAAGAAATAATTAATAACTTTTCAGTTTATACTGTACAAAGTATATACATAAGTTTGTATAAGAATAAGATTGTATCATGGAATTGGCGCAGGGGTAGCCGAGCGGTTCAGTCGGCTGGTGAGGCCGAGCTCGGGCGATGGCCTCGCGACCTATTTCCCCCTCCTTCGTAGGCTTGCCCTCCCTCATCCTTTATCAGCCTGATAATAACAAGTTTTCGTACGAATACCTATGCATAGTTTATATCTTTTGTCTAACTATATTTTATCTAAATTATCTCATTCAAAGTTTTTTATCTGCTCAATTTTATGTACATTTATTTAAAATTATAATACATCCTAATAACAACGTTGAAAACTATAGGTTCTACTCGACAAGATTAAAAAAATATTTTGCACGCTCTATGTGATACTAATATATGTAGCTATCCAAATTCGCGAGGAATTCGTTTGGCATGACGTCATTTTGAATAGTGCATTGTTGCGATGACCCCGATGCTATGTTTATGTGACTCGTCTATATATTTACGCACGTATATGTAGATATGTAATATTATTCGAACGATTTCAATTCATTAATATTAATTACTGTTCCAATTGAATATATTTTATACAACTTATAAATTTCCTACTGCTAGTGATATTTAACTCTTGGGAGGCTGAAACGAAGGATTCATACAATCGATAGATAAGCAAAGGTGTGGGGCAATTCGTCATTGTTGAAGAATTTATAGTTTGATAGTTAATACATGAGTAGTTTATAGTAGATGGTGATGGTGGGCCGGGACAAAGGCTATGGTGTCGCAGTCCGTCGTCCCTTGGGCGTCGCGCGGCGGGCGGCGGCTGCGTCTGCCGGCAGCGGCGCGCCGCGTTCGACGACCTGCCGTCTCAAGGCCGCTCTTACACGTGCCACCGTCCGCTTCCTGCCGCCGCCATAACAAACCTCTCCCCTCTCCACCACCCCGTTTTATTTCACCCGGGGACACGAAATGTTCTAATCCCTGACTCTGGGAATTGCTTTCTAAGGATTCGCCGAGGTTAATTTACATGTAATAGACGAGATAAAATTGAATTTTCTTTAAGCTACATTTAGAGTAATATTTTTTAAATTAACGGTTTATGTTGTAATGGAAATTTTAAAAATAAGTAATATAAAATTCGAGATAATTTGATGTAGACATCTCTAGGTCACGGACTACATTTGAAAAAATAATAGAACGATATTGAAAAACTAGTTTGATTTAAATAATTTATATTGCATCAGTATTCGGTTTGTATAACTTTTATTTTAATTTTATTATTAACCTTAAAAGTTATTTTAATGTCAAAGAGGATCACATGCAATTAGATAATTTATTGTAATACTTCTCATCTATAAAAATAAATAAAATTGACGTGTCTGTTTGTAATAAATGCATATATGTAGGTATATATCCCAAAGTAATATTTTTTTACAGTCTGTCCGTCTAGAGACAAAAATGTCTAGAAAAAGACATAAATGTCTATTTGATCCGGCTAATGTCTGGAAAGGATGCACCGATTTTGACGCGACTTTCGCGAATTCGTGGACACGTCATCCATACTTATAAATGTGAAAGTTTGTCTGTTTGTATGTCATGCTTTCACGGCTAATTTACCGGTCCGATTTGGATGAAATTTAGAACGAAAGTAGTAAAAACCCAGTGCCAAACATCGATTACATATTTTTTCAATTATCCACCTATAAAGGGTTGAAATAGGGGTTGAAAGTTTATATTAGAAATCTAAACCACTAGACGGATTGTTATGAATTTTGGCATAGATATAGTTGTTAATCCAAGATCAAATATAGCCTACTTTAATTTTCAAAAATCCAACACCGAGGGTTGCAATAAAACGAAACAATTAAGTAGTTTCAAACCGAAGCCGCGAGCGGGCCGCTAGTAGTATGTAAAATCATTTTCTTTAGTGTCGCTACAGGTACTCAATTGTGATTGCTGCAAGTGGGTATCGTAAAGGTTCGTACATGTATTATTCTTGTGTTGATATAATAATACTGGAAATAAGCAAAAATTAAATTAATACAATAATGTATATCTATAATATGTACATTATATATACATTATTGTATTAATTTAATTTTTCCTATATCCAGTCTATACTGCTATTATAATATATAATAGCCAGTCGTGGCGCAGGGACACGCAAGTGTGACTGTAAACGCGACTGGTTGTGGGTTCGATTCCCACTCGAGGAGTGGAAATATTTAATATGTTCATTTCCTTCGCTCTGGTGTCGAGGTAAAGCGCGGCGTTAAGTTCCGCCACTTAACACGCAATGCCTCCGAATTTGGCGGAAAGTGGGGAACGGAGTGTCTTAACACTAGGTTCCCTCTGCCTAGCCTGCTGTGTGCGGGATACG
>JAHESG010000131.1:0-24991 GCA_019049465.1 Dryas iulia moderata | reverse complement strand
TAGAACTGTGGAACTTTCCATATTTCCCTCAAAATTCGAACACTACTATTCGAACACTACTATTCGAACAATACTAAATTTTAAAAGTGGCATTCAAATATTATCTCCCATCTTATACCAGTAAATTTTATTATTTCGCTTTCTTTTTTTTTTTTTCAGCTTCACGCTGTATCCCGCACACGGCAGGGTAGGCAGAGGGAACCTAGTATTAAGATACTCCGTTCCCCACTATCCGCCGGATTCGGAGGCATTGCGTGGCGGAACTTAACACCGCGCTTTACCTCGAGACCAGAGCGAATAAAATGGAAATATTAAATATTTCCACTCTTCGAGTGGGAATCGAACCCACAACCAGTCGCTTACAGTTACACGCTTGTGCCACTGGGCCACGACTGGCCACGACTGGCTTATTTATTTTCTCTTTTATCTAAATTTCATTCCAAAGCTTCCAAAACACATGATGTTTTCAATTCCAAAACACATGATGTTTTCATAATTGAGCAAGAAAATCGTTAGCATGTCGCGTTTTTCTCTCATTAATAATACCCTATAGTTTATTCAATCGATCGATATCACATCTATGTCGAGTCGTGTCGAGTACCAGAGCAGAGTACGGAAAAAATAGATGGAAAATATAGTAGATTTACCGGGTATAATTAGATATATATTTAATAATATTATATATAAAACCATATAAAGCTTATAAAATTAACTCTTGAGTTATAGTTACAAAAAACATGATATCATTACAGAGAAAAAATATAACATGCAGTAGAAATTTTAAATTGAAATTGTATGATCAGTCACTTTGACTAATCTGTTAAATCTAGTGTTAAATATCGTTATTTTTCTAAGTGAGAAATGAACCCACAGCCAAACACATCGATAACTCTACGTTCTTGTGGCGCCTTATAGGCTATAACTTTAAAATGTCTCTTTACTCCCCATTATCACTAGAACGAAAATTATTTTAATGATATAAATCGATGGCAAAAGATTTAAGACTCTAAAAGTCACAAATAAGATATTTCCTTTCCTTATTAGTTAATGCCTAAATAATAAATCGTACACGCTTCTTTCTGCTTACTGCTCGCTTGTACGGTTGTACCACAAAAGTTATTGCCTCGTATCTTATATTTTTTTCTGATTATAACTACCTACATTTACGTACGTTCATTTCATGAAACTTATTATCAAAGTTTATTAGGTAGTCGTAGCGTGTTGTTAAACGTCGAAGATCGTGGATTTATTTCTCGTAGTGATTCGTTCTATTACAGTACGTATATTATAATAATTACAATGCCGGTGATACTCTAGGCGTAAAATAATTAAAGTTACCTTAGAGAAATGAGATTTGTGATTGTATGCATTTCATGAAGATAAACTATTATAACATTAAGGAGAAATAATTTTAAATATACAGATTGTAAACATTTACTGATAAAAAATCAGAGATACCATAAATACAACACTACCACTTGTTCATTAAACAAAACAAATAATAAATCACGCAAGAAAAATCATATTTTATGTCAAACAATACGAAGTCGTTGACCAAAGGGAACAAAAAAGGGGAATGTAAAATATTTATTCAATCACTGGAAATCCAACAAATCTGTCACTTAAATGTAATGGACAAAACGTAACAAGCTTTTACTTGCGAGCGTGACAATGTGTTCTGGCACAAAGAGACATGAACAATGTTTGCACCCAACGTCTTGTTTAGGAAACATTCTTTATTTAACAAAGTTTAGTGAAAATTACTGGCCCACCGTGACGGGACACATTTGAGAATGCACTTATAAATCACTGTAACAATAACGTTCAAATAAGTTGTAGAGGTGACAAAGTGACCACTGTATTGCATGCTCACATCCGCTCATAATTCTTGTATTTAATTATTCTCTAAATATCTTAGTTTAGGATACATTACGATTCATCTTTTTTTTAATATATACACATTTCATAAGTCAAGTAACTCAACGCCGTGCTTCGTCGTTTCTCTGAGGGCGAATCGAATCCATAACAATCGTGTTACTGTCAGAGGCTATCTCACTGCGCCATGACGGCCTTTTAAATAACAAAAAATATATATATTTTATTTTTCGATCATCAGCGTTCTTACCTACTACAAGTACCCATTTTATATAAGAATACTCTTGTAATAATTGGTATCTTCATATAACCTAAAGGTTAGATCCTTCTCTTAGGTTGGCAACACATGATAACTTTTTGATATGACATAAAACATTTTCAATATTAGATATTCTTTGTTTAGTAAAATATGAAATCCATTCATTTAGAAAAAAATGATGACATAACTTCATATTAGTTATATGCAATGTACTTGTATGAAGGCTGTTATAGCGCAGTGAGCAGTCTGACAGAATACTTGATAGTTTTGGATTCGATGCCCAATTAGAGGAAGATTATATATTATTCAATACATAAAGTGTAGCGTTGAGTTTCGCCATTTAACACACAATCTCGATCACTTAACACACAATCGTTTTCATACGAAGAGCGGAGAACGGAAAGTCTTGACACTGTCTTCTTTCTGACAACTGGACAACGACTAGCTGCTTTTTTTTACTTAAATCAGCATTAATATTGTGTAATTGAATTTGGTTAGCATTGCTAACTTCATCTTTAAATAACTTTTATTGTTGTTAAATGTTACAATACTCAAATATATACAAATAACACAAATACAAATTTCACAGTTTTACTAAAGATGTATTCAATATGTCGTAAATAAAAAACAGGTACTTTACAGAAATATTGATTTATAGAGCTAGCAATTTAGAACAATAGAGCCTCAAATTGAAAGGCATTAATTGAAAAAAAGCTATTATATTATTGTTTTGTGTTAATCTATTGTTTAATGGCATATGGTTTATACGAATGTGGTACATATTAGAATAATAATTTTTATTGTTCTACAAAATTCATTTGTTTGTACCGTAAAACATAAGTAGGAGCTATGGTAAAATAAAATATATGCTTGTGATGCCATTTTAAATGAACGCTACGAATATACAACACGTACCTTATCCTACACTCAAAGTATAACTTAGGTACCCTAGATCTAAGGGATAACTATGCTTGTTTATTCCTTTACACATAATTTTAAAACTTTTTATCTTCTTTTTTTCGGCTTCACGCTATACCCAATACACAGCAGGGTAGACAGAGGGAACCTAGTGTCAAGACACTCCGTTTCCCACTTTCCACCAAATTCTGAGGCATTGTGTTAAATGGCGGAACTTAAAGCCGCGCTTTGCCACGACACCAGATCGAAGAAAATCTAAATATTAAATATTTCCACTCCTCGAGTGGGAATCGAACCCACACCCACCACACCTTACAGTCACACTTTTTGCATCTGCACCACGACCGGCTTCAAAAGTTTTAAAATTTTCTTCATTCTAAAAAAGGTAGAGAACAGAATGGTAGAGAATCATGACACTAGATTCTCTCTGACCTTTATACTAATTTGTATTATAGATTAGATGAATAAAATAACAATTATTATAATCTTAATTAAGGTTACATATAAAAAACTAAAAGTTTTAAAATGACAAATAGGCGGCGCGGCGCGGTCGGGCGCGGGCGCAACGCGCCACGAGGTACCGTCGCGTCGCTCCGGCCGCGGTCCGGCAAACTCATCATAAATCAACTACATTGATTTTATCTCATTTCTAATCGCAGCGATTAAACGACTTAAGAAGTAGTTCAGCCTGTCTTTTATACGTTTATAACAAGTTCTTTCATTATTAAAAAGTAAAGGTTACCCATATATGTTAATAGCTTGTATTTTACAAGAATAAATACTCCAAAAGTAGGTAATTAGGTAAGTAAGTATTGTTACTTTTCAATGTATATTTACATCAAGGGCAATTTTATAGCTAATTTTTGGTAAAGCCAAATACACCTAAATAATAAACGAAGTACCTAAATAGTCATTAGATAGATCTTGTCTACGTCCATTAAACTGTATTGATGTGTCCCGCATCAGTTAATTTAATAATCCATCCATATACTCTATCAAAGGCCAATTAATAAAAATTACCTCTTACATACGAGTACGACTATTAACGTCCAGCCGCGAGCGCCACCAATAAACTAATCGAAATCATCTCACAGAGCTATAATAAATTAATTGTTTTATTATGTCACAAAGAGACGCGATAAAAACTCTACAAGTGACTGTAGAATTGAGACATCGACTATCTCTTTTATTAAACACATGAAGGTAACGTATAACAGTCGTTAAAACTATCAAAAAATCAAAATGGCTGCGTCTCCCATTTTTCTGACCCCAGCATGAGCCTTATGCTAATGAGACCCAAAAACAAACATTGTTACAAGGCAAATGTGTAACATACAATAAAAATAAATTAAATAATAAAGGGAATCGTTAAAATAGAAGAAATGTTCGTAATTTATCCACGAGTCACCTTTTAGGCATTCCGTGGATGCCTTCACGGCGGGGTCCCGCCCGCTCCAGTCGCGATCTCTAACTAAAAGGCGCCACAAAAAGACGTATTCAATAAGCCATTGGCCATTACGGATATAATCGATGAGATAAATTAATAATAATGAAATTTAGAGGATATGCTTCGAGATGTTTAGGCTTGTCCACGGCGTAATGCATTTTGTACGTACTTATGGAAGCGGTCAAAACTGAATATGCTAATTCTCTTTCTCTTATGTTAAACAGTTCAAATTACTGTCTCTGATATAATGCTCTCTCCACTCCAATGTGTATGTTATATGCAATAAATGTTTTAAAAAGTACTATTAGTACAATTTATAATACAGTTTTTCTGAATGTCACGTGAAATACTTATATTACGTAAAAAGCCAGTTTTTTAGAGACTTGTAATTTAATTTTAGCAAATAGCTATTTATATATGGCAAAAGTAGGTAGGTATGTTTTTTTTTTTAGCTTCACGCTATATCCCGCACACAGCAGGGTAGGCAGAGGGAACCTAGTGTTAAGACACTCCGTTCCCCACTTTCCGCCGAAGTCGAAGGCTTGCGTGTTAAGTGGCGGAACTTAACGCCGCGCCTTACCTTGACACCAGAGCGAAGAAAATGGAAATATAATTTCCACTCGTGGCCACGACTGGCCACAATGGTAGGTATGTATTTGGTTAATTATAAATTGTATAACCATTTGTAATGGAAATAATTATTTTATTTATAATTAAATAAAGCCAGAATTTACTTACATTTTACGCTTAGATAATAATACTTATTTCATTTTTAAGTAGGTAGGTATGGTGTATAATAGGTAGGTATGTCATTTTCTTCATGGCATTGCCCATCTTTATTATATTTCATTTTATAAGTTTAATATAGTTACATTATTTTCTTTCTAGTTCTTGGTAACGGTATTACTTAGGTAATGTTTCATTATATTCAACTAGCGACCCGCTCGCGGCCCACGAACAACATTTTGTATTGCCCGCGTTCTAGAGAAAACTCGAAGGGAGTATATAGGTATATGTATTAAGGCTTTTTGTTTAACATTAAGATAAAATAATAAAATACACTAAGATAATTAATTTATTGCGATATAAAAAAATATATCTATCCTAATGCTCGAAAAAAAATTGAGATTTTTTTTATATGTAGGTATAGTACCCGGCAATAAATAATTCACATCGATGCTAAGAATGAAACAGTCGTAGTCGGTTAGTTTCGGTTTCGTAGAGCGCTGTCTTTGTCACTCAGTTAGTATGTGACGTTTCTCATTGTTATTATTTTAAGCGACAGAGACAACGCTCTACGAAGTCGAAGCTAACCGATTGTTTCATTTTAAGTATCGATGTGCATCATTTATTGCCGGGTACTATACATGCGTTCTCACTTGAGTTAGGCAGTTATGGTTTTCATACAAGTTTTCATCTCTTGTATCAGTCCCTTCGGAGTTAGTTTTTGAAAACATACGTTAACCATTAAAGTTTGTACGAAAAATTCCCTTTAGGTGTATGTTTCTGCAAAATATGGCATATGTTTTAAGCCCTGGGTTTTCGATTATGTTCATTTCGAATATCATACAAATCGGTATATTAGGTTAACTGTGAAAGCGTAGCAGACAGACAGATAGACGGACGGACTTTCTCTTTTATAATATTAGTACGGATTAGAGGCTTAAAAGCATATGAAATTAAGTAAACGAAATTAATTACACAATCTATACATAAATATAAAACGACGTATAATATTTATCGGTGTCTGTACATGAAAGAGAAAATGAATTTATACGAGAAAAATACTTGACTGGGGGCGTTATCATTATAACCAAAAGTATTTTTCTGTTCGTCTCTATGAGTTTAGAGGTACATGTGTTATTCTCAAAAGTTTTCGGATTGGCTGCAACTTCCATTTATGCAGTCGAAGCCACAAGGGAACAAACATAGTTTCTAATATCGAAGTACCTCTCATATAAAATATCTTTAAAAATATATAAATTCATTCATTCAGACTTTGATATAGGTACACTGCAGAGTTGGTTTTATCTCAATAAAATCTTCTTTAGTGCCCGTGGAGTAGCCCTGTATTGGCACTTGGTTAGAGGATCCTCTAAGCTCGCTATAGGGCCCCCTAAGTTCAGGGCAGGTTCAGTGCATATACGATATCTACGATATGAAAAGTCATCTCGTAATGTATTATACAAGAATACGAGACATACATACAATACGAGAATAAAGTAACACACAAGAAAAACGATTAAAAAAAGCAATGTCTATTATACAACTTAATAGTTTGATATAAAGGTGATTCCACCGTTTCGTCCGAATCCGCTAAAACTCCGCGCTACCGTTGAACTTGGATGAAATATTTTGATATAATAAGCTCTCAAATATTTCAAGTTAAAATAAGCATTCATCACATTACCATTATACTCCTTTTCCAAATCGCAACTCGGTATGTCTCTCGTACATTACTAAGCAAGGCGTACATACAAAAGTACTATTTTAATGTTTCTAAGTAATAAGTGTCTAGTTAATAAAGATGATCAGTACTTCATATAATTAAAAAGTATGTATTTTAGAAATAATTAACTTAAAAGTATTGTAAAATGGAAATTTTCATTCGCTTCCATAAAACTTGGAATTGAAATTATAGAAAATATTAAATTCCTTTACTAATATAACAAACTGGCCACACCTCCCGCACAACTTAATCAGCCAAATTATTTGTCCAGAATGGACATGTATCGGTCAGAAGAGCAAGATAACCTATTTTCTGTTCGGAGATTACGTTTGTCACAAGTGAGGTGCATTCCAATCATTCAATAAGTAAGCGTTTAAGAGAAAGTAATAATTTTGGCTTGAACTTATGCTTGATCGTTATTGTTGACATCTTTTTATGTAGGTACTTGAATAAATGTTAACCAGAAAAATTGCTCCCACTCACTGACTCATTTCCGTTTCATTATATTCCGTCTCGTAACGAAATTACTTGTACTAACTACTAAGTGATCATGATGACTGAAATATTTTGAATTATAATAGATAAATCAACAAATGACCAAATACATCATCTTCTGTGACATCTTATGTGCCAATGCAGTTTCTTCATTTGAGATAGTAATTTATTTATAAAAAAGAAATTTATTACAATGCCGTCGTAGGAACTTCTAAAATGACAATAACAATGATAAAATGATTAAGAGATTATTTCACATACGAGGGAAAAACAAAAATAAATGAAACACACATTTATTGTTTTCAATTTTATTGGTAAATTCACATTCAAATAATAGACCACGATGTTGACAGATGTTACAATTACGGTAATCTACGACAAATTTTAGTACATAACTATGATACTGTATCGGTAATCTCGACCATATCTACTGCGTTAAATAGCTACATCGACATTAGGGTGCGTAAATGCTTCAAAATTTCATATCGGGAGTGAATCAGCGACGAGATAGACAGACAGACAGTCGGAAAATAGAAAAATCGTAATACATTAGAACGAATTCACGATACAGATTGAACATCAAAAATATTTCTATATTAATCAACTACTCACATATCGAGAAATGATAACGTACGAGAGGGACTCTCGTCGACATATTGGCAGAATGCCCGTTGAAATGTATAATTATGATTTAATAGACGCAGCCGCGAGCCACGCTTGAGATTCGCAGTCGCACCGCGTTACGTCGCGTAACGCCGCGTAACGTCGCGTAACACGGACGGCAGCCGGCCAGGGCCAGTGTGGAGACGAGACGAACATTTGGATAACTTGTGACACGCAGTATGTGGCTGGCCGTGAGCCGGGTGCCGAGGGGGCGCGGTGCGAGCGTGTGCATTTACGAGTCCCACCAGTCGGGGCCGCCGCTGTTGCCGCCGCCGCCGCCGCCGTACGACCCGCCATAGTTGCCACCGTACGACCCGCCGCCGTACCCGAATCCTGTGAGTTAGTTACGTTTTATTATTCCTATTATTACTGTTGCTAAACAAAATCAAAATATTATAAAGTAATAAACGATGCTATAATTGAAAAAAACTTCTAGAAAATACATATTATTGTGTAACACATATCGCGAACCCAGAATTAAAGTGACGTAACTCTAAATTTTTCGGGTTTGTAAAAAATTATCTAAAATGTATTTTTTTAGTTATGCCATTTTATTTCTAGGAGTGCGATATATAAGTACCAAATTAATACTTTGTGAACATTAAAATAGAACAATTTATAAGGAACAGGAAAAATAATAATTTAATATGTTAACATTGATAGTGCCCGACTGTAAACGTGACGGTTGTGAGTTCAATTCCCACTAGGGGTAATGATTATATATTATTTCCATTTCTGTACTCCAGTACCTTAGACAAAGCGTGACGTTAATTTTCACCAGTTGACACGCAATGTTTCGATGTTGGGCGGGTAATGAGGCACGTAGCTTAGACAGTAGTGACAGTAATAACACAAACACTCACCAGAACCAACAGCAGAAGGCCCAGCGGAGCGGGGCGCCTGCCGCGGCTGGGTACGGAAGTCTCTCGCGCCGAACCCGCTGCTGGAGCCGAAGCGGCCGCCGCCCGAGCGGCTGCCGGCGCGCCGCCCGCCCCCGCCCGAGCGACCGTCCGCCGCGGCGCTTGTCAGCCAACTGGGGATGTCATTAATTATTAATTAATTATTAATATACAAACAAAAGGTAAGGTAAAAACTATTTGAAAATTTACAAAATAATATTTATATGAAGAATTTATTCAAGTATTCACATAATATAACCTAACTGTTACTAATTATCTTGAATTTCTTGATACTCATTGTTTGTTGAAGTTGTTGGCCATGCAAAGACTTCTGTATAGAAAGTTTGGCACTCTACTGGAACATATTTTTGTAGTTTTTATTAAATCAGACATTTTCTTTTTATTAATTGGCACTTTACCAGCATATGTTTGATGGTAAGGGGGACCGGGTACCGATCTTCTGTAAGAGCTGGAAATCATGACTGACTAAACAATCTATGGATTTACGTGTGTTCACAAGACCTGGTGTGGTCTCGGAATATGTAAAATGTGATACTTTGAAAATAGTAAAAGTTTTTTTTTTATTTAAGTATGTTTATACTTTTCATTATTTCTTATGCCAAATTTCTTTTTTCTAAAAGACGCGGGTTCGAATCCCGCTGCGTTCAAATTTTTATACGTTTTCTTTAAACGTCTTTTTCAATTTTCCTATGTATGGAATAACACTTTAAAAATGTTTAAAAGTACACTTTTTCAAGATTTATAAGCAGTTTCGGCAAGCTCGCGATTCTCCATTTTCGTAAAAGATGAAGTAAAGTGACATTAATTTTTACAGTTGCGTTTCGTTTCCTTCCAAAGGGGTATTAGTCCAGGACTCGTGCCATTTTCAAACAGACTTCAATGTTCGTTTGCCTTTTAAGTTGGCTTGTTGTGTATGAAAATGCGCCCTTTTCACAAATAATATGTAAAACGTTTCAATAAATAAAATGGCGCCAAAAAGTGATATTTGAAAGTGTGACTTGTGCCCTTTTCGAAATGACGGATTCAATTTGTTGTTTTTGTTAGCATCTCTGTAGAGATTTATACAATTTTTTGCCGCCCAAATATTATTCTATGAACAATCGTTTGAAAAGAGGTTATTATTCATTAAATATATTAAATATTTTTAACTTTTTTAAGCGTCATGCTCACACAGGAATTTGAAAAAAATATTAAATCGATCATAACTAGGGTAACCATTTTTTTATTGATTAAAAACGGAACATCGATTTCAAAAAGTTACGTTACACAATTTCACGTGACTGAAATATTTAGGCACTTCGCTTTACTTTTTAGAACAACAATAAAAAAAATATGTTCTATTCTTTGCAACAATCATTACGATATTTGGCTACCGTTTTTTCTATAATAATCAGTGACATAATGGGAGGCTTTTAGTTTTTTTCTGCAGCAATGACAATCATAAAACATCTGAAAAAGGTACCGGCATTGCAAATTTTCGATCCATTTCAAAAAAACAAACAGGCCATATTGAGTCCCTTACTTACTTGCTACTTACCAGTACACCAGAACGAAACACGAAAAATCTGAACTCCTAATCACATCACTCATATCATAAATACTCACTTAGGCACATCCTGCTTAGCCTCAACCAGCAGCTCCACCAGGTCACGGGCGAGGCTGCGGTTGGAGTCGTTGAAGAAGGACGTGGCGACACCGAGGTTGCCCATACGGCCGGTACGACCGATGCGGTGCACGTACTCCTCTACGTCCGACGGCAGGTCGAAGTTGATCACGTGACGCACGTGGGGTATGTCCAGGCCTGAATTATACAATTTTTTATTTGGATTATATATTTTTGTTTTTTGTTATTATATGTTTTAATAGCTGTTATATACGATTTACGCCTTTGCCGCATAGTATGAATCATAAATCAAGTATAAAGGAGAATCATAGTATCAAAGAGACCTACCAAGAGTGTGTGGAACTCAGTGCCGCTCTTTGTCTTAGGTACCAGAGCAGAAAAATGAAAATTAATTAAACATAATCATTTCTCCAAGTGAACAATATAATTCAATAAACTGCTATATGAAACGTTTCTCGCTTATTAAGTTTTTTCAGTTCAATCGGGAGTTTTCTTGTGTTTATAAGTTTCTATGAAATTTCCTAATTATGTTAACATATATTGTGTAAAAATTAAAAAAATGTCACCTACCTGCGATCCATTATATACGTGAGCATAATATGATTAGTAAATATGGTGTGATTAATAAATCTATACACAAACTATAATAATATGAAATATAATGTTTAAATACTAGAGTTCAATTGTTACTGGTATCTGTATAGAAACCATGTAACTTCTCTATGATTAATGTCAAGGAGAAACTATGTATCTACTTTGTGGTAAAGTGCAACATGATCAGAAAACCTCATGTTATTGATCTAATGTAAGAAAATGCACCAAAAGTATGTACTTGAATATATGTAAATGATTTTATAGGTGTCGCATCGGTTTATGAGCGCTGGGTAAGAGTGAAGGGGATGTTTGCGCCGGTATACATTTTCAAAGCACAAAGCTTGTACCATTTTTTTTCCTAATATTAGACATGCCTAACTATTTTAACATGTTACATCATCAATGGTGCGGTAATAACGCGCTAGTTACCTCACTCCAGGTTCGGGCAAAAATTAATTGAAATTAACAATTCATTATTTGTTTGTGTTCACATAAAAATCACAATTACCTGAAAATTATTTAGCCGATAATTATTAAGAACTAGTATCTTAACGTTTTTACTACAAATAAAGAATTAATTAATTGTTATTTGAAAGTATCGTATAAATAAATGATTGTTAATATTTAATTTCAATTAAATATTGCCAAACACTACTTCATACCTCCCACTAAGGAGACTCAAAAGATTGATCTATCGCATTCAAGGTTAGCACTCATAAATCGTTGCGATGTTCATACATCATAACTAGCTAGTTTAAAAACTAGCCATATTCCTAATTTGAGAATAATATGAATGAACTGTGAACTCTACTAAACAAAAACCCCTATAATATACAAAGTAAACATAAAATGACCTCTAGCAGCAACAGCGGTGGCGACTAGAATGGGAGTCTGGCCGGATCTGAAGCGGCGCAGAGCCTCTTCACGCTCGCGCTGGCTGCGGTCGCCGTGGATCGACGTCACTGGGTAGCCATCCGCATCTAGGAACTCCTCGAGTTGATCGGCACCTGGGGAAATAATTCATAAAATCTTTTTAGCAAAACTAAGCATATACTTTAACAATTTGTTCTTTAAAAACATTTATAAACAAACGTACGAGTATATAAAAAAAAATATGTTTAAAAGCAATTTACCAAAGTCTTTCTTCACATTAAGAGATAAAGTTAAGAAATCAATTCAAATTAATAATTAAATTTTTCTATTCCAATGTAAATTTGTGCCTTTAAATTGTAATTATTCAACATTTTTAAAGCAGGGAATGGAAATCCTAGGTTTAGGCATATTGATGAAAATCTAATATTTACCTTTTTTCGTTTCAACAAAGACGAGGGTAAGCTGGTCTTCTTCAGGTCGCGAACGTTGCAATAAGTTAGACGCGTTTAATAGATCCAATAAGAAGGATCGCTTGTCAGGTTCTTCTACCCATACCACCTATGAAAAATTTAACTAATAAAAGTATGTACTAAATGTATTATACGTACTATATACAGCAAAATTAAGGTATTAACAAAGAATATCAAAGCAAAGCAGCTTTCCCTCATGGTAGTGTAGTCAGAGAAAATCTAGTGTAAAGACAATCATAATGTAAAGACAGAAATATTGCGTGTTGAGTAGCGGAACTCAACGCGGCTTTGTCTTACTTAGTACCAGAGCGAAGCAACAAAAATAATTAAATTATTTTTGTAATCATTCCTATTTATTATATATAATATTTCCATTTTCTTCGCTCTGGTGCCGAGGTAAAGCGCGGCGTTAAGTTTCGCCACTTAACACGCAATGCCTCCGAATTCGGCGGAAAGTGGGGAACGGAGTGTCTTAACACTAGGTTCTCCTTCTGCCTACCCTGCTGTGTGCGGGATACAGCATGAAGCTAAAAAAATATCATTCATGAGTGGGGATGGAACCCACAACCATCGATCCAACCCATAACAATCAAATGACACACTATGATGGCTTCAAAAATATATAATTACAAATAAAAACTTACTTTTTGTGTAATATTTTCAGACGTAGATCCAACACGACCTACAGCGAGGAACACATAGTTGTGCAAGAAGTCCTGCGCTAGCACTTGTATCTGCTTGGGGAAGGTGGCCGAGAACATGAGAGTTTGGCGCTCGCCGGTCTTGGGCATGGTGTGGGAGTCTACAATCTTGCGGATCTGGGGTTCGAATCCCATGTCCAACATGCGGTCGGCCTCGTCGAGGACAAGATGGCGGCAGTGGTCGAGGGCGACGCGGCCGCGGATCAGCATGTCCACGAGGCGGCCGGGCGTGGCCACGAGCAGGTGGCAGCCGCGCTCCAGCTCGCGGAACTGGTCCAGAATCGGGGATCCGCCGTATCTGTTCATTGTTAAAATACAATTATTTCATGTTCACCCATACTAATATGACAAATGCGAAAGTCTGTCTGTTTGTGTGTTACGCTTTCACAGCTAATCTACCAGTTCGTTTGAGTAAAACTCGGAATAGAAGTAATTCTAAATCATAATTTTTCCAAAAATCAATCTCTAAAGTGGTAAAATAGGACATTAAACTGTATATGAAAGATGCAAACCCCTTGACTTTGGCATAAATATTTTTGATAGCCCAATGCCCAAAATAGGCTACTTTATTTTTCAAAAATCGGGGTGGATTTTTGAAAAATAAAGTAGCCTAGGGTTGCATTATAACGAAACCGCTATATTTGTGTAGTACACGTGGCGGAGCCGCTAGTATGTATGTAAATTCCTGACCTTGCATAATTTAAGTTATTAAAATTGTTACAGTAATTATGCGACCATTATTTTTAACCAAAAACAAAAATTTAATGGTATTGTATGCATTTGCCATATAATTGTATTTTAAATGTGAAAAAAACGTAAAAGGCTAATAAAAGAGTCTTAGTCGTGAACTCAATGTCTTTTACATTTATCTATTCCATATTATCTATATATACCTTCTCTGCATCATAATGTT
This sequence comes from Dryas iulia moderata, assembly GCA_019049465.1. Lineage (NCBI taxonomy): Eukaryota > Metazoa > Arthropoda > Insecta > Lepidoptera > Nymphalidae > Dryas > Dryas iulia. The sequence continues at coordinate 10,790 of JAHESG010000131.1, read as the reverse complement.
TTATTAATCAACTAATCAACTATAATAAAATAGCAAAAAGAAAAAAAATATTAAATGGATTTAAATAGTTAAATGATAAGCAATATGTGCTATATACATACAGACAGACGCGAAGCGACTTTGCTTTATACTATATAAAGAAGTAGTGAATTTATTTAAATAGAATGACAGTTTAACTTACACAACACAGGGGCGCACACGGGAGCGGTATGCGAACTTCCTAGCCTCATCGTATATCTGTGTGGCGAGCTCGCGCGTCGGCGCAAGCACCAGCCCAAGGGGATATTGTTTGCTGCGTTTGGGTTGTCTGGAACAAAATCACTTAATGTTACAACAAAATCACATAATATTTTAATATATTTAAAGTATTATTCACACACTTCGAAAAATTAAAAAAAAAACAATTAGAAAACATATAAAAATTTGAACGCAATAGGAGTCGACCCCGCGCCTCCTGAAAATCGATCAGGCGCTCTGACCGCTAAGCCATGCGTTCCTTAGGCATGGCCTAGAAATTTCAAAATCCCTTACTCCCACAGACAGCGTCTGACATTAAACGTGATGGTTATGGGTTCTATTCCCTTTCGGAGGAATGCTTATATTAAAATTATTATTGTATCGATTTCGGGCTAAAAGTGAAGGAGTAAAGTAGAGAACGGTATCTCAACAAGTTCACTGATCCAAAGCGTAGGTGACTCACCCCATGTGTTTAACAGGTCCCGCCTCATACATCTGGTTGAGTATGGGCACGAGGAAGGCGGCGGTCTTGCCGGAGCCGGTCTGCGCGCACGCCATCACGTCGCGCCGCCCCAGTACTATCGGGATCGCGTACTTCTGCACCGGCGTCGGCTTGTCGTAACGGGCGTGCGCTATGTTCGAGCGCATTATTTCCGTCAGGTTAACATCCTCGAACTGTATTCATAAAATAAATATACTATTTTATTATGCATATACCTAATATGCATTAAAATTAAGTTGCAAAAATTTGCAAGTCAATTTAAATAAAAGCTTGTAAAATATAATAATGCTAGTTAAATGTATGTATTATTATTTTATGTTTTAATACTAGAAATTTAACATTTCCAGAGGATCAGTTATATTTGAAGTAGCTAACATAATTTATACTTTTTACTCATTACCACTATGAATGAATAATATAATATTTTTTTCCAAAATTTATTAAGTAACATAACATACACTAGTAATGAAGTCCGGAACGTTGTCGCCGCTGGCCTCAACCGGTATATCCTCGTATTTGGAGAAATTGATGCCTGTGTTGCCAGTGCCAAACAGCTCCAGCTCCTGCCGCTCGTCGCGAGGTAGCGGGACCGTCCAGTCGTTCTGTAAATTTTATCATCAATTAATACACGAATTATATATACATATAATAAAAATATACTTGATGGCTGTCTGTACATGGAAGATGTTTTTTTTACTTCACGCTGTATCCCGCAAACAGCAGAGTCGGCAGATGGGACCTAGTGTTAAGACACTCCGTTCCCCACTTTCCGCCGAATTCGGAGGCATTGTGTGTTAAGTGGCGTAACTTAACGCCGCGCTTTGCTCCACACCAAAATGAAGAAAATGGAAATATTAAATATTTTTACTCCTCAAATGGGAATCGAACCCAGAACCAGTCGCTTTAGTCACACTTTGTGCTTCTGCACCACGACTGGCCCTTGGAATTTTGTCATCAGTTAATAAACGAAACTTATCTTTACATAGTATAAAGCAAAATATGTTTGTGCACTGTGCTGCACGTTAAGTGCGGTCTTCGAAACAGCTTTACCGATTTAAATGCGGTTTTAACAATTGTGTCTTGGTAAACTTTCCTCAATATGTAATAGTTATTTCAATCGGTTCAAAAATAAAAAAAAAGATATAACACAGGTATTAGTTTATGTAGGTAAAGTATCGAGCGAGTCGCTTAGTTATTTGATAAGTTTAACAATTTATTATATATTTTTATAATTACTAGCTTTGTCACAAACCAAAGTTACATGATTCAGTCAACATTTAATTTACATTAACCAAGATGACATAAGAAGGGATGATCTGGAAACATAAATTATTCTTCTACTTTATTTAATGCCGTGGGCGGAGTATGTCCATGTGATGGATATGAGTCAGATTCCTAATCGGATGAACATTTATATCTCATTCTATTCTTTAAGCTTCATTAAAACATTAAAATTATAAATTATAATTGAAATTGACAATAACTATTTGCTAAACCAATATGTTTTTTGCTAAGCAATATGAAAATTCACACATCAAATATAGTCCAAATCCTAATAATAGTATGCTGTTGGCCAGAGTGGCCTCTACAGCATCACCTGATTTTGGGAGAGGCCGAGCTATATGAGTTCTGACCTTAGCTTGGAAACCTCGCTTGGGAGGGAATCAAAAATCACACCATCAAATGACGACGACGGCGTGGCCAATACGCCTCAGTTGAAACTCGAACCTCAGCTTGCGACACCGTTGTAGTGGGGGATTCAATCTACAATACCCACGTTTTTATAAAAAAAACATTAGCCAGTCGTGGCGCAGAGGCACAAAATGTGACTGTAGAACAACTGGTTGTGTGTTCGATTGCCATTCGAGAAGTAGAAAAATTTAGTATTTCAATTTTCTTCGCTCTAGTGTCGAGCCAAAGCGCGGTGTCAAGTTCTCCCACTTAACACGCAATGCCTCTAAATTCGAAGTGGGGACGAAGTGCCTTAACACTAGGCTCCCTCTCCCTACCCTGCTGAGTGCGGGATACAGCGTAGCTCACGCATTAAAAAAATAAAAACAAGCCACACACCTCGTCCCTGCGAGACGAACTGCGGCGCACATCGTCCGATGGCCAGCGCGAGTTGGCCCTCTCGGGCCTTGGCTCCGGCTCCTTCCAGCGGTCGTTGCGCGGCTGCGGCGGCTCGTTGTAGTCGTCGTCGCGGCGTATGTCGCGCGACGGCGCGGTGGCGCGACTGCCGCCGCCACCTCCGCCTCCACTTCCACCCCCGCCCGCACTACCGCCACCGCCCCCCCAGCGGTCCGTCTCGGACCACCGCTCGGAGTCGCCATTTTGGAATCCCGAATCACGACCTGGAATGTGCATTTATGATTCTTACTAAAAATCAAATCAAATTGGCCTAGACTTTATGTTTAGACAGTATGTTGTCATTTCAAAGTATTCTAAAAGAATCAAAAGTGTGCTAAAAGAATCAACAAATGATAAGTATTTATTCAAAATCATTGTTGAACTATATTATATTTTATAAAAACAATATAATCCTTATTTAATATAACTGTACCAATTATCCTTTTCATAATCCATCACTTTATTGTGCTGTGTTTAAAATTGTAAAACAATTGTTAACAGTTGCATTTAATTATTAATATCCTTACACTAGGGAGATCTATGCTTTTTTCCATAGCAGGGTAGACAGAGAGAACCTCCAGTCAAGATACAAGTCTCTACTTTTTGATCAAATTTAAAATGTTGCATGTTGAATATCAGATTAAATAAAACTTGCAAATTTCTAATTTGACCGAAAAGTAAGGAAATGAAAGAAGAAAACAAAATAATGATTCCCCTGAGTGGGGTTGAACCCCCGACTATTGTCTTACATTCAGTCGTTGCTTTACTGTGCCATAATGGCTTCTCCTTAGTAAGTATACAATGTTGATATAAACATAGTTTCAAGTTGCAAAGTGTAATACAAACATGTGTTGAATAATAATATGACTTTAATGGAAAAGATAATACTAATATGTTATGTACATACACATTACTAGTGCAGTAAAATCTTTGTCTGAATGTACAAATTGATAGAGGAAAAAGAGTCATAAGTCATAAAATTATCTAAAAAATTTTGCTTAGTAATTAGATTTTTTTTTTTTTGGCTTTTAAAACACCTTTTGATTATAAGTTTATTTGTAATTTAAACAATACAGCACTGATAAAAAAAAATATTTGTATTATATTAACATGTGTAATTATCAAAGAATACTTTGAACTTAAAGACATGTAACCTATATTCTATAAACTAATCTAAATTTATCTCTACACAAAAATATTTCTTGTATGTTGCGATGCGAGCATAAATTCTGATATGGTGTGCTGGATGACGGTGCACAATTGTAACACCAATGGAATATTCCACATGGAATTCGAATACGCAAAGCTACGCCTAAAGCTAAATTCAGTCGTATTTGCGTCAACTGCACAATCATTTCATTGCGTTGTTCAAAAATTATTCACTTACTCATTAATAAATCAGCTTTATGCTTTTTCCTGCATAGCAGAGTAGGTAGAGAGAAGTGCCGAGACACTCCATACTCCAGTATTCGCAGCAATTGACGAAATCGAGACGTAGCTTGTTAAGTGGCAGAATTCAACGCCGCGCTTTGTCTTAGTTACCAGAACGGAGAAATGAAAATAATTTAAATATCATCTCCCCAGTCGGATTCAAACTCATAACATTCACGTTACCCTCAGACGCTGTCCCACTGTGCTACAACCACCTCACAACATCCACATTAATAATAGCTATACCTTCAATAACAAATATTTAAAAGAAAGTAGATATAAGATGCTGACACTCACCGCGGTCCCTGCGCGGATATCGCGAGTCGTAGCCGCGATCGTGGTCACGGTCGCGGTCACGGTCGCGGTCGTCGCGCCGACCACCACGGTCGTAGTTTCTAGAGTTGCCTCCGAATGATGAACGGTTGTCCCGTGCGTCGCTAGGATGAGAATCTAAGCTGGATCGCTTAGGTTCTTCTCCTGAACAACATTCAACCATTCATACATATTTATAACAGCTTCACCCTTTCTTCCGCATAGCAGCATAGGCAGAGAAAAGTTAGTGTAAAGACACACCATTCTCCACTTTATGCCTGAAGTCGAGACATTTCGAGAAGTGGCGCAACCCAATGCTGCGTTTTAGTACCAGGATCAGAGCAGAGAAATGAAAATAATACATCATCATCATCATTCCTCCGAGAGGGAGTCAAACCCAAAACTATGGCATTTACAATCAGATGTTTTACCATTGCGCCAAGTCAGCCTTAATAATATTACACTTATTTATATTTTTTTTATTGATATTTATTGTAAGAGGGTTTAGTGAAAAAAATGATTCAAGAAAAAAAACCCCTATAAATGAGACCTAAAAGTATGTGTGTAGTAACAAAGACTTTTCATGATTTACCCAAAAAAAATTAAGATTTTTAATGAATATTAAGTATTTCTTGAAAGACAATTATGTCAAATATACATACATATTAGTTGAACAAACTTATTGAAAACAGAACATATAATAATATTATTCCCTCACTCCCCACTATCATTAAGTGGGCAAAAACACCCACAAAATAGTCTTCATAATATAGGACATAATTTACAACATTCACTTCATCCATTCAGTCTCATTAACATCCAAAGTCATGAAATTGGCTTTCAATTTCATACATTTCTCTAGTAAATCCATTTTTAAATTCAAACTATAGACAAATATATACAAAAAAACTAATTGATAAGTCTTACCTTTTGCCTCCAACTGCCTACGCAGATGAGGAGGTATGTAGCGGCCAGTACTCTTAGGAGCCTGAGGCTGCAAGTCCAGACCAGCAAGCTGCAATAGGTAAATCATTTTTGTGATACTATACAGTTAAAGCTTTATTTATGAAGTTATAATAAGATAAATTTTTAATGAACAATAAGAAATGTTATATACAAAAATATATTATAGCCAATTACAATACTAATCTGTATTATAATGTTCTAAGTCCTAGTCGGCTTACCAATGTCAAGCTAATCTCTAATTTAATAAAGACATGATGAACACTTTGATCCCCCAAAACAACAAATAACAATAATCTTCAATATATTTGTACAATTAATAAATATTTAAACAGCATTTGCAGTATCAAAATGTTTCTTTAACTGTGTTTGCATTTTTTAGTATATAACCTAGATATTATCTTATAACATATATTACACTCAATTACGAGCTATATGTATTAAAATTTAAAAAAATGTTAATAATATCACCAACAGATTTATATGATACACACAATTAAATGTGTCAACGAACTTTCTATTGGAGTTTCATATAATGAATCACAATTGTAAGTATTTTATATAGACTGATAGTCTTTATCTATTGGCTTTAAGGAAGTGATATGTAACTAAATTTCACAATGTTAAACAATATCTATTGTTAATTTATTATAAATTAGAAATTACTTTTTTGATTAGCTTAATAATGGTTATCTTAAATAAAGGTTATTTTTTGGTAACATCTAAAAATCATAACAGATAATTAGATAGTTTTAAATAATTGTATTAGTACATTTATATTAAGCATATTACTATTAATAAATCCTTTAATAATGTTACTTGACTAGGGTACTAATACTTTTGTTCGATTTACTTAAATTTTATAAATGTGAAATACATTTTTAAAAATGTTATTTTTCGTAAGGGCAATGACCTACTTTGCAGATATTCAGATAAATTAATAAATAACGTATAATACTGAATATAAATTTATAAAGTTAACTCGTAAAATCAATCAGATACCTTAGAAGAGCCAGGTCGCCATGTTGGTTATGCCCAGACACGTAAAGCTACATTTTAAAGCTAGTATTTAACTATTAGTCATTATGAATTACAAAGATTTCCAAATTAATGTCATATTAAACTGTTAAAATTATATTTAATTGATTTTTCATACATTATAGGAAAAATCAATACAAAGTACATGTACATGAGGTACCGACCTGCTGCTCTAGACCTGTTCCATTTTGGTTGGTAACATTACTCATATTACTACCAAGCGGTACGTTTTTTTGGGAACTTTTCTCCAAAAATACTATACAATCACAGTCTACAATGAATTTTGCACAAACACAAATTCACAAAATCACATGAAAAGCCTTCAATTTTTCTCCCTAGAATCACTTTTCATTCGCAATTCTTGTTCATCTTCACGGACCGTGACTTTGTCTTTGGTTATCCCATTCATTCGGTCATTCAAATCACACAAATGATTTTTATGTCTATAAATAGTTATGAGCACCGCCACTTTAAACAAAAATATATATTTTTTAAATATATGTTAATCAGTTTTTTTTCTGTTTCGTTACATGAATATTTTAGTGTATTATTATTTTAATCACTGAATCATAAATGTAGGCGTATTATGAATAATTTTCTAGATGACAACATTATATTCTTTATTGTATGATTGTAACGAAAGTCAAAGCAAATTTAATAATATTGGTGGCAAAGGCAAACATAGAAAAAGTAAAAAAAAACCAAAAGAACTTTTAATTTTATTTTTGCTTCTATGTCCTTGTGATTCATTATATTATAAATATAATTCTAAGCAGACATATAAAAATTTCTATAATTCAATCAATAGAAATCTAATGGTAGGTTTCCACCGAGTAAAAATTGACAACTTTTCTGTTGACAACACACGTTGGTGACAAAAGTTTTATTAATTATCTTGTGCTGGCAACAAAATTTGGGAACAGTGTTCCGCTTGTGGCGGTAACCATCTAGGCAACGTGCTTGTTGCCAACATTTATTCACTTAGTGGAGACACTTTCTGTTCCTAACTTTAGTTGCCAATAAATAGAAACATGTCTGTCACATGGACAAAGCCAACAACTAATACGTTTTGAAGTGAAAACTTCTTTAGGCGCGTTGAGCGTTTTGGTAGAGGGTAAAATCCTCGGCTCGCGTCACCGACATGCTAATAATAATAGTATACCTGTGTACACGTATACACTAATACATCGACTATTTCTGACTGTATTATGTGCGCGTATTTATAAAATTCGTGTAAATATAAATACTAAGTATAATTAAGATAATTGTATATTAATTATTTTTTCAACCAATTTGTATTTATATTTTGGCATGATTTGTTTGACCCATCATATGTAACTAATAAATAAAACATAAAAAATTTCATATAATTTTTGCATATAGTTTTAATTACACTCAACTTAATAGTTCCGTTTTCACTTCTATCGGCAGTCCCACGACTGCTACTGTTTTTTTTTGCACAACGAGTATTATAGATAGAAAAAAAAGATATGTAGTGGCAAATCATTAGCCATACATATGACCTTGAAATTCTAAGGAAAATAAAAAAATGACCGTACACGTTTTGAGAGAGAATTTTATTTATTCTTCCTATAACTCAATATTTATATCACTACGAGTTTACTGTAAGCCTTAGTTGAACTTGTACATGTATCCAATAAATGTTGGTGGAGACAGCTTGTTGCCAACTAAAATGTTTTTCAATTAGTTGACGTTTTGTTTCCATTTGGTGGTTGCAGGTTGTTGAAAACACTGAAGTTGCCAACAATTTCAGTGGAGACACACCTTTATGAAGAAAAACAAATGAAACAAAGCGGAGGTAAAGCGGTCTCAAAATATTTTTTTCCAAATTAATTCCTAAGCCAGTTTATATTTATAATAATATACTACTGATAGTGCATTCAACTCATTCAGAAATTACCGTATAAAGCAGCACTTATTTTATTATTATTTTTTATATTGTTTGTTTGAATGAAGATTAAATTGGAATTCTTTAGAACAAATATATCTATAATAATTTGCTATATATTACTCGTTAGTCATTATGTATCTTATAATCTGCTTGAAAGGTAATAAACTGAAGAGCAAATCGAAGTTGCCATTCGCCAAATAAAATCGCTATTAAAAGAAAATGACATACGAAAAGTTAAAAATATTCTAATCACTAATGCTTTTTGTTTTATATTTTGTTCATTGTTGTAATTGGTGTCTAGCTGCAAGCTTTAAAACGAAGGAAAAGAAAAGTGTTTATTCATATTCTGTAATTCATCAAAAAATATAAATATATGAAATCAGTACTTTATAATACAAGTAAGTAAACAGTGAATTCATTTGCTTACAACTGTTATAATAATTATTGGGGAGAAACATAACTCTCATTTAAGTGTGATTCAATTTTGAAATATACATTTTTTTGTATTGTAATTATTGTGAATTCAAGTCTAATGTTATTATACTTGTATATCAGATTAAAAGAGGAGATTACAGGTGATGTCAGTTCAGAATTTATATTATTTCGTACTGTAGTGTTGTGTTTGTGTGCTAATGCACACAAGACGCTAATGCACATAAGAGGTAATCCTCTTCTCTCTTATTGAAATATAAATTAGTGAATGAAAATTTGGTTAATATTAGAATAACTGATATATAAATGTTACAATGTGATGTCACATTTTTCTAGATGGACGAAGAAACTAAAATATCTTCTACACCAAGAATTAGAAATGCACCTCCTGAACCAAGACCTAGACAACCTCCTCCTGAACCTCGGAGAGCTACAGCTCAACCACCTCCCCAACCACGGGAACGGCAACATCCACCACAGCCTCGGGAAAGAAAGCCACCTCCACCCCCAAAAAGTTGAATCTATTTTTTTAATATTCTCCACACACTTATTATATTACATGTTAAAGTTTTGTTGTTATAAAGTCCTTTATTTTTATAATTTTAATATTAAGACTTGTTAAAATATAAAAATGATATTTTTGTTTCATTAATGGTATAGTATATTGGTATAATATATTATTTATATACAAGATGTTATTGACATACTTTATACTGGTGATTAGCTCAGATGCATTTATATGCATTTCACTTTTTATACTGGATATGTTTTTATAATTAATTTTACAGATTTATCTTTGCAAATCCATACTTTATTGTAATTGAGCAATATAAAAAAAATAATGATACTAAAATAGTATAATAAAGATGTAAATAAATGTACATAAAAATCAAAGTGTTTAATTTTAACTTATGCTTGATTAATTGTTTTGATTAGATTGACAAGCTTTTATTTTTTTATAACAAGGCATTTTGGATAGATAACTTGATATGCAGTTCTATTTTCTCTTTTAATGGAGCAGTAATCACCTATTTTTATTTCATGAAATATTTTTAATAGGGTATACATGCTGAAAAATGTTACTGCAAAACTAATTTCAAGGTTAGACAACTCTTAATAGGAGTAAACTATAACAATATCTTTAATATTTTAGTACACTAAATATTAAAATTATTTTTTATATATAAAATGTTTCTTAAATGTGAAATTGTCTTCCTCATACTTTCTGATCAAGGAGAGGAGAGAGAGAGGACTTTCTGTCAAGGAGTTAGTCTGAAAAACAGCTTTTACGTTTCACTTGTTTCACTTGTACTTTCAGATTAACATCAGTTTTATATTATATAAATACATAAGTATCCGCTTAATACAATTCCTCCCATAATACGCACTTTTATGTCAGTTCTTACAGCTTTAGGCGAGTTTCCATATAACTTATCAAATAGCTAATTATCATAGCGACGAGGCTTGGCAAAATTTAAATTATATTTCAAATCTATTGGGAGTGGGAGGATAATTAAATCTATTGTGCAAAGGAAAAGGATTGGAGGGAATATTTGTTGTCATAATTTCTTTTTCTTTTTTATTCTTTTTTTGTTAATTACTTTTTTTTATTAGCTTCACGCTGTATCCCGCACACAGCAGGGTAGGCGGAGGAAACCTGTTAAGACACTCTTTTTCCCCATTTTCCGCCAAATTCTGTAGGCATTGCGGGTTAAGTGGCGGAACTTAACGCCGCGTGTTGCCTTGACGCCAGAGGGAAGAAAATGGAAATATTAAATATTTCCACTCCTCGAGTGGGAATCGATCCCACAACCAGTCCCACGATGTGGCTGTGCG
>JAHESG010000130.1:0-24991 GCA_019049465.1 Dryas iulia moderata | reverse complement strand
GACTCACTCGTTTATTTCAAGGCGACTTTTGCACAGAGGAAAGTTTGTTCAGCGTCTCGTAAGTTCGCCTTACTTTACGTGTTAATTTAATTAAAATATCGGTTAATCTCTTTATTATCTGTTGCTTATTATCACTATTGAAAACTTATTCTCTATGCAAAATTTAAAATGATCTGTATTTTTTATTAAATAACATAAAGTTTAGTATACTATTATATTGCCGCCTTAACAAAACATATTTTTTTAGCTTCACGCTATAACCTAAACACAGCAGGCAAAGAATCGAGTGTTAAAACTAATAATCTGTTTCAACCATTGCGTGGCGAAACTTAACCAGAGCGAAGAAAATCGAAATAATAAATATTTCCATCCCTCGAGTAGGAAACGAACCTACAATCAGTCGCGTTTACAGTCACACAAGCGCTGCGCCACTACTGACCTCAATTACAAACAAACAAAACATATAACAAATAACTCACAAAAACGTCTTTATTTCATAAAATAAAAATCAAGTACAACAAGGAAGTAGTATTCTAGAGTAACTAACTAGTAAGGCTTTCTATTATCGCATTCACGCGTCGCATTTGCAGCTCTCCGCATGCTATCGCATGTGATCTGGACAACTGCGTAGTTTAGAGACGCATTACGCTGCGCGGGCATACGTGTGACGTTCGTTGCACAGTGTACGCTTCTTTAGTTTTGTCACGTAACATGCATGTTTATGTTCGTGAATAATGAAGATTTAGGTATTTTGCGTTTTTATGCTAAGATGAATTATACGATATCAACTGTAAATTTTGAAAACAACAAAGATAAAGTCGTAAAATAAATTTAAATGCCTAAACAGAAGAATCTCAAATGTTTTCAAATAAACATCAAATACTGCAAAAAAGGGACGTATACGTCCTGAATGTAATAATATAAACAAATATATAATTTTCAGTTTATGCTTGTCCTTAAAATTGAACCTCCCTGTATATTTATAATTTAAAAGTGCCGTGTACGTTAATACAGTTATGTATTGTAAATACAATAATAAATAAATAAAATACATAATATCATTTAAAATCCGCTTAATCAGTAATTTCACAACACATCATAACAACAATAATTGCTGAACAACAGCTTCAATTCGATCTGAAAAGGTCGCACTAATTTTAGGGACACGTGTAGAACGGGCGTACAAGGGAGGCAATAGAATTACAATCACGATAGTGGATTTAACTGCGCAATATCGAGTCCAAGTTAAGAAGAGCTCCGATATATTGCTGGGTTTCCCCGATGAGTTCTATATAGTTTGGCGTAGAGGGCGGGTGTGGGCGACTCGCAGAGACGGGCTACGTCATCGCTGCAAGCCGTTCGAACCAGCCGCAGTGCCGGCCGACAACCTGTGGTAGGTATGCGTGGAATGCGACTAGCGGCCGGTAGCTAATCTACCGGCGTGGGAGGTGCGAAATAAGTTTGCCGTTTACTAAATGCAATTGCACTTTTACTGTAGTTTAATTACTTTTTTTTATATTTATAATTATCATGATTTCATTAATAAAATAACAATTCATGCTATAGCCAAGACCAAAGATCAGATTTCAACATAGAGATGACGCAATTAAGCTGGAAATTTACTATATATTTCGTCGTAATATTTAAGTTTGATAACAAATCTGATCGTATATATTTTTAAATATTATTTTATATAATATTTTGGTTTTTATTATATTATTCAACATATATTTATCTTGAATTAAACGATTTTTATTATACAGGTCGTGATATCAATTATCACTGCACATGTATAAAACTTTTGCTCAAAAGATTAATTTGTGTGAAAGGTTAAAACGTAACACACTTACAATCATCCTTTTTCTCCTCTTTTATCGTAGACATGCCACAAATTCAATGGGTAAATCCAACTTATCTAAACACGGAACAAAGAACTTATCACAGTAACGAATCATTTGGTGTCAAAACAAAGAGCTTAGAGCACGTATCGTTTAGAAAACAAAGAAATACTCCGAGTAGAGTGCCAATATCGGAAATCAGTGTTCTTCGCCGCACCATGTCTATAATATGGCATTTTTGTCAGTACAAATAGGAACGCAGCGCGTGGGCTTGTGGATTTAACTATCTACCGGAATGGTGTGTGCCGGCGCGTCCTTGCACGTCACTCACGGCCGCGTATTGTTGTGCAACAATGTTTATACACGTGGCGTTGTTGTGAACGCGTAACTTGTCAATATCGGCGGCGATAAAGAGGGTATTATGGGCATGCCAGCGAGCGGCGCGGGCGGCCCGACGCAACTAACGTGCAAAGCTAAAGCGAACTCTAATAGCGCGCGTGTAAGCAATAACCGAGCGCACCACGTGACTCAGGTGACAAACGCGTCGATGTACTCAGTTATGACGGATTGCTGTGTTTTTATCGATGAGGGATTCACCATTAAGTATGCATTCAATGTCATGTTGCTCTTGCTGTGTTTATGATTGCATTATTGCGCTGTTGTTACGTTTAATGCCCGAGCAACGCTATACAATATATGTAAATAATTTATTAAATATCTATTTAATATACAATTCAGACGAATTGACTGCATAAAAAATACCAACTATAAGTGGTGAAAATCCGATAAAGCATTAAAGGTACTGAGCAGACTAGCATTTCGATCACTTATAAGCATAAAACTACACGAATTCGTTTTTTTCCCCGGCTGCTACCGACCACGCAATTTCTCCGATTGTATGCAAATCCTCGACTCAAACAAAGAGTGAAAAAGCACTGACGCAGACGTTCCGTGCCTCCATCCCACCTGTGCGGGTGCACCCGGCCCGTCTGAGCGAGGAGCAACTAGCGAGCTTCGACTAGGGTAGGTAGAATACAATCTCGGGGCATAGAGCCGCACCGTAAACAATCTCACTACGATATTATGATGAATAGATTTCATTTCCTTAGATATCGAAAGATGTCTTAATATATTTTTATTACATACCAAGTTTTCGCCTTGTATGTAGGAATTTTTATTTCTAAATTAATTAATAATATGCAAAGGCCACCATGGAGGTATTATAATAATTAAATAGATATAAAAACTTAATAAATTATCATATAATAATATGAACATGCGTATACAAAAGGAAACTTATTTAAACGTAGTAAACAAGTAAGTATTTTTTTTTCTTTTACAATTTCTCCATATCCGTTATACAGAAGTAATCTAGTCCTTAAGATACTCGGTTTTCCGCTCTCCGCCCAACTTCGGAATACTGTATGTTAAGTGGACAGAACCCAACGACTGGGCTTTCTTACCAGAAGAGAAGAAAATGAAAATAATTTAAATACAATCACAACGATAATACATATGAGTAATAAAATGTAACCACAAAAATATTCTTTAATTATAATTTATAGGTTTACGTAAGCGAACACTGTGTATTGTCTTTACAATGTCGCAAGTCTCGCTAGATAGGATGGCTAAGGACATTTGTTTCTATGCCAATATTAATTTGCATGTAAGACTATTTAAAAGCTAATTCCGCTTGACGGCCATAACCAGATTTCCTTGAATTAAAAAATATTACTTTCAAGGTCTCAAACATTAACACTATAATATTAATATTTATTGAAATTATATGTAAACTATATATATAGCTACTATAAATAAAAGGTATTTAAATAGCGGTGTGTTAGAACATTTAAGTTCACGTGTAAGTTAAAATGTTACGCTACCATTCTAAGAATCGGTATAAGTCTTAACAATTTATCTTTTCTTTACTTTCAAATAAATTAAAAAAAAAAAACTTATTCACAAGAGAGCTAAGCAACAATTTGAAACATAAATTCACAAGAAAAATCTTTAAATAATAACAAGGAGACAATGACTTTTCCCTATTCTTATTTTATTGACAATGGCCAAATAATTGAGTTTTAAGATTTGTTCGGACCTTCCGAGAAACCAAAAGAAACGCTTAGACGCTAGACGTATGAATGTTATCATCGGATACTGTGAATTCAGACTTATATTTGACCTTGTCTGTGGGTGATCGCCGGCGTTAATATTTAAGTTTTTAAATACGAGCAGTGACTTTTAACATGAACAAAGAAAACATATTTTCTTTAGGATTTTTTTTTTAAATTTAGAAGGTTTTCTTTAAAACTTTTTTCTATATAAAATTTATGAAATGGAATTTACAATATAAGTAAAATTTTCATTTTCAAAATTCAAAAAGATAATCAGTAGAAATTCAGCACCAACAATAAGAAATTTTCAAGGACATACCACCAAACGTCATACGACATTACAATACAGAACACAGAGTAGAGCAAAATTTAATTGCAATTAACAATGAATTCTTAATTAATTATGATTTCTATGTGATTTGTCCACATTTGGTTGTGGGCATTGTTAAACATTTAACACTTAATTGCAATTAATTTGTACCCAACACTGATTAGAAGACGGTTCGCGAAACGCAATTGCAGATCCGAGGCACAGTGTTCGAGGCACGGCGAGGCCGCGAGCCGGTCCCGGGCAGGTTTAACGTCCGGCCGGCGCGTCTGGCCGTTAACCCGGGGCCCGCGAGGTGCGCGAAAACAAAGCGCCCGCGCCGTTATCGACGCACGCGATTGTACCGCATCATTGATGAATATACGTATTGTACATACTTGTGTGTATACTGATGTGGATTTTGGCGCCAATTCTCGTGTTTCCGGCATAAATCTTCATTAAAAATTCTTGTGTGAACTTTTTCGTGTGTATTTTAAAGGAAATTGATGGAATATGCAATTGAAAAGATGTTTTTGTTGGTTTAAAATTAATATTATCGTAACATTGAATGGTTGCTTAGCAGTTGTTTAGGTATTTTAATTATTAGCTTAGCAACTGTTTAGTAATTTATTCAAATAACAAATAAAGTATTTTTTTATTATCTTCAACAAAGTTGAAAGGAAAGTAGGCCGTCACAGTTTATGTTAATACCACAAATAAAATTATAAAAAACACTTTTTCCATTACTTTTATGTTATCCAATAAATAATGAAGACTTAATAAGGAGCAAAAGTAAAACACTGGAAAAATTATCTTTCATTGATAATGCTTGTAATGTCAATAATATATCGCTTTACTGATAGCAGTATTCGACGAACGTCACTAAGTACCATTATTATATTATCCCATGGGACGAATTCGTGCCCAAATATAAATATTTTTAAAGATTTTAAATAAGAATGGTTAGTAACATTGAAGTAGTGTAAAAGATAAAATAATATTTACTATTTTGTTTATCCACGAGAGCGTTCAAGAGGGCAGAGGATATCAATGAAACATATTTTTCAGAGTATGATTTAATATATTATACTCGATACATCAATACAAATGTGATGCAAAGACAACTATATCCTATTTTTTAATAGAAAAATGTTTCATATAAAATTGTACGTGATGGTTTCAGGATCAAATTTGGCATAGGTAATACTAGTTTTATAATATAATTCTTTTTCCCTATTTTATCACCACGTGCGTTAGCATTTAAATACAAGTGAATTGCGGAATAAGTATATTAGAAAAAATACTAGTAATGAAGTATATTAGCTTATTAAATTTTTGATTAAAATACATATGATAGAGTACATTTACTAAGAGATCGTTAAGATTTCATAAGCAAAAATTGTTATATTAATTACATTATATTTAAACATTGCTAATAGTTCTTAGTATCAATTAAGTAACAATAATAGATCAAGATCTGAAACAGTTACGATCGTCTAGCATATTTTGTTAGGTACTTTAGTTAGGGAGGAAAACTATCGCGGGGCAAAAACGCCGGTCAACGACGTGGGGCCCATTGGCTATGCTGTTTTTTTTTTTTCATATATTACAGATAATCTTTTAAAATATTTAATTATGGCAGCTTAAATTATTTAATAGTGAGTACAATATAACGAGATTGCATTTTAGATGTTACGTAACTAAGAAACTCCGAGGACATTTTATAAGTAGCTGTCACAAGCAGAAAGAAATCGACCGATCCAACTTACCGGACCACTTATACATTTTGTAATTTATATTTCTGCAATAAAACCCATTATCACCATCAGTAGACCCCGACGGTGACCATTATCAGGGCATTAGCGGCATTGTTTAATGGCACCTATCAGTATTTAGCTTCTTGCTGACAGATTTCACAATTACAACAGTGTTGAATCACTTCAATTCTTATTAAATATATAATTATGGACACGTGAATTACCTTTCCAGAATCTTCTCTTCTTAATTATTAGTATTAAATATTAAACAAGTAAAAATTTAAGAATATTATTTTTAAATATTTTCCATTAAAGTGATCTTTTGACTCAGGTAATGAACAACACGTTCCTTACTTTACTTCCACGTGACGTACACTATGGCATCTATGGCATCAATGCTCACTTACAAATCGAATGGCGTTACATATATAAAACTTATGTTAATATAAAATCACTTCCGTCGTCAAGTTTTGACTTTCCATACTCATTCAATTATGTATTAAAATAAACCACCGTTCGCCGCGCAAAAACCTTCGCGGCCGGTCGTTGACATCGAGGGGCACTTTAGGGCTGACTCGTCACACTCCGCCAACACCGCGCCTTATAATAATACTTAACAAAGTATTTATTTTCACCGACAACGACAGGTTAAAGTTACGAAATATGCGTACATACTTTCAATTAAAAACATAAAAAACGCAATAATGTGCTGTTTTTGTGAAATCCAATAATACTTTCCAATATGAGAAGACTACTGTCGATGTCGAATTAATAATTTACGTTGTTTATTACATGTACACACATGTTTCATAACTGCAAAGTTTCCACCGGGTGTCAGCACATAATATGTGACGTGTGACGTAGTTAGGTTTTTTCAGAACGTCGACAACGTTTACGTGGATGGTTTGTTGGATATAGCGTCGGAAACGACAAAGCAGGCGTATGATATGTAAGCGAGACTAAATCCAATTAAAATGCAAATGATTGTCGGTGAGCAATGAAATCGTGGCCGCAAATATAATGGGTCGAGTGTGAGTGGAGCGTCGACAGTGGAGAAATCTTAGCCATTTGCATCGGGTACCTGAATACCCACACAACGCTCGGTGGCCCCAGGCCCACGCTCGCCTACTGCGGACAATCCGCGTATTGAACTTTGTTAATAATGCATTTGCATAATACTAATCAATAGTCGTGTGAGTAACCGATATATGTAATTCACAATAAGACTACACTGATAATTATGCGTGTCTGGGTAATTGTGTCTACATCGCACTAAACATTGCATTTCGATAAAAAATCGTGTATTTCTTTCATTTTCTAGAAATTTATTATATACGTATATATATTTTTTACTTACATTTTAATTTTTGTATTTTTATTAATATATATTTCACCTTATTAGTGTACAATGAGTGAAGAGTGCTAAAGTATACAACTGCATATAAGAACAAAATCAACTTGCAAGACACCTAGTTTCTCTCAAATCTATCAGATTCTTAGAATCGAAAATTTTGGTAGGGCAATAATTTGTTCCGCATTCCAATGTGAATTTCATTCACTGACTGCAGCCGAATCGTCTAGACTGTGTGTCGGAGAAAGGTGACCATTCACCGTCGAGACGGCCTGACTACATCGCCTCTGAGATATGGCTACTTAAATGGTTACCGTTAAACATCCAACTTTATCCATGTGTTAGCGAGTAACGATATAATTTACCGCTACACAGATATGAAAAACTAATATTACCCATGAATACTAACATTACGTATTATTAAATATATAAAATAATATTGATACATTGACGACTTTAGCGGAACATTTGCTTTTGTTGAATTTATCTATATTTACTGATATACTTGCTACTTTCAAAGTATAAGGAAAAATGTGATATTAATTATTAAAATACTAGAATATTGTCAGTAAAAAAAATTGTAAAGTTAACGAAAAAAATAGAATAGTGATAGATTACTATATGCACAATATATCATACGATCTATATATATCTAGTAAACTTTCTCATTACAATAGCTTGATAAAATATGGTTTGAGAATTGCAATCGTATTTCACTGCATTATTGGCAGTTACTTTGATTTACTTAGCCTTAACGAGGAGACAAGTAAACGGACCAATGGAAATGAGAAAACGTTTAAAACAAGTAAACTATAGCAGGTTACTTTCGAAACACGATATCATCTACATGACGCCCGTTGCACGAGCGTTTTGGTTTAATAGCAGCGCACCGTGAGGCCGACATCCGCATAGCAACAACTTTCTGTCGAGTGTCGGTGAATGAAAGTTGATCGCGGGTATGAGCGCGGTTCGGGAACTGCCGTAAATATTTGGCACTCCTGTCCCATTTGGGAAGGTTTTATGATTTCAATTTGTTTCGCGATCCGGCTATACAATATTTACTACCCATTACATCGGCTTCGTTGGCAACAAATTTGTTTGTCGCGATCTCAACATGCGAAGAGATAGCGATATAATTATTATTTAATTACACAGTACAATTAATTATTCTGTAAATGTATAATTATAAAAAAAACCTGTTTACGTATACGTTATGGTCAACTTTCAAGAATAATTTCACCTCGGTTGGTTTACGTATTTTTGGTTTAAGTTTTGTGAATGTTATACTTTGTCACTTTTAACTATACTTTACAATTTATTTGTTTTTTGTAAAAAAAAACAATGAAATAAAAAAAATCAACATATACTTTCTTCAGGAATATATCAGGAAAAAATTATAAATATTTTTTATGATTTTAAAAAGCGTGGTATAAAAAGCCTAGAAATACTTTACATATACCGAAATTTATATTTAATTATCATTAAAAAAACATCGTATAACAAACGAAATTCCTTTGGTCTCATTCGGATTTGTGATCGGTCACAGTTTCCTAGAAACTGGGTATCGGGAGCACAATCTTTGTTTTATTTAGGTGGATCCGGCATAACTATCTTCAATGGAGTGCCAAAAGCGTGGGAGGTGAGAGAATCTGAGATATACCATCATCTGAAATCGTAAACGTTCTTATCACATAATTAGGCAAATCTAGGCGCCCCTGTGCCCTCATTGCAGGGATAAAGTCAATAATCGATAATTACATCGATTGAAAGCTAAATACATCGATTTCTGTTGAAGACTTTAGTTTTCTTTCACGTGAGAGTATCGAATGACACCTACCACCATAAATTTGTCTCTACGATACGTACTGTATTACGGATCCTGATCCCTACAGCCCGTATCGTAAATAAATAACAAGAAATGAAGTGATTTACTCAATTTACGGGTATTGTAGCGGTGATAAAGTATAATTGTGTTCCAATTTAATATTGTCAGTCGTATATCGGGATGAGGGCCCAAAAGTTGTATTATCTAATAAAAGCATCAATGCAAGCACCCATCTGCGAGGGTTGAACGTAGAATTAGGTTAGAGGTTGGGGAGGTCGACGCGCGTTAAGCAGTTTTGGGGTCGAGGCTACATGAAGCGATCAATTTAACACAAAATAAACTTCGCGTTATATCATAAATCAAAATATTTCTCGGTACAGTGAACTTAGGGATGTTGTTATTTTTTTTTGGATTGACCAAAATCTATGTTTTTTTTTATATCAATTTACATTTTAACTGTGAATACTAATCACAGACAAGACCAGCTTCTTGTTTTTTTAATAAATGACAGGTTCTGAAGTATTGGAAATACCTACAATATTAATTAGCCCTAACCAAACAATCTGTAACTCAACCCTAATCAAACGCAAGAGTAAAATCAGGTCAAAGGGATGTAGGGCAGTACTCACAGGTAGGTCACAGAGGGCTGTGTGCATTCAACAATATAAATCCATACACACAGGAAACTGCCTGCAGTTGTGTCAGTAGAGGTGATAGAATGGAAAATTCTATTATGTCTATTGCACTAAAGACCCATGTAACTTAACACAAGTTTAGATTGTATGTAACAAGTTGTGCTGGAGTGGAACATCAAAAGGGAAGTGCTCCCTTAGATGTTTACAGCATATAAATTATAATAATGAACAATGACATACAAGTTACTTGAATTCTACTTATGAATAAAAGAATATTTTCATAATATGGTAAAACCATGTATATATGTTTAAGATGAAGCATTACTGAGGATATGATAAATATGATAACATCATAATATGAAATGTTCTACAAGTTCGAGCTTATTATCACTTTCTAAAAAAGGAAGCATTGAAAACTTAATAGTATAAATATTTTAATAACTTTTAACTACTTTTTGTTGTATTTAGACCCCATAACATTACATTTATTCGCAATTTGCTCGATATAAGTGAATGCAGTCTTAGGACGCTCAGCCTAACACAACATTAATCTTGCTAGACTGATATCAAAATATACTAGAAAAATATTTTTAATTTATCAACAGTAATAATTTCAATTCATCATTAAGAAATATGAAAATTTAAGTTACAAAAAAAAATATTGACAGTACACTTTACAAGTATTCTAATCATAACAATAAATATGTTTAAAATAATTATTTTACCATTTTTAAACAAAAAAAACAACAGATCATATGACATTAAACCAATTACATATATAAAAGGTAAAATATAAACACAATTATAAAAAAACTTACATTTGTTTTTGGCATTTTCATCCATGAGCATATTGAAATGGTGGTGGCGGTTCCACGCTGCCATTTTGCCTTCGTGCGGAGCCCCGAGAAGCACCAGGGCCGCCCCAGCGGGCCCAACTCCGTCTAGGGGCTCCAGTGTCCTCAATACACTACAACTTTGTCACACACTCATAACCCAAGAGGCATATCTAATCACTCGTTCACTGGCTCAAAACGCCGTCGCCTCGGACGGCGATGTCATCGGCGCCAAACCGCGCCGCACATGCCTTTGCACTTCCGTTCACGCACTTAACGATGCACTCGCGGGTAAATAAGCACGATCAACACGGCACGGCACGGCGGTGATTCACCCTCGATCTGCAGGCGGCCCGTGCAGCGTGCACCGAGTGGCGTGCGCCCAGACTGACACCCAAACACTCGTCCCCGACCGACTCGACGTCGTCACGTGTGCGCTCGGACCGCACCGACACCACCAACACTACCACACCAAAACAATTACACCCGACCGACCGACTAAATCTATTTCGGTTTATGAAAATGAATGAATGCAACGGAATCGACGATAAACGCGACGGGAGGGAGCAAGACGGACGACACGATTTTCCTTCTTCGATCCGATCCTTACAAGCTCGAATCGAACTCGCGAGCCGCGAACAAAATAATAACAAATGTGCATGAGATGCTTGTTAAATTATTTGCACGTGGGTTGCGTCACAGGATCGAAGTTACTTATTATTACTAAATTATACGACTTATAACTATTTCAAAGTCGTGACGGAATATATTTGTTCACGGTAGTGCAATAGCAAGCTTGTGAACAATTTCAATTTTGATGAAATGTGAACTACACCATAATACACATAAGTATCAAAAGTAATTGATTAACTTCACATTATAACAGCGTAATTATACAGTCATTAACTACACTATTTGTAAACAAAACACAGCCGTCGATACATTCAGTAAAATAATAGTTTTAAACAGAAATCGCGAACGCGTTGATCAAGCGCGACAAGTAGGACAAAACATGGCAGACTCGTCGAAAAGCACACGAACTTTGTCTGTGGTCGTTTTTATTTTTAAGTGCTGTAGTTGCCAGTGCGTTCCATTTTAAATTTTACACAAACACAATAAATGATTTAATTTTTTTTAGTTGTTTATAGAAGATTAATACTACCATATTGATTAATTTATTTACTTAGTATCAAATTGTGTAATATTTATAGCCAAGAGTGAAATCCTTGAATTTATTACAGAAAAATAATGATTGCTATTAAAATATTGGTTGCGTACAAAGAAGCGACAATAGCGTGCACCATAGACATCACATACTATTATAGATAAAATATTGAAAATATTGTTAGCGATATGGTTTTACAATGAACAAGAATAAAATAAAAACAATTACATTATATAAATGCACATTTTTCATATAATGAAATTGTATTACTAATTTTGCAAATACTAATATTAATTAAATTACACATTGGTAAAAACATATTTTATAATCATTAATATTTTTTATCGTGGTTATTACAAAAGTGATATGTTATTTAAAAAGAGGATAAATATTGTTATTAAATGTTTATAATATTGAAATATGGAAGGTAAATTACTAATTTCAACTTTTATTCGTTATTTAAAAAGAAAACGAAAGAAGAAGAGTGCGATGAGAAAGTGATGAGCACATAAATCTACCCTTTTGTTAAACTACTTTGATTAATTAACAAACTTCCAATTATTCCTTAATATCCATAGTTATTTATATTTTCAATTACTAGTAACATCGTTTGATTCTGTGTAACTTATCTGTACGCTATTTCCATTTTATTATCTGTATTCTGTTATAATATACAAAAGTTTCATGAATTTATAAATTGTGACGCCATTACCAGCATTAAATAATTTATAAAATTTTAATGTTTGCATCTTAGTTTGAACATCTTAGAGTGTTTAGTGGTAAAAGTGAGCACTTAATACAGATTAAGTAACATATATGATTTAAAATTTCCTTATATATGAAGAAGTTCGTACAAGCATTTGATTCCACAAACAACATGCCTAAACGTGGTGGAAGAATCAGAAACTGGAAACCTAATGAACATTTTGGTATGATATATTTATTTAGATTTATATGCGTAACTGTTTTGTCTTTTTCATTACTTTTATAATAATAGATTAATATTTTGCTTAAGATTTTTTATAATGTACACTTGGCATTAAACATGTGTTATTTTTCAAGTGTATAATATACATATCTCAATATTAGTAAACTCTTACTGAAATTGTTTTTTGCTGTACAGAACATGATGACAGAACACATAGTAACAACACTAGAAGAGTAAGTTTTAAACCAGGAACAAATAAAGGGAAAAACAAGTTTCGTACATGGAATGATCCGTCCCTCTTAATCGATGGTGATATTGATATGGGAGCGTCTGGAGGACCAGGTGCTAATAGAAAAGGTTTTAGAAATCGAGGAGGTCGTCTTAGTTCACCAGCACCAAGACCTGCGTCAAAAAGGAGGTTTATACCTGGACCTCTACCATGGTATCAAATTGTTATACCATACGGAGCAAAACATGATAAGCAAGTCGTCTTGCAGGCTCTATTAGGGTTCCTGTCACCTGAAGTGTTTATACCACATTATTATAAAATTAATGGCAATGCAGCAGTTTTCTATGTGGATGATGTGAAGGTTGCAGAACAGCTTTTTTATGCAGACAGAAAAATAGTTATGTCAGATGGATTTAAACTAGTTGTAATTGTAAGAAACTCTGTACCTAATGTAGCAATTGATGATAACATGAGGGAGAAAATGAAACTAGCTATGGCGAAACGATACAATGCCACAACAAAAGCTTTGGATTTGACCAAGTTCCATGCTGATCCAGGTAATAAGTCTTTTTCTACATTGAGATATCAGCTGATGTTTAAATATCTTCTAATTGCATTTCTGTTCTTGACATCTAAAATATTCAAATAGCTTTTATGTGTATGTAAACAATATTAAAAATAGTAACATTGTATGTTACCTTTTTGTTTTCAGAATTGACTGATATATTCTGTGCACTATTCCGTCCGATTGTTATGCTAGCAGCAATTGATATAATAGCAGAAAACATTCCTGATTTAGAAGCTTTAAACTTGAATGACAACAAGTTACATGGAATTGAACATTTGAAAATATTGTGCATCAAGTTCAAGAACTTGAAGATTTTATATTTAGGAGATAACAGGGTAAATATGTTTTATTTGTTAAAATTACTATAACAGTTGTATGTTGCTGTTGTGATGTATTTTTAAATATACACTATTTACATTATTTACATGTAACTATTTTCTATAAAATATATATTTTTGTGGTACTCATTATAATTCTTTTTCAGATACCATTCTTGGGCTCCCTCGACCCATTGAAAGCATTACCTCTGGTGGAGATCTACCTCAAAGGAAATCCTCTAATGAAAAAATTTAGTGATCATGATATTTATGTCAGGTAACACTACTTCAGAGTTTGTTTCTAAGAACAAAGAAATAATTCTTTCTAGCACCATTGAACATGGTGATAGAAAAAAGTGGCTGATATCTAAAGCAGATTTAAAGATGGCATAATAGCATTTCTGCATTGGTGTTGTTCATTGGATTAAATGTTTGTTAATCATAGTCATTTATTCCAGTCTAGTAGCAGGTGACACATATGTGTTAATGATTGAGGCTTTCGTAAAAACCTCATAACTACTGAATTGAGATCATTGAACCTTTTTCATAAGTTAACTGAAAATTATATTATATCAAGTAGTTAAAATAGATATTGGGAACACACTTTCCTTTTTCTCTTATGTTTCAATAATTCAATAATTTTTAATATTACACATCAAAGAAACTTATTCATGATTGCTTTTTCAGATCACTAATTGATGATTATAAATAAACTTTCTTACAAATACGAAATAATATAATATTGATTAGTTTACAATAGAACAAAAAATGTGAACACATAAATCTTAATTTAAGCAATTAATGTTATTATTGAATGTATGTTAATACATTTTTTGTTCTAAATGACAAATTACAATACTATGCTTTGAATCATTGTAATTGCTTTTCAAAGACTACAAATATGAATACTTTTATAATTGGGATCTTCGGAAAGATAATAAATATGACAGTACCCATTTTGCTATTTACAACATTTTTGAACTATTAAAATAATATTAAAAGTTAAATGGTTACTGTCACATTTGTCAAAACATTATTAATGATTTGTAAGAGTTTCAGACTACTTTACATCTTTTCCAATGTTTGTATGTCCAGCGATGTGCGGAAGAAATTTCCCAAACTGGCGAGATTGGTGAGTTTTCTTGGATAGATAATAAATTATATATGCTGTTATAGGAACTTGTATTATATATAAAGAGATTGTTCACATTAAATGAAGGAAAATAGTATATTATACACTGTGTAATATGTATTTTACATAATATATAAGCCTATATAGTATCTTATAACACTTGGTAATATATAAAGAAATGCATGGATGAAGGATATGTTACAGAATTTCAATAACAAAAATTAGATATGTGGAAAATATCTATAACAAAAATTACCATTTTTTATGTTTTTTTTTAAATTGCTTTTTTTTTATTTTGAGCTTCAACATATGTTACAGAATATTTTTTTAATTTTTAATAAAAGTTGTATAACTAATGTTGAGGCTTATAATTATTTCAAAAAAAATTGGAAAAATCCAAAGACATAGAATAAAATCATATCAACTTAATCCATACATGTCTCCACTTACATATAATTTTAAACATAGCAAACTTAAGTGAGTATAAGTTGTCCGTCGTTATAGTGTTGTGAGTATATTAGACTAATGTGTTATATCTAAAAATAACTAATAAATTAATAATCATCACTTATGAATTACATGAAATAATAACATTTTCATATTAGGTTTCATAATTTGTCTAATTACCTTAATAGCCAATATTGCAATGTATTTCTCAATACTAAAATTGATTTAATATTTTCAATAATAATTTAAAGTTATTATTTTATGTGTTGTGTATGATAGTAACAAACTAATAAAAAGAATTAAAGGATAACTGACATGGTAACTAACTTTTACAGATACTTTAATCTGTCCCTAACAACATTACATATTAGTAATTTCAATAAATAAAGTTAAAAATGTTTTTCATCCTAACAAATCAAAGTACTATGTTAATAATATAATATTAAATATAATACATATATTCAGGGGTGAGCAACCTGCGGTTCTCAGGCCGCATGCGTATCGCTTAATAATTTCAGGCGGCCCATTAAATGTTTATTTATATTACTAATATTCTCACGCAAATATATGTATATAAATAGGCCTACAAAGCTAAAGCGATTTGTCGAAATATGCAGAAGCAATTGTGAAGTGCATATTGTTTTCTTTTTACTAAGTTTTAGTTTTTAATCTATCTTTTATCACATTTCGCGTTTCTGTAACCTAATGTTTATTGTTATATGAATAAAGTTTTAATTTAATGTTTTAAATTCCGTGGCTAAAAAGGTTGCTCATCCCTATATTGAAAAAAATCACCATAATATCTCAATGAATCTACATAAATCTATTAATATTTCTATATAAATATTATTTATATAGTTTTCTTATTCTAATTTATTTATTTTAATACGAAATCACACAAAACAGGACGGAGAAGATCTTCCACCAGCAATCGGTTTCGACGTATCAGAAGACCTTTCCCTACCGCCAAGTCAACAGTCCTTCCTGATCGACCCCGCCGGTCAGAATTTAGTTAGAGATTTCTTAACGCAATACTTCGCTATATACGATTCGGAATCAAGACAGCCTTTATTAGAAGCATATCATGAAACCGCGACTATGTCTATGGCGGCCAACTATTTGAGCAATGATGGCAGAAATTCAGCACTTACTAGGTTGGTTTGTGTGTATATTTGTTATTTGTTATTGTGTCTGTTAAAGTTTACTTATATGTTTATATTTAAAATTTACCAAGCGTGTTTTGTAAAACCTATTTGATATAATTTTATATTTATTATGAATAAAATTGTTATATTAAAAACTCATTTAGACCATTGTGGCACAGTGTAGGTTTCTTCCCCACTTGGGGAAATGGCCAATTACATTTACATCATTTTCATTTCTCTTTCTGGTAAGACAAAGCGCAGCACTGAATTCCGCCACTCAACACGCAATGTTTCAATTTTGGACTAAAAGTGGAGAACGGAGTGTCTTAACACTAGGTTGCCCCTGACTACGCTGCTTTGCAGAATAAATCATGAAATTTATAAAAATGAAAAATAAAAATATTAACACAGTAAGATCTTATGGAACTATCTGACAATAGGTAACCGCGGCTCGGCCGCGTTATCTGCCCCTTATATACTTATCACCTATTCGAGCCACTTTAGGATTCTCTGAACTTTCTGTTCAATCATAATAAAATATAGCCTATAGTGCTCCTGAAGAGTGTAGCATTGTAATGGTGAAAGAATTTTCGTGATTGGTTCAGTATTTCCGAACATTACCCTGCACAAACTAAGTTACAAACTTTACGTCTTTATTATATTAGTATAGATTTTTTGAAAGACAATTTATTTTTCTTATTCCCCCTTCCAGACTAAACGCCTACATATCAAACAGTAGAAATTTAACAAGAATAACAGAAAGAGAGTCAAGAAGAAGATATTTACGTACAGGAAGACTGCAAGTTGTGTCATTCCTGTCCGACTTGCCCAAGACTAAACATGACTTGATGGGTTTTGCTGTGGATTTACTTGTGTTTACGGTAAATAGATTTTATTATTAGTAAATTATATTTTTTTATATTTAGTGGTGAATAAGATGTTGACACTAGGTTTTCTTTGCCTACTCTGCTTCTATGTGAGAAAAAGCGAGAAGCTAAAGGAAGTTAGCTTTAATGTAACTATTATAAAATATTAATTTATTAATCGAACAAAGTAAAAAAAAAGTTTAATTTTTTGTCATATCTACTATTTTTTCTACAGTGATCAGAATAGAACAGTTCATTTCATTACAGTGTTGTAAATTTGATATAATACTACTCTTAAAAATTATAATAAAATTGTTGTATAACCCAGTAATTCTTTTGGTTTTTTATGTATATTTAGATCATTATTAGACATTTATTTAAATAATTTTAGTTCCATTAAGATGCAATTCTAAAACTGATTTTCTACAGAAATATAATATACTATATTTTATAATTATTTCCTTTTATTCCTAGCCGGCGATGATAGTTCTCACAATGAACGGAGTATACAAAGAGACAGTGACAGCTGGCAACCCGACGCGGTCCTTCCACAGGACATTTGTGATAGTGCCCAACAGTGGGGGCGGGTTCTCTATCACGAATGATATGTTGTTCATCACTAACACTACTAGAGAACAGGTAATGTGAATAAATGTACTTTTTTAAATTATTTATTAGCCAAGCTGGGTTTGACCTTATAACCATTGTATGTGCAGTTAGATTTTTTTCTAATAAATGATTAATATATGGTAGTATGTTAAACAACTGATGTGATTTGGTATTCTGGTTCTATGCATGGATTCGAACAGATTTTACAATTTGTAAATATTATGTATATGTTGTGTATGTAAGGATTTTCTTGTAATTTTATTGAATTATGAACTGATTGAGTTTCTGTTTGAGTTCACTTTACAAAAAATATTATTTTTTAGTCATTTTTTTTAGCTTCACGAGGTGCCCTGCATTCAACATGGTAGGCAGAGGGAACCTAGTGTTAAGACACTTTGTTCACCATTTTCCGAAAAAGTCTAGAAGCATTGTGTGTTAAGTGACGTAACTTAACGCCGCGCTTTACTCCGACACCAGTGCGAAAAAAATAGAAATATTTCCACTGTTCGAGTGGGAATCGAACCCAATCACCGAAGTCCCCGAAATCTTCTCATCACAAATAATGATAACAGATACTGCTAATAAATTTCTAAATATTTTAAACTATAAATAAATAATTATTATAGGAAGACAAGTCCTTCCCCTCACAAGACGGAGCCCCGGCCTCTGCCCCCGCAGCTGCGCTTCCCACAGTCTCAGCCCCTTCTCAACATGATGACAACCAACGAGCTATGCTAGCAATGCTGTCTCAACAGACCGGCATGAACGATCATTGGACTATAAAGTAAGTGGTTTATTCTTATTAAGGTGAATGGTGTATGTATGAATTCCTTTTTTTTTCTTAGCTGTATCCCGCACACAGCAGGGTAGGCAGAGGGAACCTAGTGTTAAGACACTCCGTTCCCCACTTTCCGTCGAATTAGGAGGCATTGCGTGTTAAGTGGCGGAACTTAACGCCGCGCTTTACCTCGACACCAGAGCGAAGAAAATGGAAATATTAAATATTTCCGCTCCTCGAGTGGGAATTGAACCCACAACCAGTCGTTTAGAGTCACACGCGTGTGCCACTGGGCCACCACTGGCCACTCCTTCTGAATTCCTTTGTGTTTATTAAGAAGCTGAATGCAAGTGTGTTTATTAAGAAGGATTTGAAGTTTTGACTAGATTTTGTTAGTTGGCACTAAGTTATGTGTAAAGTTATGTAGTAATATTTAATGAATATGTTTCCAGGCAATTATTAGTTCTTTGTTAGCTTATTTATTAGCAAAATTGTAATATTTCAAGGTGTAATTTTTCTTTCCGTTCTACGCTTTCTTGCCTTAGCAAGTTGGTCAGAGAGAGTCTAGAGTTCTCCAATTTACGATTAAAATTGAGACATCGCAAGTGGCGGAATCTATCACTGCGCTTAGTCTTACGTTGCAAATACCAAATCAATGAGCGGAGAGAGAATCTACGAGAGGGAATCAAACCCACAACTATCCCGTTAAGAGTCACACTCTGACCAACGGCGTCGCAACGGCCTCTATGAATATATGAAACTTGGAATAATAATAAATGAATATCACTTGACTTGTAACGAACGAAGTACATATGTTATTATTTTATAAATAAGAAATAATTAAAATGTTTCTTTTATATGTTAGTGTTTTTTATCATATTTGTATTTTTATTTACAGTTGTTTACAAGAAACTGGTTGGGATTACCAACGGGCGTTGTTTATTTTCAACCAGCTTCAGTCAGAAGGAAAAATACCCCCAGAAGCCTTTGTGAAATGATCTGAAATACCCAAAAAAATATTTAAGGCTGTGCCTGCTTCAATGAGAACTTTAGAATTAAGAAGTAGATGACGAAGAAGAATTAAGAAGATAAGAAGAAAAAATACATACCTAGAAAAAATTAAACTGCCAAAAAAAATACAACTGGCAAGGAAAATATGATGTTATATTGAAACTTCTTATTGAATGTTTAGATTTTTTTTATTACAAATCACTTGCTATTTTTTTTGTTAAATTAGATTTGTGTTTGTCAATTTTTAACTAACTATAGAATAAAGCATCTTTTTAAAGATAACATACTTTTAAAATTAATTATTTGTCGATTCTGCTGTTTCATATAATTACAAAAGCTTGTAAGCAATAACTGTTTATTTATATCTTTAATTATTTATTGATGATACATATAAAGAAAAAACATAATTATTTGTTTTTTTTTGTATGGATTGTCAATATTACTAGAATAATTATTAATATTTGAAAATATCTTGTTTTTCCCTTACACTCTACAGATTTTGATACTGTTATCTATATACATTTTGTTGTAAATGTTCAATCAAGTGCATGTTGTGAAGTAACTTAATACTTTTTTATTATAATTGTTATTAAGATTCCTTTAGCTATATAGTAGAAAGTAAAATTTAAACAAAAAGCTCAAAATTCTTTGTTTAGTACATTTTTGTCAAACTATTTTGATATCAAAAGCTTCAAGTGTACATTGCATTATTATATTTTTTTATGAAATATTCCTTTATTCTTTTATATACAGATGTTGCCAGCAAATATATGGCATTAAAATGTTATTGTTAATATATTTGCTTAGCATTATTATATAAAGTTATATAAACTTTCTATATTTTAAAACATTTTTTTAAAAACCCTATAAAAATTTGAATCCGTTCATGTTTTTATTACATTTTTTCAAAAAATGTTTCTCAATTTTTTAAGTGTGAAATAATTTTAAAAATGTGGAAGATATCATAAAATATGTATTTTTTTCTATGTATGTATTACTAATACAACTTTCAGTAAGCTTATGTATTGTGATGTATGTATTGTTAAATACTGTTGTAAATATATCTAAAATTAGATAATTTGTTAGTTTCTGATTGTAGTATATTTTTTCTATATTTGAAGTTGTAAGTAAGTAATTGACTTAATAAAATCGTACTTGTGTATGATGATTAATATTATGTAAAAAAAAAATTGAATTGACAAAGAAATGTAAAACTCGAATTTCGTTTCAGAAATGTTAGTTAAACTTTATTTAGATTGGGGGTGGGCTAAAATGGCGCAGGTTGGTCGCTGGTATTACACCCCATATATAGCCAATTCTATGTGCCTGTTGACATATTGACACATTTATATCTATGGTGATATTCTTATGGCGTTGTATATAATTATACTGCCTTTGAATATGGCGGCGGAATCCCCTTATGTGGGACAGTCGCCTGGAGGATGGTAGCCATGGTGTCGTCACGGTACTGCTCGGCTGTGAGGGAGGTCCTTGACCCCTGCGCCTAGTGGGTGGGAATAGGGCTTATTTTCTTATGATTACCGAGTTAATAATAAATACTTTATTGATATGTGTTGTTTTTTTATTTGCTTTTTTGGGGTATGGGGAATTTTTAAACACTTTTTACTGCATAGCAGAGTACATAGCATTATTCAAGAGAAAGTTGGAAATTATAGGCTACTTATTAAAAATAAATAAGAGTTTTGTTTTCATTTCAATAACATAGCGTGGTAAACATTAAAAGTAACGGAAATAGGCACCAAACTCGTGTATATTTATGAATTTATCATTCAGTCTCATTGACCGCGGGTAATCACAGCTAGTTAGTAATAATAAGACAACACCTCGTCTTCCACTATTGAACTTAGTCTCTGTTAAGGGCGGAAAGTAGAAAATAAATACTAATGCGGGAAAGTATAAGTAAATAAAATAAAAAAATCCTGATAAGTAGCATGCTATGTTCATTAATTCATATTATCATCTCACAAACCTTAGCGTTCACTCGTAAATCAGCATTCATTGTCTCGATATTGTCTGAGGAAAGCGGAAAACGAAGCTGTGTGATTGTTTTTTTATAGCACAATAATACAATTTACTGCGTTTAAGGAAGCGAGTTAAACGTCAATGCAATAATGAATCTAATTTTAGAACTATTATTACGAATTGCAATTGCTAGTGAGATATTAAATATTTAGGTATTGTAAATTGTACATTAAAAAAACTGCTTCACAATTTTTTCGCATAGCGGGGTAGTCAGAGAGAACCTGTTGAGAGAAAACTCTGTCTTCCACTTTCCGCTCGAAATCGAGACCTTGAGTGTGGAGTCGCGGAAATTAACGCTGCGTTTTCTCTATCAGAGTGAAAAAATAAAAAAATAAATATAATCTTTCGAACTGTCGCGACGAAGCGGTCTCTCCCCCTCTACCATGCTATTAGAGATAGATAGAGCAAAATAGGATGTCCCTTTGTCAAAAAGTTACATATAGAGTTAGGTATATTTCAGTCTTCTATGCCTAGAAGTTTCCATGTTTCGACTGCACCTTGACAATAACTAAAGAATTTTATATACCTATATTTAAAAATTATTATACTGTATCTATTGCTGCTTTATAAATATATTTTTTCGGAGGTAAAAATTAAAATGGAGAAATTACATGCTAAACATTAACATTGAAGTGGCCATCATTATATATCAAAAGTAACTATTATTATTTAAATGTTAGGTTTAACAATCTTATTACGAAATCATTAAAATAAGAAATATTTGCCACTAATTAATAATTAATTATAAAAAAAAACATAGCAAACGTTAACTGTACCGTTACTAAATAAGCGGACCTACATTTAACTGATAAGACTCTCATGGCCTAAATTCCAATCATTTTTTAAAGCATACGTTTATTTTTGTGATATTTAGCAAAAATATTAAATTTTATGTGAACTTTAATTTTTGTTAAATAAAAAATACTAAAGTACTTTAATAAAATTTAAATTATTAAGTCGATCATACACAGCATTAAATTAAAAAAATATAAGCTCGAATAATGACCACCTTGAACTTTGGACTTAATAACATTTTACATTTTCTTTTACTTATTTACTTGAGCAATTTTACGCTTCTTTCCCATAGGACAGGATAGTTCGTAATAACCTAGTATCAAGACACTACTTTTTCAACTTTCATTCGGTGATGAAACTCATCGCCGTACTTTACCTTAGTAGAGCAGGAAAATGAAAAAAAAACATCATTCGTTTATTTTGTCATTTCATTCATCAATTAACCCGAGTGGAGGTTGAGAATACACAACTAGTGGCTTTTACAGTCAGGTGCTGCTCTGCGTCACTGTGGCCTCAAAGCTTAGGCTTTAGGTGTAAACATGT
Source organism: Dryas iulia moderata (assembly GCA_019049465.1). Taxonomy (NCBI): domain Eukaryota; kingdom Metazoa; phylum Arthropoda; class Insecta; order Lepidoptera; family Nymphalidae; genus Dryas; species Dryas iulia. Next base: position 1,755 of record JAHESG010000130.1, on the reverse strand, counting down.
TTACATTCATGAAACCATTTTTAATTCACAATGACGTTATAATTATTTTGATTATATAAGTTTATTATTTTTTATTTTTTTACGGTCAATCGTGGCGCAGTGACAAACTGTAACTGTAACGGGACTGGATGTAGGTTCTATTCCCAGTCGAAGAATGGAAATATTTAATATTTCCATTTTCTTTGCTTTGGTGTCGAGGCACAGCACGGTGTATTGAGTTCCGCCACTTAACACGTGATGCCTTCAGAATTTGCCGGAAAGTGGGGAACGCAGTGCCTTAACACTAGATTGTGTCTGCCTTCACTTCTATGTGCGGGATATAGCTTGAAGCTAAAAAAAACATTATTTTAATCTTTTTACATCATACATTTTATTTTACGAAATGCATATTTCCTGTATACCTTTTAAACTCACTAGGTAGGTATATAATACCCATTAGATGAAGTAACATGCCATATATACATTTTTTTTTTAGATTTGCGCTGTTTCCCGCACACAGCAAGGTAGGCAGAGGGAACCTAGTGTTAAGAGACTCCGTTCTCCACTTTCCGCCGAATTCGGAGGCTTGCGTGTTAAGTGGCGGAAGATAACGCCGCGCGTTACCTCGACACCAGAGCGAAGAAAATGAAAATATAATTTCCACTCCTCGAGTGGGAATCGAACCCACAACCAGTCGTTTACAGTCACACACTTGTGCCACTGGGCCACGACTGGCCACTATACCATGGCCATATATACCTGATCTTTATTATAAAAAATATAAAATCATACTATTAAACAAGTTAAACAAAATAATATAATTCTAATAAGCATTAGATACAATTATATGATTAAGGCTTTACTGGAACTTCTCTAAGTAAAATATTCCGAGTTGCGCACACACCGCGGCTCGGGCCGGCGCGGCGTGTTGACTGTAGACTCATGATAACCAACGCTTCGGAGAAGATGACATAGATATTGTGGAATTTTACGTGTAATTGTGACATCGTTTGTTTTATTATTAGGCGTATTAAGACATGTGGAAATTAACATTGGGCCAGTCGTGGCACAGTGGTACAAGTGTGTGACTGTAAACGACTGGTTGTGGGTTCCATTCCCACTCGAGGAGTGGAAGTATTTAATATTTCTATTTTCTTCGCTCTGGCGTCTTGGCAAACCGCGGCGTTAAGTAACGCCACTTAACACGCAATGAATGCGTTGCCTTGCGAATTCGGCGGAAAGTAGGGATCGGAGTGTCTTAACACTAGGTTCCCTCTGCCTACCCTGCTGTGTGCGGGAAACAGCGTGAAGCTGAAAAAAAAACATTTGTTACTTAATATCTCTATCTGTTGTCGTAGAAGCCGTCGTGGCGCAGTAGGACAACGTCTGACTCTAAAACGATGGTTATGATTCGATTACCACTTGTGAAATGATTATATTTAAATTTTCATTTCACAAATTCTCGATTTCAGGCGGAAGGTGGAGGAAGGAGTGTCTTTATACTAGGTCCTCTCTGACTACTCTGCTTAGAAGAAATAGCGTAAGACTGCAATTAAAAAAATATTTAGCAAATTATTATAAGCAACTTAAATAGTTAACGCCATTGCAGTATAGCTAGGTGATTTTAGATGCTTGTTACTTTGAGACACTCAATGGAAACATGCTATATTTAGATCAGAAATGGTCAGATAAACTCAGGTTTCACTATTAAACAAATAATGTCAATAAATAAAGAGGTCGAGAGCGGAGAACAGAGAGTGTAGCTAGTTTCATTGC
>JAHESG010000129.1:0-24991 GCA_019049465.1 Dryas iulia moderata | reverse complement strand
TATTTTTAAAAAAGTAAAATATACAAATACTTTAACTAAAATACCTTTTTAATTTCATCATTAAGCATATGAATTTTTGTAACAAATTCCTGTTGACTCAGTCCCATTGTTTTTCTTACGCTAGATTCATCAAAATCATCAAGTTGTTCTAATCTATGTTTTACTTTTTCATTAAGATTTGAAACCTGTCTTAAAAGTGCTGAAAAAGAGCTAACTTAAAACCAAAAAAAAAATAAAAAAAAAAAACAAAGAAAAAGATTAGTAAATATATATAAACTGCAAAATTGTATATTATATAGCTATGTGTATAGATTACCTTTTTCACCTCCTGGCAAAAAACTGCTAATAATTGTTAATTTTTCACCAGTAGTATATTTATTTAGTATAGCTAAACGTTTAACATTCCAAGTTCTATTATAATTAATTACAGTATTGTTTTTTTCTATTTGTGCTTCATGATCCTTTAACCAAATATAAGTATATTAGAAATGTGAATTAATAGACTCTTTTATATTTTAATTCTATTTGCAATATAATTTAAAAATACTTTAAGAACATACAGTAAGCTGTATATATATATGTAAATAAATAATTATTTATACTCACTTTTCCTAAATCCATTTGTTCAAATCTTAACAAGGGATCCATTTCTTCAAAAGGTGAACTCCATTTCTCAATATTTTGTATAAAACTTTTACTTGAACTTATTTTCTGAAATATTAAAAGTTCATGAAATCTACTTATTTATCTGAAAAATATTATTATATTTATATACACACAATATTAACAACTTCTTGTTTCAATGGATGATTTGTAGTCAATATGCTCGGGTATTCCTGTTTAGTTTGCTGCTTCTTAGCAGAGGACCTGGACAACAAATAAATTTTAATATTATATCAAATTTGCTTTAAGCTTTATTAACTTTTAATTATTTTTACCATTTATAATAAGCAGGCATTGTTGAATATTATATTTTAATAATATTTCCTAAATAGAAGTTACACTTCTAATAAACATTAAATATTATAATTTTTATAGCAAATCAAAACGCCTAATGAATTACTTAATCGGTATGAAATTAAATTATTTACTAAACAGACAAGCAGTGAATTTAAAATGGTTATAATTATATTAGTTTTTTTTATATTATATCAGATTTTTAATTTAAAATTTCGGAGTAATAAGTAAAAATATTTATAGTAATAAGTAAGAATATGTCAACTGTCAACTTCAAGTTTGAATTAGTGTATATAGCTATTATAGCTATATACACTCTACTCTTTGGGACTAATACAAGTAGAAAGTTTTATAGAGTCAATTCGAGGTACGGTTTTTAAATCCGAACTAATCTTATTTATATTTTACAAGATATACATGAACCTTAATGAAGTCTTTCAGACTCCAATATGACAGCAGTGAAAGAAGGATGTTTAAAAAATCCACTCAAAAATTAAGACTTTAAGACTTATTTAATTTTAAAATCAGCTCCCGAATCGAAATAAATGTTCATCCCTAGATGTACTCTCATGATAGATACTTATGAGAATCAGTACCAAATCCCTGAATATGTTGGTATCACTTTACATTCTACTCGAATATTTTTCTGTAATCTAGCCTAAATCGTTTAATACTGGTAAAATTTACAGTTACATCAGAAAGTAACATTCTTAAAGATCATCAATTTATTTAAATAAAATAAATTCTTCGAAGTAACCGAAATTCTTCGAAGTAACCGAAATCGAACCGAATATTTTAATTAAAGCAAATAGATACTTCGATACTACTCACAAACTGATCAGGACTAGAATTAGACTTAATTTGTATGCAGTAGAAGTAGATGCGGAGAGATATGATAGCGAAATCTCTTTATAGTCTACTAAATATGGGTCGGAACCATCACCAGTTCACATCCAGCATATATTTCGGAAGAGCTATTAGTAGAATCTTTTCAAATTCGGTTAGGTAGAGAGAGGAGCTCAGATAATGGAGAAAAGGATTAATGCCTTAAGTCTATAGTTCGGTAGCAAATCTCAGGTGGGCATTAGTGGGTCCGGTAGGTATAAATAACGCTCAGTACTCTGCTTTCCGCATGGCCATTAGCCCCGCGCACACTGCACTTTGTAATCTCGGAATGCTAAATAATTTCTTCGCTTAAGTGCGTTAATACATTGTATTAAGTTTTATCTGTATGATCGCTTGTTTCTTTAGTGTGGGGTAACTAAATTTGTGTATTTTCATTCTACGTAACATTGGTCAACCAAGCTGAACTAAATAAACGCCTAAAGGCCAAAAGCGTCAACAACTTGTATTATCTGTTGTTTGACGTCAGTTGTTTGTATTTTGGACTTTCAGTCATGATAATTTGTTAATTGTTATTCATGCGATAGATATCGTATTAAAAAAAACATTTTTTAATATGTGGCCTTCATTAAAATTAAATATTTACAAGTATAATGATCCCACTAATTTCTGACTACTTATTTATCAATAAAATTACTTACACATTCTTTACACACTTTGGCACTTCATCAACAAAAGTAAAGACGTGTATATTACCAAAAATAGTTAAAGGCCATAGCAAACTTCCTAGGAATTTTGTTACATAAAGAATAGACGGTAAAAATCTCATAACCTGAAAATGGTGGCTTTCAGTAAAAATGTTTATACAGTTTTTAAAAAATACCCCTTACTAAGAGGTATGATTTCATATGGTATAATGTGGCCTACTTCATGTTTCATACAACAAACTTTTGAAGGAAAACGTTTCAGTAAGTGCTTAGTTGATTATCATCCAAGATTAATTTAGAGATTAAGTTAAATGACTAATGACGTACATAATACAGTACAGTACTAAATTGAGTAACTGTATAACATATAGTATATACAAGTAAATAAAAATGTTAAGTAATCATCGTTTTATGTTTTGATTACCTTAATGCTTCCAGATTCAGAAAATAGTTATGACTGGCTTAGATGTGCCCGTTTTGGTTTATATGGATCATGCTATGTAGCCCCATCATTATACAGTTGGTTAACTGTAGCTAATATTATCTGGCCTGGAAATTCTGTAAAAGCTGCATTTATCAAGGTAACTAAATCTATTCTAACGAAATAAGTAAAAGTATTCCACAGTTCATTTATGATAAGGAAATTAAGGAATAACTTATTAATCAAATTTATGTGGTGTGTTTTGAAGATATAAGTATTCTTGTTCTATTTAGGCAACAAAAAACTATTTTACAACCTATATTTTTTTTAAATCTTACTTTTTTTGATTATTAATACTTGCATTTATTATAGTTTAATTTATTTTAATTACATAACCGACTAAGTTCTTGTAATATTCATAAATAAAATAATGTCATAGGGCTTAGTTTGCAATATTCTTATTGTGTGAATGTGGTCATAATTTTGAGTATACAACTCACATCATAACAAAAACAAAAATTTTAAATCCATCCACAATTAATAAATTGTAACACTCCATCTTGATATATTAATTTTAAAATTGCAGCTTCCTATTGGGTTTATGTAACATTTGTATTTAATTAGCGTGACATTAACATGGCTTCATTTGTTTTCTAAGAACCAAACTGCTGAATGTTAAAATTGTAATAACATTTGTAAAAACTGGAATGCTAACAAGAGAACTCTATTCCTTGTCCTTTTCTAGTTGCTGTGACCTAGATTTTATATTTTGTTCATGCTATTTAATATAATTTCTTTCTTTCGAACAAAAAATATTTACTACACTGATGGTATGCAAACTGAAAGAAGTATTTGGTTAAAATCTTAAGAAACAATATAATTGTTATCTCTATTGAAAAGACTTTCATGTCAATTGTTTGTATAATGATTAAATTCTGGCGCAAACTATGTATAACCAGTATGCTACAATTTAATCATCATACAAACATTTGTTATACATGTATAGAATGTAGCTTTTATATAAGAGGAATAAATAATATATAGTTTGAAATAACTATTAGATCCTTTATAAACCTATACTACAATATTAATCATCTACACATATAGTAGAAATGTAACTGCTCACTGTCTATACATACATGGAAGATATATGAGAAAAACATATATTGTAATAGAAGCCAAAAAATATTTTTTGCACACTCGTCTTTGAAGCGATTCAACAGATTTAAATGTATTTTGGTAAATTTCCTTTAATATTTAGTGTTTATATCATTTCAATCAATTTCTAAATAAAAAAGGTTTTACAATAGTTTAAATTATAAAGTTAAGTATGTAATTTAAGTGAAAATGGGCACAGCTGGCAAAAGACACAATTGTTGCAATCATATAGTTATGCAGATGAAGCCACAAGTGGATCACTAGTTGTATTATAGAGTTTCACATTGTGTACAGTTACATTCATTAATTTAATTTTTCATTATAATATATGTTCTTCTCCTAGGTCAATTTATGTACGGTTAATTTGTCATTTAATACTAGTCAGTAGTAATACTAGTCAGTAGACATGTGTAAGTAATGCGAGTAATGTATTACATGTAATATCACTCGACCGCGTACTGTAACATTACACATCACACGGCTGAACTAAACATCACACATTACACCTAAACATTACATTACACTGCTCGGACCGCTCTCGGCCGAGCGTCGTGCGCCGTGCCCGTGCGCTGTGCGAAGAGGACGACATGACGTGCGTCTCATGTCGTGACGCGACACTTTGCTCACGAGAGTGACTTAACATTTATTGAGAACTGTATTACCATACACATAAGGTTTATATTTGTGCACGCACATTTCCTAGTGTGCGAAGCAAGAAAGCGCTCAGACAAATGATAATAATTAGTTTATTTATTTCACGGAATGCAATTTTTATCATTTTTTGCAAAATCATGAGATAGCTACAAATACTCGCGGTATAGTTTATGTGTACGGTAACAGTCGGTTACCGTACTATGAAACCTGTATTACGATACCTATACAAAATTCAGAATTGATATCAAAAGTAATTATTTTTTTTTAATTATATAAATGTAAAATACTGTTTTACTATTTAGAATGCTAATTTTAATATACATATCAATAACGCAGGAGTGATAGTAATGTATGGCATTACGTGTAATGTTGGAAATAATGGTAAAATCATACATTTCGAAAAATAATGAGTTGGCTACTATTCAATCAACTTTACGTTCATTCTACGAATAGCGGTGCGATGGGCATGCCGCATTACTTATTACATTTCATATTACAAATACATTTCATATTACAGTAATATGGCATCACGCGCTGCCATGTGTGATAGTAGTGTAATGTCATTACGCGACATTACGCGTGATGTTTAAAGTGATGCTAAAATGTAATATCACGCGGTACGAAATGTAATGCCATATTACTTTACATCATGGCGCACTGTTTTGCGCATGTCTATGCGTAGACACTAGTCGGTCATTAATTTTTAAGTGTTATTATCTCCAGAGTTAACTGCAGTCTATTGTTTTCAGTTCCTTTATGTTCTAAATTATGAGATAAGGATTTCTACATTTAGTAACATGTTTGCGCCAAAAACAGATAGTAGAGACATTTTTAAACCATTTAAACTAATCATTTCAAGATAGGTGTATTTTTACTGTGCATAACTCCCATATATATAATCACTTTTCAGATAACTCAACAAGGGCTACATGGTCATTACATAGTTAATATTGTTAAATTCTCTTTTTTTTTATAATATTTATTTAAATATTTCAGACATTTTTTGAAACCTTGACTTATACACCATTCGCAATGGGCAGCTTCTATTTTATCATGAGCTTACTGGAACTGAAGCCATTTCATGAAGCTCTGGCTGAGACAAATGCAAAATTCTTACCAACTTATAAAGTGAGTTTAATATATTGTACATAAATAAAATCAACAAAAATAAAGGTAATGTTCTTTTCATATATTTATGTACACTTGTTCCAGGTTGGAGTGTCTACTTGGCCTATTATAGCAATGATTAATTTTTGCTTCATACCAGAAAAAAACAGGGTGCCATTTATAAGTGCGTGTAGCCTTGTATGGACATGTTTTCTTTCATATATGAAGCAATTGGACAAAGATAACATGCCAGTAAAAAACTCGAATAAGTTGATAAAAATATAAGTATTATTTAACAACACAATAGCAGTATTAGACCAGTATTTAAATAGTCAGCATAAAAATAGCCCACCACATAGTACAACATAATTCTCTCAAAATATTTTCATTTATTTTAACATATAAAACTATAAATTATACAATTACTATGTTGACATCTTCCTTACCATACTTATTGCAATTTTAAGATAAATAGAAGAATCATAAAATCCCTAGAAAATATATTAGATTTTATATTTTATTTATGAAATAATGCTGTTAAGTAAATACAAGTTTATTTATTATTTCACCTGAAGGTGCCATTAATTAACTTTAGTATTGAAACATGTTGACATACGACAATTTTGAACTTAGGTAAATTTGACTCATGAAATAAAAAAAACGCATTCAAATTACATACATTACACATGGTATGTACAATAGAGTATATTGTTTAGAAATATGTAGTTGTTGATTAAATATCATAATAATTTGTAATAATTGAAATCTCATTAAAATGAATTTATTACACAATATTTAAAAAAAAAATGCAATATTTACATAGTGTTTCGATGTATGTATAAAGACAATATTGATCTGTACATGTGATATTATACTGTCTGTAAGACAATAAATCGAATTTAGTTCCTACTTAGTCAATTTTTAGTTTTATAGAGAAAAGTCATAAATAGTATATATCATATTTTTTTTTCTGTTGCAATGAAATTGCTTATTTATTACATTTTACATTTAGTAAGATTACCACAAACTGTTTAATAAAATTAATCAGTCGAGAAAGTTTATTTATTAGTAGGTACTGTTACAATTTATTTTGTATATAATATTATTTTTAAGTGTCATATTAATGTAATATATAAAATGTTATATTTCTGTTCCAAATATATTTTTAGAGAATAATCATATAAAAGATTAATTTATTTTTGGACTTGTTAATAAATATTTGATGCCTATGCAAGCTTTTGATTGATAAAACCTAATAAAAATTACTTAAAGTTTACAATATCCTAATACCGCATACGTTTTTAATTTTTGGTAAAAGTGACCATTTTTCCAAATTTACCACTTTAACAAAATATAATAAATGAAACTTGGGACCTAAAAATTTTACATACATTACCTTCACGAATACACTTTGCATCCGTCTATGACAAAATGTATACTGAATTCCCTATTGCGCTAAACCCTCCTTTGTGTAACTAACCAACAAATGAAATCATAAAAGAGCTTACAGTAGCTCATTTCTACACCTCTCCCAACTGCCGCAAGTATGTTAGTAGCAGCAAATATAATTATAAAGAAAAATATATGCTTAGTTCTAAAATTTCTCATGAAAAATTGAAAATCGTACGCTTTGAAGCTGCGTGTTGGAGCCAAGCTCTAGCTACACGCTATACCAGCTCTACCCAGGTCTTTGCGAGTGGCTGTGGCCCGTTTTTAAAATTCAAAATATAATGTTATAAATGAAATTTTAAAAACCGAAGTAGTTTTTTAAGTTCTTTATAAAATTTGTTTCAAATACATGGGAACCAATATTGAAATTTGAAAATTCCCTAATAAATTTCAATTCGGCAAAATATTTCAAAGTTAAATTGTACAAACATATTTTTATCGTTATGGACTTATAGCACTAATAATCTTCATTTCATATGAGTGCTAGCACGGAGTATCTACACAGTTTTCTTAAATAAATTTGACCAATGTTCCTGTTCCTGTATAATTCCATGTCATTAATTTACAAAAATATACTACAAAAATAATGAACGAATTGTAAATTCTTTCAAGTGAAGAAAAATTATTCGTCTTGCTTATAGGCACATAATGCTTTCGCTTATATTTATTAAGACAGGCCTTACTAAAAAATGTTTTACTTATTTTTTTACATTTTTAAAGTCTACATACACTTCAAATTTAAAAAATGAAAAAGACATTTTTAGGAAGCATATAAGAATTTGAACGCAGGGCTTTTCGATCCCGCGCCTCTTGGAAACCGTCCAAATATTGATCGCTGAGCCATGCGTTACTACCTTCTGCATCGAAATTCTTATACGCTTTTTATTACATTTTTTTGTTGTTAGCATCTGTATAGTGAGATTTGACATTTTTTGCTACCAAAAGATTCATCTACGAACCTACTTATACTTTTAAAGTGCCTTATTTTGCCTCGGCACAAGAGTTGTCGGTTTCCAAGAGGCGTGGTTTCGAATTGTTGGTTTGAACGCAGTGGTGTTCAAATTTTTATACACTTTTTAAAAATGTCTAGTTATACTTATATTTACAGTACCTCTTAAATTTCAGAAACAATGACTTAGTAAAAGATTATACACACAAATTTTGTATTTACTTTAAACTTCCTTTCCCATTTACAGGAGGACAAAAGCATATATGATACGGAATTTAATAATCTCTGTATTAAGATTTTAGACAATTTTCAAATTGTGTAATACTTTTTCTTTCATATCTTCTATTTAGTACCTAGTCTATGGTAACTAATTGCTTAGTATGTCATTATTTACATTATGATTTTGAATAGCCTGTGGTACTTTTCAGTTTTCACTACGATTTGTTAGTTATGACAATGTCAAATTATTCGAAAAAATAACTTAGTATATGAGCAAATAATTCACGAATACGATGATTTTATTATTATATATTTAAATAGATTAAAAAAATGTATTGTTTTAAAATGTGTTTAAATATTTAGAGTTTAACACTTAAACAGTAATGAAAAATATAGCCAAATAATATTAAAGTTTATTTATACGAAATAAAAATGAGTAGCAATTCGCTATTGTTTTCAATCAATAATGAAGGTAAAGTGTATGCTTTATCAACTAGTGGATCGTGCTGGAGGGAATTTATGTACCTTGGATTAGAGTTTAAAACGCTGTCCGCTGTACCTCATTTTTTGTGGGCAGTAGGTGGAGACCGACAAATTTACCTTCACGTTCACGGCTTGGAAATACCCATCAGAGTTAAAGAGGAGTCTTATGAAAATGAACGATGGTTACCCTTAGAAGGTTTCAGTGGAAGACTATTACCAACAGATCGTTATCATTTTTCTTCTCAAGATGGAACAAAAGATCGCTCAATTGACGGCATCCGATTGCCTTCAATGGCATGGCAATGGGAGGGCGATTGGCAACTAGAGCTTACATTAGATGGTCAGCCTTTAGACCATGATGGTTGGACCTATGCTGTTGACTTCCCTGCACAGTTTGGCCCAGTTAAGCAGTGGAAATCCTGTGTGAGGCGGAGGAAATGGATCAGATACAGAAAATTTAGTGCTATGAATAGTTGGTGCGCTATAGCACCTCTTCATAAAGATCCTACTCAAGAGCCTTTTATTGATATAAGTATTGGAGGAAATCAAATACCTAATGCTCCTGCTGGCACTTTATCAGTTTGGGCTATTACAGCACATGGTCGAGTCATGTACAGAACTGGTGTTAGTACTACTTCTCCCGAGGGCTTAAAGTGGATTAATATTAGCATTCCACCAAACTGTGATATAAAGCAAATATCAGTTGGCCCCACTGGATTAGTGTGGGCATTATTATGGACAGGCAGAGCAATAGTAAGAAAAGGTATTACTAAAGACTGTCCTACAGGAGATGCATGGTTAGAAGTAAAATCTCCATCAGAAACTAAATTAACTTCTGTGTCGGTAGGATATAATGCTGTCTGGGCTATTAGTTCAGATACAAGGGTTTGGTTTAGAAAAGGTATTGAAGGTTACACTGTTGGTAGTTCAGAAACATCTGCTATGGGTAGTGGTTGGTTGGAAATAAATGGTAATATGATACATATATCTGTTGGTATCAATGATCAAGTATTTGCCATTGGTGAAACAAATAAAAGCATTTACTGGAGAAGTGGGATTACACCAGCTGAACTAACAGGCAAAAGATGGAGAGTGGTCCAAGCAAATATGCAATTAAGTCGCACATCAAGCTCAGCAAGCATAATTTCATCTGCATCTAATACAAAACACCATAGTCTCAGTTTATTAAATGAAAACACTCCAGAATTAAAGACTACCATTAATTTACGTAATTCATGGGAAGAATCACATTCTGCACCTATTGAAAATACATTACCTTTAAAACCTTCGAAAGAGTTACGGCCTATTAAACATACCAATGTAGAGACTATTGATTTAACTGGAAAAAGTTATGAAACCACTTTAAAAAATCCAAGAGCTTGGAGTCCAGTTAGAAGCGTTGGTTCAGTAGTTGGTATGGAAGCTCAACCTGATAGTGATAGTAGTGTGTTTGATGTTGATTCAGGGATGTACTTTGATGAAGAAGTAAGCCAAACCGCATGGGGAACATGTGATGCAACATGGACATTTATAGAAAGTGGAGCTTGTTCCATAGACAGTGTTCAAGTACCACAATGGTTCACAGATTCTAAAAATGTTCATAATTCTGACATTACAGCAAAATGGAGATTTGATATATTAGACAGTTTAAAATGTAGGAATAATTTGAACATTGATCTCACCAACTTTGGGTTAGCTATTGAAGAGAAAGGCTGGACTCGTAGTTCTGAAGCAAGATTAGTTAGTGACAATAATTCCAGTGAAGATTGTATTATATCACTTTATTGGCATGCTTCAGAAAATGCTGGCACTTTATCAGTATTTCAGCCTGATGGGACTATAAAATTTATTTTAAATCTTGGTGAAATTACTAGCATAATAACATCATCAGAACCAGGTTGTCCAAGAATAACACTAACAATCCCATGTCAAAGCCAAAAAAATATTAAAATTCAGTATTCATCAGAAATGGAACAAGAAGAATGGCTTAATGTAATAGTAGATATTACATCACAAATTAATACACTATCTGGTAAGCCATCAGAACATTCTATATGGATTGTAACTAACTCAGGTGATGTTCTCAATTGGGATCCCACACCCACTAAACATAATGCTGAAAAAAATAGCAGCTACACCAAAGAATTTCAAGTTTTTGGTAAAGACATAATAAATGGATTTACAACAACTTTGCACAATAACTTCCCTCCTGGGAGTGTTCTAAACCTAACTGGATGCTTATATGATGAGATAAACAGATTTCACATCAATTTACAATGTCCAGAAGTCCAAAAGCAAAGGCATAAAATTGAACAAGAAGTTATAGATGTGCCATTACATTTCAATATGAGATTTGATGAATCAACAGTTGTTTGTAATACTAAAAAGTCAGGATACTGGGGTTCTGAAGAGCGACATGTGTTACCTTTGAAACCAGGTCAAGAATTTTCCCTTAAAATAATTTGTGATCATAATGGATTCATTGTTTATGTTAATAACACACACTATTGCTCTTACAAACATCGATTAAATCCTGAGAGTATAACATCTGTTTTAATTTTGGGACCATTGAAGTTATATACATTAGAATATAGTTCTACAAATGCTATTATTGGCCCTGACGAAATGATTTGGCGAATGATGGGTGGTTATTTGCGGAAAGTTGAGAGTTGTCAAAATGGTGTAGTTTGGGGAATATCACATGATCATCGAGTGTGGGTTTATACAGGAGGCTGGGGAGGTGCTGTACTTAAAGGTAAATAAATCTTAATATAAAAGAAGAGTTGTTATACATTGTAAATCATTTACATTACTAACATAGAAAATATTTCAATAGGAATTGGTGGGAATGAGGGTATCCATTCAATGAGTGACACTCAAACTTATTGTGTATATGAAAACCAGAGATGGAATCCTTTATCTGGGTACACTTCGACTGGTCTTCCAACAGATAGATATATGTGGAGTGACATAACTGGTAAACATAAAAGAACAAGGGAACATACGAAACTTCTAAGCCGACATTGGCATTGGGTAAAACTTTATGGAATTTAATTTTCTTACTCAACTGTGTGAAATATGAATTATTTTACGTGTTATATATTTTTGGTGCTAATCTATTCATCATCATATTAACACCAGGTTTTCTTCTTTTTGTCTTCACGCTGTATCCCGCACACAGCAAGGTAGACAATTCGGAGGCATTGCGTGTTAAGTGGCGGAACTTAACGCCGCGCTTTACTTCGACACCAGAGCGACGAAACTGGCAATTTCGTCGCTCGCGCCGCGCCTCGAGTGGGAATCGAACCCACAACCAGGCGCTTTACAGACACACTTTGCGCTTCTGCGCCACGACTGGCTCCGCAACCAGTTATAGTTCTATAAAATCATTTATAATATCTGTTTGTTAATTATTAAAGATTTGACCATTTAGTATAGAATATAGATCAATAAATAATTTAATAATACATTTAATTAATGTATGTATTGTCCTTAGATTTCAGAGTGGATGGTTGACTATAATACTCCAGGGGGAGTAGACGGTGAAGGTTGGCAATATGCGACGGATTTTCCAGCTCCATATCATGGAAAGAAAGTTTTTACAGACTGTGTCCGACGTCGACGATGGTATAGAAAAGCACAAATTATAACTGAGGGTCCATGGATGCGGGCTGGAAGCACTGCACTACTTGATATATCATTATGGGTAAGTCATTTGTAAAATATTAAATGGTGATGGTTACGGATTCGATCCCCATCCGGTGGAATGATTATGTTTTAATTATTTTTGTCTCCTGGCTGAATTACAAGTGTCTATACTGTTATGCATGGAAAAATCTGTTTTGTAATATTAAATAATATATTCATATAGCAAAACTTAGTTGTTACAATAATTTATGATTAATACTTTCAGGCTGAAGAAAAAGAGGTTTTAGTGTGGGCTATTACATTAGCTGGTGATGCTATTTACAGAACCGGAGTATCAACCAACGCCCCAGGGGTAATTTAAATATTTTATTAAAATATTTTAATATTACATAATATATATTGTGACCAGTCGTGGCCCAGTGGCACAAGCGTGTGACTGTAAACGACTGATTGTGGGTTCGATTCCCACTCGAGGAGTGGAAATTATATTTCCATTTTCTTCGCTCTGGTGTCGAGGTAAAGCGCGGCGTTAAGTTCCGCCATTTAACAAGCCAGCCGCCGAATTCGGCGGAAAGTGGGGAACGGAGTCTCTTAACACTAGGTTCCCTCTGCCTTCCCATGCTGTGTGCGGGATACAGCGTGAAACTAAAAAAAAAAAAACACATAATATATAATATGAATTGAGTTTAATAATGTTATATTTTCAGGGTCTTCATTGGGAGCACATAAACAGCCCTCATTCACTTGTTGCAATAAGTATTTACAGTAATATTATATGGGCAGCAGGAAGGAAGGGAGAATTGTATTATAGAGAGGGAGTGACCAAAGAAAATCCTAGTGGTTCTAATTGGAAACTAATAGAAGCACCAAAATGCACAATACCTTTTACACACAAGAGTGGTGCAGGAGCAAAGTTAGTGTCACTGACACGAAGTGCAGCTTGGGTTATACTTACAAATGGTATTATTGCAGTGAGAACTGACGTATCGAAAGATTTACATGAGGGCAAGCAGTGGAAATATTTAACAGGTATTTTAAATGTGTATCTGATGATATCCATGTCTTGTATTACTTGTATTGAAGAGTTTAATAAAATATCTGGGAAAGAGGAAAACAAATTAAGCTATTTTGATATTTCTATAGTTTATTTGTAAAATAAGTAAATGATGGTAAATGGCTAGTTAAATAATGAATATAACTGTTAACAGATTGCGAGATGCCGTTCAAGCACGTGTCTTGTATAGAAAACGAGGTGTGGGCGGTGAGGGGCGACGGCTCCCTGCACCGCCGCCTCGGCGTCACCGCGGACAACGCGGCCGGCGTCGCGTGGCAGCCCGTGCACTGCGGCCCCATAGTGCACGTCACCGCTAGGGCTTACTCCTAAATCTTAATACTTTAACAATTGGGATGTTGATTATATTGAGTAGCATGCTATTTTTTATGGAACAGACAAAAAAAATCGATAAAACGCATGTTTATAAATTTTCATAAACAATGTATCATAACTTACTTCACTTAACAGTAAGAAGATGTTATTCAAATTATCTCTTCATGCGTTTGACAAAATTAAAGAACTAGAAGACGTCATAGCGATCACGTTAAACTAAGGATGACGTGATTATTGTAATAAATTCTACATTTTAAGTCGAAATACATATTCTCGATAATAACTGTAGTGACTGAACAGTATTATTTTTCTTTATTGAAAGTTGTAATAATTACAAGTACCATTCTCGAAGAAACTTATTTTTAAGTAGGTACAGTCAACATCCCAATTTCATAACTTAATGCTCACTTTTGTAACATGGCATGCTATCTGAAACTAACGAATATGAAATCTTCGCGATTCTAATGCTTTGTTTCATAATAAGTTTAAGTACCACGTCACACATAAATCTTATTTTCTAATATTTTTTTTTGACTGATGTTTGATTATATGTATAAGTCTTATCTGGCTGTAATTTTTGGACTATTATTAGTTTTAAAGAATATTTATTTATATAATTATGTGTATCAATTGTCTGGTTGAAGGATTTGTCTGAGCATAAAATATTTTATTTTATCATGTAATATTAAATTAAATATATCTAGATCTATTTATGTACAAGCTATTTTATAAAAAAAAAACTTTTTTGTAGCCATTTTCTTTCATACTCGAGTTTACATTTTTTTTTTTCTACATACAATTTAAAAATATTTACCTGTTACATTATATAGCACACGCATTATGTTGACTGGACATATCTAATTTTCCGAAAGATACATTCAAGTAGCCAATGAAAGTTGACGAGAGACACAGACAGAAGACATCATGCTTAATGCTAGCGTTTGTCTCTCTCACCACTTCTACTCACCAACAATCATCCCCTAAAAATAGGATCTGTGACATCTATTGTAGCTGGCTTCTAGCCAGTCAACTTAGAACGGGCTTGCTATACCAATAACTAAAATCAATTTGAAACTCATGCTTTAAAACCACCATGTAGAAATTTTCATTTATATTTATATATTTTTTTTATTTACGCTGTCTTAATCGCAACAAATAGTATTCTATCGACATTTTATTTAATTTATTCAACGTCCTATCGATATACTTCCCAGTTATTGCGCTTTCGTTATCTCCAGTATAACTTAGTATTTTAACCTTTATCTATTGGGAAGATTTATAACATTAGTATTTTTACTTAAATATTTAGCTTAATTTAATAAAAATTGTAACATTCCTTTACTTTTGATAAAGACATACACTTTTAAGTCGATGAGTTGGTGATATATAAATTCCAAAGTTTAATTTCATAATATATTTACTATTTACCAGTAATTTGTATAAGTCGCTCATTATTTATTCTTTTTAATTTTAGCCTTAAATCAATTTAGCTATAAGGAAACGAATTATTATGTAATAATCTAGTCATTTGAAAATTATTTAAAGTTCCTTTGTATGATTGTATTGTTCGTTAAACGCTATCTGAAAACATGTACCAAATATTACTTCTCTTGGTTTCGTATTAAAATAAACAATTATGTACAACTAGTATATGTATTTTTTTTTCATGCCCATTTATATAAGATAAAGTAATTATATCAATACATAAAGGATAAATGTTTAAACTCTTTTTTACTTCTTGTATGTGCATACAAGAAGTGCAGAAACTCGAATATCTTCAAATATAACACAAAAACTGTCTCCAGTCGTGGCCCAGTGGCACAAGAGTGAGACTGTAAACGACTGGTTGTGGGTTCGATTCCCACTCGAGGAGTGGAAATTATATTTCCATTTTCTTCGCTCTGGTGTCGAGGTAAAGCGCGGCGTTAAGTTCCGCCACTTAACACGCAAGCCTCCGAATTCGGCGGAAAGTGGGGAACGGAGTGTGTTAACACTAGGTTCCCTCTGCCTACCCTGCTGTGTGCGGGATATAGCGTGAAGCTATTTAATTTTAATTTTTTAACACAAAAACATATGTTACAAAAAATAAAATAAATAACCCAAAACAATGATTAATTTGTTTTTCTAAAATAATTATTATTTTATTCTTTAGTTTGCCTGGGCGTCTCTGCTGGCTAATCTTAGAAATTGCTTAACCTATTTAAATGCGGTTTTGTTTAATGTATTTTAGTAATCTTCCCTTAACATGTAGTGTTCATTTTATTTCAATCAGTTATGTACTATGCATAAAACAAGTAACAACAATTTAAATATTCTTTAGCTAAATTGCTATAAAATAACTTTTATAAAATTTGCAAAAATTTCAATTCACGCAGGCGAAGCCGCGACCCGGTCGCTAGTATATAAGTATGTGGGTAATAAAGAAACAATATTACTGTCACGCACACAAACGTCCGTATGTTTATTAATGATGCTTCACAACAAATAGTCTAGCTCATATCTTATGAAATGGTTATTAGGGTCGTTTTGTATCCTCGGATATCCTGCCACGAGCGCGTCCTGTCCTCCAATATATAACGTGTTATAAATCTTCCAATAAACATCGCGTACCTTTCTTGCTGGGTGGAATAAGCCCTGTAAAAATTAATAAACTTATAAGTAATCTATACATATACTAAAAACATGACTGATATGTATGTCTGTACTTGGAAGATATATAAAAAAATATTTTTTAATTTATCAAAGTAATAACCAAAACAAAGATTATAAATATTGCTTTTGTTTAGTCTTTGCGTTTGTGTATTCCAATCTTAGAAACGGCCTAACGGATTCGATTATCTTCTCTTAACATTGGACATTTATTTTATTTCAATCTGGTCATAAATAAAAAAGTAACAACAATTTAAATTTTGTCTGACAAAATTGTTATAAAATATGGTATTGGGTCTAAATTTGCCTTGAAAAAATAGTGATATTTCTCAAGTTCAAGAAATAGTGATATCTCTCAAGTTTCTAGTCTTAACAAACAAGCATAGTTATGATGTCTCTAAAGATACAAATAAGCGATTATTATTAACTTCTCTTAAAAACCTTTTTTTATAAAAACGCTAGACATCACATCTGCGAGTCACACAAAAAAAAGGAAACATAAAATACCTGCAGAGCATATTGCAATATCTTGATAGGTCCCAAAGCGACTCGCATGCCCTCCACGGCGTCCATGAACGCCTGCACGAGATGCGGCGACGTCTCGAATATGTTGGGCCACACGTGGTTGAGGAGGTGCACGAGCGCGTCCTCGCACCCGAACCCGTAGACGCCCAGCGCCATGTGCTTGATTGCCGCGCACGCAGTTTGACGATGGACGAGATCTCTGTTATACACAATTCATATCAGATCATTGGCTTATTTGGTTAATCAATTTGATTTGACTGATGTCAAATATGAAAATAAATTATTAAATAAAATTAAACGCGTTAAATAGACAATAGAGCAATAATTAAGTATTATTACTCATTTTTTACAGCTCTAAACTTTTACCGACATAGCAGGTAGTCAGAGACAACATAGTGTCAAGATACTCCGCTCTCCACTTGCCACCTTTATCTGAGTATTAATTTGAAAGAGCGTAAAGCCGCGGTTTGCTTTGTACAGAGAAGAGAAAGAAAAACAATTGAACTACGATCCTTCCATCACGCTACATACAATCATATGTTATCCCACTGTGACGTGATCGTCGATCATTGTGATTTTATACTTGTCTATATTTATAAAAATAAAAATGTAGACATTTATTTACCTATCCATTAACGCGTCTTCAAGCAAAGGACAGACAGCATAAATGTAGTCCTTGCCCATTTCCCCAATATATTCAAACAAGAAAGACAACGACTTGAGCACACCATTCTGTACATTGAGTTCAGGTACTCGGTATTCATTCATGAGCGCGGGCAGCACTGTGAAGGGAGAACAAGTTTCTGCCACTATAGCAATGGCGACTGTTGTGCACACTCTGAAACATAACAGATATAAAAATATTAAAACCATCAATATAAAATTATAAACTAACCTACCCCTAAAATTATAACCTAACCCTAAGTTAAAACTTAAATGTCCTTTTTGTTATAGATGAGATGAGGTTCTTAAAAGAAATGTAAAAACGAAATAAGATATATGTCGCCGCAATTATTATTTCAGTCAATTTATTTATTGTTTAAATATGTAACTGTGTAAATTATGTATTGGCAATGTTTTATTATTGCAAGTGGTAACACTGATATCAATGTCATTATTGGTAATTAATATTTGAGTATTTTAGAATAGTTAGAAGTAATTTTAAACGTTGTTTTGAATTTAGATTTATTTAGAAATTAAATTAAGAATTAATAAAATATTGT
Organism: Dryas iulia moderata; assembly: GCA_019049465.1. Taxonomy (NCBI): domain Eukaryota; kingdom Metazoa; phylum Arthropoda; class Insecta; order Lepidoptera; family Nymphalidae; genus Dryas; species Dryas iulia. The sequence continues at coordinate 6,612 of JAHESG010000129.1, read as the reverse complement.
GAATACTGAAAGACAAGATCAATTCATCTTATGAAAAATAAGTAGTGTGGTTGACACCCGCTTATAAAGGAACGAATGTCTCTTTATACAGGCGTCAATTGTCTCTTCAGACACAAATGACGATCTATCACTTGTTTTATTTAAAACATCAAAAATCATTGTTATTATTGGTAATTACTATTTGAGTGCTTTAGAATAGTTAAAATAATTTGTTAAGTAATTTTGAACGTTGTTTTGAATTTAGATTTATTTAGAAATTAAATTGTAAGTTAATAAAATATTGTGAATACTAAAATGAACTATGTGAAAAATAGTTGTGTGATTGACACCCGCTCATGGCGGGACGAATGTCTTTATAAAGGGCGTCATTTGTATCGAAAGACACAATTGACGGCCTATCGCTGAAAGGAAACATGTGAGTAAAATCTATTTAAGTTGTTTTATTTAAAACTGCGATTCTGTAATATTTATTGTTTAATTAATTTGCTAATAATTTTACTGTAATATTTACTGTTCAATTTATTATTATTATTATTTACTGTTCAAATAATTTGCTAATAATTTTACTATAGCTTTGCTTATGCTTATCGTTATTGTAATTATTAATCATTTATTATTGAAGTGTATTTTCATGTTTTCGTTTATTCTTATGCTTGTAAAAAACAATATTAATAAGTATTACTTTGGCTTATTACTTTGTAAAAGACATTTACATTTGAAAAGAGCAACTGCTGAGTTTCTTGCCGGCTCTTCTCACCAGAACTGCCTTCCGAGCCGGTGGTAGCTTTATGTTCATTCAAACTATTTAAAAGTGCTTTCAGAAATCTATTTCAATAAACATATTTTAAATCTGAATTTATTTTATTTCTACCTTGTTAAAATTATTATTTTTATCATAACTATTTAGAGTAGAACCAATGACCAAATGGTGGTCACAGGTTTTACTCGATTATTTTTAATATTTGCTCTGTGTCATCTCCGACATATATTATATTCTAAAAAATTGAATATAAGCTTTATTTGAATATAATTCTTATAAAACTTATGTAATGTTATAGTATACATGAAGCATATTAGATGTATATTTACTTTTAATACTGAAACGTATTTTCGATGATATATTTTGAGGAAAAAACATAAACACTTACAATTACTTAAAAAAAGCAATAAATTATGTCACTATTAATTATTTTCCTCTAGACGAGATTGTTGACCATTTTAAAATACCTGTTTTGTCTCTCTTGTACTTTCAAGTTATTCAGCAGCGTAGCCAGCACGTCGTGGGGACCGATCGCTTTCGCAATGTAACCGAACGTGTTGACGGTAGCTCGCCGGATAGCCTTCTTGTGGGCCTTGAGGAGCTCCAACAACTCAAAGCAAATCCTCATCCATTCTCTCGCGGAAACGAACTCGGGACCTCTGTCTGCAATACGTCCTACCAAATCAATGCAATTTTCTTGCACTTTTTCGTGTCTGTAAATAATAATATCATTAGATATTTCTCAGAAATATTATGTTTCGCTTTAAAACATGATAGTCTATGTTAGATAATATTACTACTAATAACCATTTAATTAATCCAAAAAATTGCTAAAAACGCTTAATGAAAAGTCAACATACCTGTTTTTCAAGATAGGCGTTAGTCTAGGAAGTAGATCTTTTATGGGGGGTGTCATTTTTGTCATACCAATAACATTTACTATAGCTTTCAAAGCGCCCAAGATTGATCCTAGTACCTCTGGGTATTCCTCTCCTAGATATTCGTAAAGTACTACGCCAAGATGTCCCATGAGTTTTTCCTAAAAGTAAACATGATTTGAATAGTTGCCTTGCATATATGGTCCAATAATTACTATTACATGATAGGCAAAAAGAATCTTGTTTTAAGACATTTCGTTATCCACTTCACGCCACAACTTAAGACATTGCGTTTTGGGTGACGAAACTCAATACCACTTCTTTTTTTACGAGAGTGAAAAAATGAAAATAATTTCAAAATATTCATTTATCCTACCAACACATATGAAGCCAGAAGCTATGGCACGTTGACCACCAATTTTATTTACTAGGCTAATGATAAGGCTTAATGATAAAACTAGTCTTTTGTGAATCGTGAAAGGTAATTTTGTAAAGCAAATTAATAATACATAATAGTTACCTCCTGACAAGTCTTCATGACTACGGCGATACGTGAGATAAGATCAGCAGCCTGCTGGCGCACTTTGGCCGACTTATTGTTCATACGCCACAGGATGATACCGCAGATCTGGGGCAGGTACGGTTTCACGCGCTTGCCGAGTTGATTCACGATCGTACCGAACCCGTTAAGCATCACTACATCCTGTTAATCATTATATTTTATGAAAATAAACTATATAGATACTTAGCTTATATTAAGTGTTTTTTTTTTATTTTAACGTCATTAAGGTAAATATTAATTTTGTAAGAGATTTGTAAGTGAAAGATTATATATTTCGAACGGTTGACACTTTTACTTTAAATATATTAATTATATTGATCAACATCTTAACTAAACTATTACATATTAGAAAGATGTTGCAGTGTAAGAAATGCTTTAGGCCACAAAATATTAATATATCGTATATTAAGTTACCTCTGTCGTCTGTTCTTGGAATGCATACAGTATGCCGTCAATTAGAGCCTCTTCAAGTTTTGAGTCTATATCCGCTGCGCCTAAATTAGCAAGTATTTTCTCAATGGATTCCATAACCATTTTTCGGTATTGTTCATTATCGTCCTTAAGATCATCTACGATCCTGTTAATGATTTCCGAAGCACCAACCTTGAAAAGAGGATGAAATTTAATATAATACTTTTAATGTTATTAAAGTGTTATTAGGAAATTAAAAATCAATTTTAGAAAATGTATAAAAAATTATACGCCGTGGCATTTTAGGCCTCGGGATTCTTAAACGATTTCCGAGGGCCGCGGGTTAAAATCTCGCTCCGTTCAAAATTTTATGTTTTCAAAAAATAGTTTTTATAAAATACTTTCATTTACAATAAAATAAATAAAGAAGAAGAAGTAGATTCACTTCGAGTAAGAATTACATCCGCAAAAATTCGTCATCCTATTGTACCATGAAGGTCTATAAATATAAAATTCTAATAAACAAGTTAGTGGCCAGTCATGGCCCAGTGGCACAAGCGTGTGACTGTAAGCGACTGGTTGTGGGTTCGATTCCCACTCGACGAGGAAATATTAAATATTTCCAATATTTAATATTTCCATTTCTTCGCTCTGGTGCCGGGAAAAGCGCGGCGTTAAGTTCCGCCACTTAACACGCAATGCCTCCGAATTCGGCGGAAAGTGGGGAACGGAGTATCTTAATACTAGGTTCCCTCTGCCTACCCTGCTGTGTGCGGGATACAGCGTGAAGCTGAAAAAAATAAATAAACAAGTTACCAACCTTGTTGGCAATTTCAACAGTTGTGTCCACAAGTTGACGATAGTTACGACGATCTAGCGCCATTCTGTGGTTCCAAAAATGTTTAAAGAAATGCGGTAGAATTTCATCCATAATATATTGTGGCTCCACACCATCAGTTCCACAACACTGTTTCACTACCTATAGAAAAAACGTAAATAAATTATTACTCGTTGTTTGCAGTTCTACTAAATTTCAATTACAAGTTACCTATACAAATATCGGATTGTCTGTTTGAAATATCAAAGTAAATGTTTTTTTACTAATACTAGTTTTTTTACTAACTACTTGTACAATTTTTGTCTGTCGGTCTGTCGTTTTATTCAGGCTTATCTCTGGAGCGATTTCAACCAAATTTTTTCTGTAAAAGTTATCGTTAAGAGGTGACTTTTATGTGACAGTTATAAATTATATGCGGGCGAAGTTTCGACCACAGCTAGTTAAACAATATAATAAATATAAAGAGCAGTATAATGTCATAAAAAGGAGTAAATAAATAATATAATGTAAATATGCCTTCCCAAGAGTAACAAATGATAACATTTTTAATACCTTCAATACAATTTTCTTCATTTCTTCATCAGGTGACTGAAATTCTCTGATCAGGATAAGCATTACTTCACGTGTGTAATAATTAGCATATTCAGCGTCCATAAGCGGTATGAGATATCCAATAGCTTTGAGGAAGGCGGCCAGACCCTTACCGCGGTGGGTACGAATACCCTTCCACAAGGGTTTAAGGACTGAGTCGAAGGATTCTATTCCGTAAGGAGTCGCCGCTTCTGCCAATGCGGCACTAGCCAAAGCTGTGATCGTCCGCACTTTCTGTTGTTCATCTACCAAGCCTATATAAAAAACATTTGTTTACTATACATTCTCGGGTTTATGCAGTATATTTAAGACGTATGTATATATGAATAAAAAAATATAACCACCAAAACTGCCATTTTTGTCAATTTATTTAGAAAAAATCTAATATAATTTAATTTTAAATAGAAACCATCTATTGTTAAAATAAAAAAAAGTTATACTGTATTTTTAATATAATAATAAGAAATACTGATTTTTGTAATAGAATATTAAAAAAACAAAATATGTTATAATATAGTTCATGTCATAATAGTTTGAGTACTTTAGCATGCATATTATAAATTGATAAATATAATACCATGTTCAATAATTTCCACAAGTGATTTAAGATGCGGTAATATAGCACATCCCATCAATATAGCAATCTGTTGTACAATCTTGATACCAGTGTGCCGAGCTTGCCAAGACTTCTTTGATCGGCATACAGCCTTTAAAAATGGTAACAACGATGGGATACCTAAAAAATAAAATTATATAAAGAAGTATATAATTAGTTTCATATAGTAAAAATATTCTATTTGTATGGTTTTACCTAAAGCAGATGCAACTACGGCAAAAGCTCTAGCGGTAGTGTTTCGCACGTATTCATCAATATTGTCAATATCAGGCCTCATAGTTGAGATCATAGTGGCCAGCCCTGCAGCTTTGGCTAAGTTAGATATAATTTCACGACCTTCGACACGAGCATAGTAATCTTCGTCAATCAATAACGGTTCTATTACCACAAGAATCTAAAAAGACGACAAAAATGTAATAATCCGTGACAAATTAGTAATATATAAGCAAATATTGCCAATCATACTTACTTTGTGAACATATGGACGAACCAAGTCATCTAATTTATATAGAATTCTGTCAATAACTTTAACGAGTAAATGACGTTCTTGATCTTCAAGAGTGGGACTCATAAGTAATGGCAAAATCTGATTGAAGAGTGGTCCGGCGCCAAAATCACGAGCCTTGTCTGTGATTTGACGAAGTGCGGCTTTGCACATTGGAGGGGTACCATTCTGAAACACAAAACAAAAATAAAAATTCATCATTAAAATATTTTCATATATACTATTTTGTTTGAAATATATTCTGTGAACAATGTACTACAATGCAAAATTACACATATAACAATATATTTTCATAATGAATAAACTGTTCAACTGTTCCGATTCAATCACATATATAAACTATTGTTACATATTAAGCACCTTAATTTTAAGAAGCAGCTTCATAATTTTCCTCTCTTTAAGCTCCTCTGGCGAGAGGGCGTCCTCGTCGACGTCGACTAGCAGTTTGTCGAAGTACTGCGCGTCCTCGGGCTTCATGAAGGGCAGCTGCTGCGCGCCCTTGGGCTGCGGGTCGAGCAGGCGCGCCGCCGCCGCCGCGGACCCCCCCACTTCCTCCGTCTGCATGAAAAAGCCGATTGGGGTACCCGCTAAAGGCGTGGGCGTTGCGGTCAGCTTACGAGCCGGGGTCCGGATCGGAACATAACCTGGGCAACAATTGAACGCGTTAGTCTTATTCACACCGTCGGATAACGAGACCGTCATATCTTTTATTTTTATTTTAAACATGCATACTAAATACACAAAACGGCAACTGAGGCATTAAAGCAAAATCTGCTTGTCTATCCGACGGCATGATTGTAAAGCCTTATTGTCATCATTCATCTGAAAGAAAAATTAATTATTAAAAAATTGATTCTGATAAGTTAAAAATGCAACACATGTATCGTTATCGACGATTTAATGTTGACCGATATCCGTGACATAGTTGTTGGCATTTAATACATGTGTCCTGAAACTAAAGTTGCGATCAATTACTAAGTGTTTACCTGTACCTCATTATAATGAATGAACATAGATAGTATAAAATAATTAAAACTAGATATCTCAAATTGAAGTGTACTTACCGGCCGGCGGAGGCAAAACCTTGTACCCAGGTGGGAACATGGCATCGAGCTCTTCGTCCGTGTAGGGTCTGTTGCGTTCATCTATTTCTTTCTCCCAGCGGTAGGCTTGCAGCTGCTCTGGAGTCATGGCGGCTATGTGTCCGGGAGTAGGCGTGGCCATCGCCATGGCCTTTACGCCCACTGGTGTAGACTGTTTTAAAAGTATATCCAAATATTATAACAGACCAGTCAAAACATCGCATTGTTGATATAATTAATTACAATAGATATGTTCAGCAAAATAGTTTTAGAAAAAAAATCTAGTTTCTCTAATTTTTATGTATTTTCTTTTAATTATATCCTACAGTGGGGTAGTTTCATGTTATTTTTTATTCTTATAGTCTATTT
>JAHESG010000128.1:0-24992 GCA_019049465.1 Dryas iulia moderata | reverse complement strand
TTCCTTCTTATTAAATAATTTAACTAGTTCAGACAGTAGTTTGACAGATAAATAATGATAACTTGTAAATAAAAAATCACATATATTAAAAAATAACAAATTAAACTAAAAATAGAAATAAATTATTTAATTTTTCTTTTTCAAATAATGACACTATAACTGAGAATGACCTCCTCTAATTTATTATTAATTGAGGTAATTACTCCTTTACTGGTTGTTAGTTAATGGATATGTAACAAGTTTTTCATTTAAAGTCAAAATTAAGTGCTATGACCTACTTTTGCTTAGCTTTGTAAGTCAGCTGATCGTAACTATAGTCTACAGGGACCTGTAGCCAAATGATCCATTCATTTTGTCCATTATTACTTTAGATTACCTAAGAATATTCTAAAAATCCAAATTCATATGTGTTTCTATATAAGTTTAATTTTGCTTCCTTATTCCAAAAAATAATTTATCTCTCTTTCAGATTTATAAAAATGTACATATTTTTATAAATATGAAAAAGATAAATTATATTTATTTTAAATTTAAAAAGCGAATTTTTTAAATATTTTAAACCATTTTTAAATGTTCCCATGCTTGTAACAGCTTCCACTTGATTAAAAAAATTATAAATTAACTTATTGATTAATCGTTTCTTTTGTAAGATTGAAAAGATTTTAAACTAATGTACAGTAAAGGGTACGTTGGTAGCAGAACGAAAGTCTAATATATTGATTGTTGAACATTAATGATGTATGGTATGAGGAAAACAATTAAATATCGTTGTGCAAAATATGTAATGCACTTCACGGGAGAATGTAACTTCGCCCCCTTGCAAATCGATGGGGTACAATACAATCAGCAGGGAGTCAGTATAAATTAACGATTGATTCCTAATGATGTTATCGATTTTTTGTTGATTGCATTAATAGTATTTTTTTCAATTTTAAAAATAACAAAAGAGTTAACCGTCGTTCCTGAGAAGTCGAACCCTTTTTTTAAATGATTTTATAAATGATGTTTGTTCAGACTAATGTGAAATTCGAAACAACCATTAGTTCGTCGAGCAGGCGGGTTCAATGTAACGCTGGCTTCCGCTTTGGAGCGGCTCACCACTTTTACTTTTCTCTTGAGACTAGTTTCACTAGTGACTAGTTTATACTCGTCGCCACTACCTTCATATTATAACAATTATAATATCACTGTTTTGACATCACCAATTCGTATATTAAATAAGGCATATGGCATTTTTATAATTAAATACCTTAATATACAGAGACATTTTAAGAAAATTTTTGAAAATTTCTTTTATTTAAAGGGAACTTCCAGTAAGAAGGAAACACAATGTGAAGCACGTACTTTGTTGTCAACTAAACATAACACGATATCTAAATGGCTATATTACTAACAAGACAAACATGTTATACAAATAGGAAACAATATATTGTACGTGATTGATGTGGACTATCTATTTATTTACAAACAAACGTCGCCCTGACACAGTTCCACGGCGACCAGAGCGTGATGTGAGCGCCTCGCTAAGTTATCTTTCGCCGCTTGCACGCTTGGGCGCCAGAACCGCGTTACGTGGAGCACTTTCTAGCGCACTTTCCTCGCCTCTTTAATTGACGTAACTAGCGAGCGACTCTCACGCGCTAAACAGAAAAACATTCACGTTGCATCACACATAAAGAAATGAACGCGCTGCTGCCTTCGCATTTAATATTCCCTAACATGCTTTTCTTTATTTTCATCGTGATCGAGCGTGCATTATGTAGGTAACATAATGCAGCTGATAACAAAAAGTATAACAGATGTAACTGGCTATTCATGGCGAAACAAATTGTTCAATGCCACTAAAAAAAGAAAGTAGCACCATAGAAAGCGACCGTTCCGAACGTCGACCCGAGGCAAGTAGTTTACGCCAGAAATAGAAAGTTCCTTCCTAAAGGCTGATCGCTCCCTTAACAAATAAACAAACATCGTAAAGGGAAAGTGAGAGCAGACGGGGCGCCTAACGCTCGAACCTGTTCCCGGTCGGTCCCGCCGCTCCCGGCACCCGTGCCTCTGACCTCTACGTCACGCCGACACGCCGTCACGCTATATGCATCCGTGCGCCATCTTATCAACCATTGAGCTAGTAACAAATCGATTCGGCCATTAAACATTTTGACAGTTCTAAATACTTAATCATGTTTTGGTTTTGTTAATATATTTTTAAATTATCAGCTTAGGAATCTGTTTCACTTTAACATGCGACCCGATACTGATTGTTTACAATATTTTTATATTATTGAAGATAAAGAAAGACATGTTGAGCTGGCTGTAATGCGGACGCACTCTTACTGGAAAGGTCAACGACTTCCCTCAAGTGCAGTAGACACATCTAGCGCTTTCTAAAATAACCATTCAATGTCACCAACAGACGCAACATGATATTATTCCCTTACGTCACGTAGTTTATTACGGGCTAATACGGTTTGTGTAACTTGCACAATCTTATTATATTTTTTGCCGATTGATTGTTTGATATCTTGATGTTATCATAATTATAATCGCATCTCTAATGTTTTGTACATATCTAAAGTAGTTGATAATCATAGTAAATAATGAAAAAAATCTTAAATTAAAATGTTATTTGTTGGACATAGGTATATCGCCTATGATAATCAGCACACCATATTTGATTTCAGTATTTTTATTGTTTCATTTTGTTACAGAATTTGATGGTACCACGGTCCTGTGCCGTGTGTGCGGCGACAAAGCGAGTGGTTTCCACTACGGCGTACATTCCTGTGAAGGATGCAAGGTATGTACTCTACTATTTTCATTATAAAATTGTAAATTAATTTATTAATTTCTTTCCCTTCAAGCATACTCACCAAAACCAATGTTGATATTACTCAAAAGTTACCATTCACGCTAGCAAGAGTAGCAAAAATAGTTTTAATATCGTTAACTTTACACGTATATTCGCCCACGCCATATATTTTAAACGTTGACAGCCTTAACTAGTTATGTCATGCGATCGATCCAATGGGGACTAACCTTAATGCACAGGAGAAAGTGATTACGATATTTGATAGATAACTTTTGCCATCCCCAGACACACTATAATGAATAAATCAAAACATTCACTTTTTCGTTCTCGTAACGTACGACGCTTATTAATATTCAATTTGTAAAAGTGTACGGCATTTATTTATAAACGACATGAAACTGGAAGTGTTTCAATGTCCTAGAGTTTCTACAGCAAGGCCGCGATACACGGAAGACAATCTCTGTACACAGATAACAAAGCTCGACCGTGATATTTTTGATGTATAAACTATAAGCATTCCAATACCTTGCCAGTAAATTTTTGTCATGCGTAAAAAGATTGCAGTAATAATAAATAACTAAAGTAAATTCTCGCTTTGTTGCGCATAGCAGGGTGGTCAGAGAAAACCGAGTGTCAAGACACTCTGTCCATTTCCCGGTATCGCACTGTCGAAATGTAAAAAAATAAATATAATCATTCCCCAAGTGGGAATTCAACCCACAACCATCGCGCTTATAGTTAAACATTGTCACACTGCACCACGACGGTCTGAAATAATAAAAAAAAACAAAATTAAATAATACTTAATATATAACGTGTCACGTGAATCAAATTATAATGGTAGATACCTGCTAAGTGTCGTTAAATGACAAAGAACTAAAGGTTTTAGAACGACTTGGGGGTCGCCGAGATACCTGATGGCTTCAATTTCGTGGTCAGTCCCTTGCACCCTAATCTTATAAGTCGTATTTTTGTTATTCTTACCTGACGGCCGTCTGCCCGGAACAATCTCACGGGAACGGGTCACCTTTCAAAATGTTTTGTGTCAGGTTTTTTTTGCAAAAGGGTAAACTAGTTCACCTTAACCTATTTATAATAATGTAAAAAGACTATTTTTCAGTTTATATCATCGATTTTGTTGAAATTTGATATATTATAGAAATACTTATGTCGTCCTGGATAGCCGTCGCCCGCATGCGATCTTTAGACTCGATCCGTCTCCGAACAGAAGATTTCCTGTATTTATTTTATTAAATGCATTTATAACCGTCTGGAAACGTAATGAACAAAACTAACAAATTGTTTCTGGCTCATATTGGCAAAATATAACACTTATAACAATAAGCTAATGTGCTCGTATATTACGTAGACCGTCTCAAATTAACCATAATCTGACGTGACGGATTACCGTTTGAGAAGTGCAGTGTACGTGTTTAAAGGTCATATTTATATGTATAAAAGCAACACGAGGAAGACGAGAATAGAAGTGCAAGTGTATAACAAACCGGTTATAAGGTACCAGTCTGGTCATGGGTTGGGGCAAAACGTGTCCTTGATGACTGGGCTACGGTCGTCTGGATCATTGTCATAGTAAAAATTACTGTAGGATAATCGTAAAATACTGTCGTGAACATTTTATTAATTTATGAATGGTACAGAAATATAGTAATTGTCTATATATTATTATAATTATCCGTTACTATAGTATTATTTGTTTCGTGCTTACTACGCAATACAAACTAGCGCCAGCTAGTGGCGTGAAAATTTAAAACTCAAAGCTGTAGTTCGGCTATTCGCCGCGAGATGTCGCCACGGTCGGCACTACCTAAGCTATCTTGTATGTTCAATTGCGAACGAAAATTGTGAATGAATGGTTTTTACGGTCTACTACGAGCGGGGCACGTGTCCATACGCACTGAAGTCAATGACCTGAGTTTTATACTTCCACGTCTTATAAATTACAATTTATTATTTAACAATTATTTAATAATCATTTTGTAGGTCTTAGATAAAATTACACGTTTTTATTTAATTATAACTTAAGGATACTTTGTCGTAAAACAATAACATATTATTGCATTCGCAAACAAATAAATGGTATTAAATTATTTTAATTACATATTTTTCATTTTACGTAAAAATTATAAAATTTATCACTTCTATATAAACATAAAAACACTTATTAAAAACAAAAATAAATGCTTCAACCAAACATAATCACGTCTTCACTGAATACTTGTATCGGTAGCAACACAATTGACTTTAAAAATATATTTGGTGTACATGAATACACTTTAAGAGTAATTTTTCATCGCTATGCTTGTTCTTTGTTCATATCGTGACCGACATATTTTATCGTGTTGTGGGTCGCTTATTTTTTCGGCACCGATCTGCAGCACAGGGCGAGCGGTCGTCGACCTGGCTTAAACGCCTCTCCTACAGCCGCAGCCTCTCCTAAGAACTTTTACGGTCAACGAATGTATAGTATGTACGCACCGTGAACGTAGCCTACATTATTTTTTAACTGTCGGTTTAAAAGTTCATTGATCTCGTCGCGTTAAATTTTAATAAGAACATTATGTATCTCATTGCTGAAACAAATAGATTTTAACGTAAAAAACAACATATGTCAATAGCTTTTTGTATTGGTTATGTATAGTACTAAAACAATGATTTTATAAATCCTTTAACGTTTACATACAAGCAAGTATTGTGAAAAAAAAATATTCTTTGTTTACGTCGAAACTTTGTAAACATTTTCAAATTTTCAATACATATTTCTATTTCCATTTACCTTATAAATAAATCATTGACTACCTTATTTACTTAAATATACATCCACTTATACATACGAATTACTAGAATTATATATTTTGAGTATAGATTAGCAATATGTCAACGGGAAGTGAATCACTTAGGCATATGAGTCACATCGTCTTTGTTACCAAGTAAATATCGGAGCACCGGCAAGCACGTAGAGTGGACTGTTAGGTAAAGCCGGGTCGGTCATCGGTCGCGGCTTCCTCGGCTTTCCGAGTTGATGCGTCAGCATATTTCGCTGAGCCAATGTTAGCAGTCATTGTACGCGGGACCGTTAGTCGCCGCGTTAAGCTCACCGCTGTCGCTTACCGCTTGCGGTGTGACAACGAATGTTCTCGAAAACATCATAATAAACTTTTTGTGTAATCAAAACAATACTTGTACATGTAGGTATGTCATTTAAACGTGTGCAAGTTTTGCTTGCATATGCACAAATGCAAATTGGCTTAAGATGCGAAAAAAATATTTAGTTTATTTTCTATTGTATACTTATTGATTGTTTAATTGTATTAATTATTCGTTTGTACTATGATAGTTTAAATTAAAATTAAATATGTAGTTGCCATTTTTCCTTCAATTTTATTTATACTTTATTCTCAACAGTTTTTTTTACTTCAAACAAATAATTCTTTTTCTGGCAATAATTTACTATATGTCAAATATTATCTAATACTTTATAAATAAAATTAGTAGCTAACCTATTTTAGAAAATATATATTAAACGAAACAAAATATAAATCTACCTTATATATTTGGGTAAAGCATTACGCCTATATACATAATATACATAACACGTGTTATACGCTATTGTCCTAGTCATCTACGTTAGTTTGTTATGAGTATTCGGAAAAGGTTTTGTTTTCGCGCCAGCAGGTCAACGACCGCTCGGCCGGTCACTGCCCGCGTTGCGACCAATTATGGGCCACTCGTACAGCGCACAATGGATCGATGGCAGTACGAAATTGGGTCAGCGACCCGAGCGCCTCTCGCCCCGTGTAGCTCCGCCTCGGCTCGCAGCCTCCGCCTAATCTGTAGAGTAGTAGTAATCTATGTTTATTGCCGTTAATTAATATTCATGTCAAGTGATGCACTTTAGTGTTTACTAAAAATATATATAAATATCTCTTCGTGAAGTATCTGTAATCTATACGACTAGTGGATTGAATTAATTTTTGATTACCTATTAATTTATGACGCGTAAATCGGTCTATATTATTTCTTAATTGGTATGCAAGTCAATACGACTTATAAAATAATACAAAGAGTTGCTCCAACACGTAGATCGAGTATAGCTAGTAATTAAATAGGATCGGTGCACCCCTAGCGAGGAGCGCGCGCGCATTGAGGTAGGCCGTGACGCATGCTGACGTCATCGGGCGTAGAGCCGGTCGTCGCCCCGAGCTGCCGGTGTCCTAGCTCCCGGGCCGCGGAGGGTGAGCGGAGGGGTGAGGGGGGAACACTGCTGTTGTGCAATAGAGCGGTCGTCGACCCGGGGTGAACGGCCTCGCGCCGCGACGCCCGCGCGACCCCCGCGCGTCACCCGCGCGACGCCCGCGACGCCCGCGACGCCGGGATGCGCCCGGCCTATATCCGGCGCACGGCGTGTCGGTGTGCCGGTGCAGTGGCAGCGGCGCATTCTAGAGCGGCGTGGACCGTTAGCGGCGCGGGGTGCGCGGGGTGCGCGGGGCGCGCGGGGACGGGGCACTCTCACTTTCTCGGGTGGGTCGGCGGCCGGCAAGTAGGTCGCGCGGGTAACTGTGCGCCGTACGCCGCAGCGCCCGCACAGTCCGCTGTCGGCCACCACTCGCGTCGGTGCAGCGCTATCGTAAACTGTACACACGAGACTCGTTTTGCGTAAGAGCGTTCAGTGAGTAGGGCGTGCGGCGGTGCTAGTGTCGAGTGAGTGGTACTTGCTAGCTAGTGAATGGTGCTCGATATGGCGTGCGGCGCAGAGTTGCGCGAGCGACATTCGGTTTTGGTGAGCATGCTGGAGGCGCGGCGGGAGTCCAGTGACTCTGGCTGCTCCAGCGACGAGAGTTCAGACTCTAACTGTAGCTGTGATCCCCAGGGCTTCTTCCGTCGCTCCATCCAGCAGAAGATTCAATATCGGCCCTGCACTAAAAACCAGCAGTGCTCCATTTTAAGGATTAACAGAAATCGTTGCCAGTATTGCAGACTGAAAAAATGCATCGCCGTCGGAATGAGCAGAGATGGTAAGTTATACAATTATATTTCTTATTATATTATGTTAGAATTTAATGTCATAAACACAAATATATAACAAGAGAAGCTTAGTTAAAATTATAAGGAAACAAAAAAAATATTTTGTGATTTAAAATCTGTAAAGTATTGACTTTTTTTATTTAAAAAATAACTATAAAGTGCAATTTATTTTACAAAGTATAAAGGTATATTTCTATGTCAATAATTAATAAACACTTCTTTCAAAATATTAAAAAAGATGTGCATTCAAATAAAATAGAGCTCTAAAATGAATAAGTGAGTGTGTCGAGCCGACTTATTGCAATCCATATACGTAACGAGCATGGCAAGGTTGATCGTGCACCCTCTCGTAATTATTCTGTAATCCGAACGAGCCAAGTGGGTCGCGCTCGCTGGTCGCTGCTCGCTAGTCGCTAGCGAGTTCGCGATCAGATCCTATTTCGCGGTGCTGCAAGCGGGGCAGAGGGCAGAGGGGCGAGGGGCTCGGAGGACGTGTGCGGTGTGGGAGGTCGGTTATGCAACCGCGGGTGAGCGCACGCTAAGCGGGTCGACGGCCGTCGTCGCTCCGCTACGCTAGTTGCGACACTTACGACGCTTATGCTCACCGCTTTGAGGCTAAACGCGCGATTCGCGGTGAAAGCAGAGAAAGGTGCATTTCGTAAGCGCGAAAGTGAAATTTGTGTTTTCACTTTCGTAAAGCGGTTCATCGCCCTTGTATGGTTTCTCTAGATGAATTGTTGTAATCGTAATAGTCCTAATTCATTCTAATAGTTATTTATTTATATTTTTGATAAAATAAGCGAATAGATTTAATCGTTATGTTTTCATTATAAGTAAATAATAACAACAATGGCACATTCTTGGAAGACTTTAAAAAAAATATGAAATATATATTTTTTTAAATTTGTTGCTAACAATATTTTTCCATATTATATTAATTATTTTTCAAAATAAAATATATAAAAATATAATAGTTTTTTATAACAATATAAATAATAACACAATGAAAGAAAATAAAATAAATATTTTAATAAAATAAAAAAAAAAAAATTATAAATTAACTAATCCAAACCAAAGATCTAAGTTTATTTTAGGTCAACAATATCTAGACACAAACCATGCAAATTACTACGTAGGTTCCGCCGCTCATCAACAGATGGCGCTGAGCACCTTAATAATGACTGGAAACGATTAATGGCGCGCAATATTTCATCTTTCGAGTTTAGTTCTAAATTCCAATGTCTTTTTAAAACGTAATCACTTCTAATAAATTAGAAAAAACGGGTTTTGGCAGAAACAAAAATAATAAATATATATATATAATAGATTAACAGGTTATATATGTTTCATCTTCACACTAATTATATATTGCAAAACTGAATAATAACGTTTTTGAAATTTGCATACGAGTACATGAAAAAAAGACATTGAAATTTACAATGTAAACATATACTACAATACTTTGTAAAGTTTTTGTTTTACCTCGACTTGTATTGTATTACTATGTTGACTTAACAAATATATGATTAGTAATTAGACATCGCGGAACACGAAATTAGGTTGAATATTTAGTAATAGAAGCATATAATAAAGGGGATAGGATAGGAGGGGCCAGTCGTGGCGCAGAGGCACAAAGTGTGACTCTAAAGCGACTGGTTGTTGGTTCGATCGAGAACTGGAGGAGTGGAAATATTTAATATTTTTATTTTTTTCGGCTTAGTGTCGAAACAAAACGCGGCGTTAAGTTCCGCCACTTAACACGCAATGCCTCAAAAATCGGCGGAAAGTGGAGAACGGAGTGTTAACACACTAGGTTCAGTCTGAAGCTAAAAGAAAAAAAAATAAAATTATAAAGGAGGATGTATTTAGAGTAGGAATAGAGGTTTAACAATAAGTAAAAGCAGTAGGGAGGACGAGGCGGGGGCAGGGGCCTGCGCGGAGTTTATTGACGGCGCCCTCCCCGCCCTCCCCGCCCGCCCTCCTCAAGTTCAAGGTTGGCACGGCGCGCGCCGCGGCGCAGTGCGAGGGAGTCCGGCCCGCGCATCGGTCGTCAGCCCTCTTTGTTATCGCTATGTCAGTGCGTCGCACCGCAGTACGCTACGAGAACCCGAGGCTAACTCACAGTCACTGCTCCGTAGCAAAACGTTGAACAACTGTATAATACATCGCGAACTAATAGCGAAATATTGGAATATCATCGCACACGGATTACAGTGCTTGTGCTATGTGACACTTGTTTTATTATATTATATATTAGTATAATCAACTACAGTTACCAAACTTATTTATTTATGAGTGGATTTTCGGCTGTGAATATTTAGTTTATAGTGAATTTTGTTATTATGGTCTCAGACATGGGTGAAGATTTACCAATTCTTAAAGGGATCCTAAATGGAGTCGTCAAATATCACAATGCTCGTATGTATTTGTTGTTTTTTTTTTCTATATAAATTTTTTTTTATATATATTTCATGTTTTATTTATATTAAGTTTTGTTTACATTGTGATTATTTTAACATCACTATGAAATAAAGGTTTATATTTATATTATAAGCCAATTAAAACATAAACAATAATAAATTTATAATAATATTACTTGTAAATATTTATTACATATTAGTTAATAACCAAGTACTTCTTCATTTACATTCAAATTATAATTAAAGGAAATCTATTAATATTATATCAATTATATTTTTAATTTTTCTAATACAATTTTTTTAAGCATAAATATTTAGGTATATGTTTTAGTTGAAAGTATAATATAAACGTTCGAATGTACCTATACAATAAATATAGACACGTCTGTTGTATTATATACAATAATAATAAAACCAAAAAGAAGAACACTTGCATGAGTAACCGCGAACAATAGGTCATGCATCTGGCGTGGCATACTTATCGCAGGGAAAGTCAGGAGAAATGGCGAGAGGGCACTCTCTGCTTTCGTTTTCAACCGTGCGCCGAGCTCAAACACTTTCACCGGCGCGCGGGCACGAAGGCCATAAGCGACGCGCGCGCCCCCGACTTATACTACCTTTCGATCCGCGTTGTGACTAGCGCGAGAAAGTCGTAACACTTTTTAACATGACCTCGCGGTTCGCGCATTGTCATTCGTTTCGAACTAGTTCACCGAATTGCAATGAGCTTATTCAGACCCGTATATGAAAAGGCGAGGGTTGGCTGTCACTACGGCCGATGAACTTTACCCCCTCATGTCAGCTGCGCGTGCACATGGCTCGCTATGCACCCGCATGTGCGCTCGGTAACCGACAGCTGCCGTCCAATTGTACGTAGCTCCTAAGCGCGGACCTTGCTCAACAATCCGAACGTTGCGTCTACGCTTATTTTAATTTTAACATTATATATTTAAAGTGGACTATTTTGTTACAAGTATTTATGTAATTTTTCTTTTGTTGCAGCTGTCCGATTTGGACGTGTACCAAAACGCGAGAAAGCGCGAATTTTAGCGGCGATGCAACAATCTTCATCGTCGCGAGCGCAAGAACAAGCAGCGGCCGCGGAGTTAGATGATGCCCCGCGGTTGCTGGCGCGAGTGGTACGCGCTCATCTCGACACCTGCGAGTTCACCCGCGACCGCGTGGCCGCCATGCGCGCACGTGCTCGCGACTGTCCCACCTACTCTCAACCTACTTTGGTGAGTATTTAAGTATTTCACAAAATCTTTATTGTATGAAAACTTTTAAAATTTCTATTTAGCCTCTTAACTTAAGAATGTCAACTAACTTCACTTTCTTTTGTTCTAGGCTTGTCCACTAAATCCAGCGCCGGAGTTGCAATCTGAGAAAGAATTTTCTCAAAGATTCGCCCACGTAATTCGTGGCGTGATCGACTTCGCTGGTCTCATTCCTGGATTCCAATTGCTGACCCAGGATGACAAGTTCACATTATTAAAGAGTGGTCTCTTTGACGCATTATTCGTGCGCCTCATTTGCATGTTTGATGCCCCACTCAACAGTATAATATGCCTAAACGGGCAGCTTATGAAACGTGATTCTATCCAGAGTGGAGCTAATGCACGTTTTTTGGTGGACTCTACATTTAAGTTTGCCGAACGTATGAATTCCATGAATTTAACAGATGCCGAAATTGGCCTTTTCTGCGCCATAGTTCTAATTACGCCGGATCGCCCTGGTCTTCGCAATATTGAATTAGTTGAAAGAATGCACGCAAGATTGAAAGCGTGTTTACAGACCGTCGTCACACAAAACAGACCAGACAGACCCGGTTTTCTTAGAGAGCTAATGGATACGCTACCCGACCTCCGTACCCTGAGTACACTTCATACTGAAAAATTGGTCGTGTTCCGTACGGAACATAAGGAATTATTACGGCAACAAATGTGGGGAGATGAAGAAGGATGTTCTTGGGCAGACTCGGGTGCTGATGAATCCGCGCGCAGTCCTATTGGTTCAGTTTCGAGCAGCGAGTCCGGTGAAGCTGTAGGCGACTGTGGCACCCCATTGCTGGCTGCAACACTGGCTGGACGCCAAAGACTTGATTCTCGCGGATCTGTGGATGAAGAAGCTCTTGGTGTGGCTCACCTGGCCCACAACGGTCTGACAGTAACGGCCGTTCGCCCTCCACCACTGTATCGTAAGCTCGATTCTCCTACCGATTCCGGTATCGAGTCTGGGAACGAGAAACATGAAAGAATCGTCGGCCCAGGATCGGGCTGCTCCAGTCCGCGATCATCTTTAGAGGAACACTCTGAGGATAGGCGGCCGCCTGCTCTCGCAGATGACATGCCCGTATTGAAGCGTGCGTTAGAAGCACCGCCAATAACGCGCCCGCCCTTCGATGTGCCACGTCCGCGCTCTCTAATGGAGGAGGCGTACAACCGTCATAAAAAGTTCCGCGCCATGCGTCGCGACACCGGCGAGGCGGAGGCGCGGCCCGTGCAGCTCACGCCGTCGCCGCAGCCGCCGCAGCACCCGCACCCGGCGAGCCCGGCGCACCCGGCGCATTCCCCGCGGCCGCTGCGCGCGTCGCTCTCGTCCACGCACTCCGTGCTGGCCAAGAGCCTGATGGAGGGGCCGCGCATGACGCCGGAGCAGCTGAAGCGCACCGACATCATCCAGCAGTACATGCGGCGCGGTGAGGCGGCGGGCGCGGGCGCGGGCGAGGGCTGCCCGCTGCGCGCCGGCGGGCTGCTGGCGTGCTACCGCGGCGCGTCGCCGGCGCCGGAGCCCGTGCTGGAGCTGCAGGTAGACGTGGCGGACGCGCCGCTGAACCTCTCCAAAAAGTCGCCGTCGCCGCCGCGCTCCTACATGCCGCGCATGCTGGAGGCGTGAGGCCGGCCCGCGGAGCCGTACGTCTCCGCTACCCCACCCCGACCTACTTTAAATTGAATAAACTATGTAGTTAATAATCGTTCGCAAATCGGTTTAATATATTATATGTGATAATTCGTTTAAGACGCGTGCGTGAGTGGCCGGTGCCGGACGAGGAGAGCGCAATAGACTGAAACATAATTTAAGACTATATAAGTATAATTTATAATGCAATGCAGCGCCGGTCGAGGTGTGTTTGTGTGTGTATTGTATGTGCGTATGTGAGCGTGCTCAGTCATTTGTTTGTTAATGTAATGACAGGTTGTCGAATTAAAATAAAACAAACTTGTAAAATTATTTTTTGTTTCTTTTCCCTATTTAATTTCCAATAAAATTACATTTCAAGTATATGAAATATATAAACATATAAATATTTAATGTAAAAAAAAATATATATCAATGAATGAATATTAATTAAAGTAAACTAGCTAACTAACTTTTCTAATATAACTATTACAATAACTTTTATAAAAAGTTTATTACACAAGAAATCATAAAATTTATTTACATACAATGTATTACAATTTGGTAATAAGACATAACAGTTAAGCTTTCGTTGCATTTATTTATAACAAACATTCTTACAATAATTATCTCTACTTGCAAAACAAGTACTTAGCTAAGCAAATGGACAAAAGATACAACTGCAGGTTGATGACCGACCTAGGCCTCGGGCGCTCTTCCGTCTCAGCCGCACGGACTGGCCCGCAAGCTTCCTTCCGCAATGGCACGATTGTTATCACTTCCACAATCTTTTACTGGCCAATAATAATATAATTCATGTTATTTGACATTGAAAACGTATTCAAAATTACAAATTCAATTCAGTGAATTATCAAATATCGTAAACAGAATCGTTTTAATCAAGACGAATAGAAAATATAAAGATTTTTGTAAAATAATTGCAAAAGTCTACCTGTAAACAACATTAAGACATAATATATAGCAAATTATATAAAACAATCTTTGGTTAAATCTTTAATTTAAATATGCAATAGATAAATAATAATGAGAATATAAGTTGTGAGATATTCTAAAGAATTAGTAACAAATGCTTTTTACTTATTTAAATAAAAACATTTTGGTTAAGAAGCAATAATCCATAATTTAATATGATACTTTAACTATAAATTCAAACATTTAATATCGAAAGCTAATTATTGTGCAACGAGATGATACTCAACGTGATAGCGGCTATTGACCGAGAGCTTCGCGCAATGCGCGGCGCTGTGCGACCGTGCACTTGACTCCTGCGACCGGTGCATCGCCCGCCTGCACTCCTGCCGCCTCCTCCGCCACGCCGCCCACCCGGGGGTTCACAGCCTCCCACCCACATAATCCTTCGAAAGGTCATATGGCTCTAATGTCATGAAAATTCACCCTTTACTACTACCGCGTTTTAAATTTTGCGAATGCGCAATGAAAATTCATTTACTTAGGAACATTTAGCTAAATATTAATATAATTATAACATCTAAAAGATTCAAAACAAAATTCAATTTTATTATAAACTTTTATTACTTAATTACTTTATGAATGTCAAGTGTCAGTTACTAATAACATGAAGGCAGTTAGGAAGTTAATGTACAGCTGTAAATAGTCAAGGCAGGAGACCTTCAGGCGACACACGGTACACGGAAAACCCCGAATGGCTGCCCGCGACCTTGTGCGTCGAGGTCGCGCCCGGGCGACGCTCACGGAAACAGGATAGCTTATTAATTTTATTAATATATGGATTAATTAATCGACACTGTTTTTATATTAATAATTATCCTTTTGTAATGTATTTGTATAGAGTAGGTAGTTGGTTTATGAAAAGGCAACCGGATTTACATTTTTGGTAAATGTTGTAAAACACAATGTTACAATAGTTATTTTTTCTCAGTGAAACGGTTATAGTAATCATAAATAATAAATATTATTTAAGATGTACATTAGATACAAACCAAAATCAACAGTCTAAAATACACTTCCAAACGTTTTATTATAGGCGTCAAAAGCAACCAAGGTCAGCGCGAGAACCTGAATAAAACAATTTGTAAGCCCAAGTTTTATTTTAAAAAGAAAAAACGGTCGGGGTCTGTGTCCTTGCAGTACATCCACCTGTAGGTTACAAGCAGCTTTACCTCTATGATTAATCAGCCAACCCGGTCAGTGATTACTACCAGTTCCCTTAACAGCTAATATTCGGATGTAGTATATTAAATTTTGCACGAGGTGGTGGGTGGGGTAACAACCAGTCACCCGCTCTGGGGAGTTGGGGGGTTAGCGTGGGCGGGGGTGGCACTCGGGGGGTGCGCAGAGCGCGGGCGGTCGGCTCCAAGGTCGCAGAGTCACAGCCGGGCAAGGTCGGCATGTCCGCGCGTGCCCGTGCGCCCCCACCGCCCCTCACACCCGGTCACACCCTAGATTTGCGTGGGACGCGACCTTTATCCACGCTCCGAAGAAGTAATTGTATACAATACATAAATACTTAATGTTTTTTTCAGGCTTACGTAACGCACCGACCGAGGTTATCAGTTTCAGGAAAAATGTGTGTATAATCTCATTCTTGTATATGTCATTGAAGTAGGTACTTACGAAGTACGTAGCGTCATATCTCATGGAAACCATATTGTATGAAAAAATATTCCATATCTCGTACCTAGATTAAGAACAGAATATCTATATAATATTCGGTTAGTCGATCTGTTTGTGTATTGGACGTGTTTATATCGCATAAATAACAAGCATTTACATCGCCAAATTAGTAAGTATTCAGAGTAGTAACTTCACAATTATCACATAATATATAAAAATATATATTTATATTAAATAAACGCTTGATTTCCTTGTAGTACAAAATTAATTAGTACCTAATTAGTTTGATTTTACTAAATTTGACACGAGTTGACAATGGCAATTATTCATACATTATTTTGGTGACCTATTAGGGATGTCAGCATTTATCTAGTAAAAGGTCACGTTAAATGTAACTATATAAAAAATATATGATAAAATATCTGATGCGCGCGGTTGATTTTCGTCAAAACTGAATGCCTCAAAGCTGAGAGCCGAGCAGTCTTCAGCATAACCTATCATGAAGGAAACGGCTTAAGTCTGCAGAAGTAAATATAACATTTAAATAGGTGACAATAAACTTAAGTTACATTTATGACTGGGTAAAAAGGAGGAGCTTTTTACTTGATCCTGTCTTTTTTCATTATTAATATTTAATATTTTTTTATTTTCATTTCTCCGCTTTAGTACCTAAGACAAAGCGCGGCGTTGAGATGTGCTACTCAACTTCGATTGGAAAGTGCAAAACGAAACGTAATAACACGAGGTTCCCACTACCCCGATACGTGGCAAAATGTGTGTTAACTGCTTTTTTTTACAATTAAAAAGATAACACAAAATTAAAATAAAATAAAAAAATATGCACTAAAATTGAACACATTGTTTTTTCCTCGTTCGTAGTAGCATCGCAGTAACGACTGAGTGAATGCTTATCTGTTACGCAAGACACGTTATCAGCTTAAATTGTTCGCTAATGCTTCCGTCCTCGACCTCTAAGACTGGTGTAAATACGTACATACATACATATGTATGAAAGACTAAGCATGTGTAACTTTGTGCGTGTCGCTGATATTGTTACGTAAACCATTTTTTAAAATGAGAAATTTAAATGCTTTGCATTTTTATAATTTCAAATAAATAAATATAGTTTATATATTTTATTGTATTATATTGTAACTATTATGTCATTTATATTTAAAATACTTTTATTTCCTTGTTTTGAGACTTGACACGCAACACGCGGTGTTAGGTTTCGCCATTCAAAACGTCCCAGTGTTCAAAATTGGGCGTAAAATGAAGAAGAAGTTTTCTAGGTTAAATGCGGGAGGTGCGTGACGAAATAAAAATATACTTTTTTGAATACATTCGTTTTTATAATAATCATATTAAGCCCCATATAATACATGTGTACCTATTGAAATAAAATAAATATCCAAAATAAATAGATATCTAGGTGACAGATAGATAGGTGCTGCTCGTCCTTCACAAGAAACGAAACGTTGTATAGAAGAGTACGTAGATATTAAATTGCCCTTAATATTCCCTTCGTAACCTTGATGACAGGCTTTTCGGGGCAGAATCTAGGTTAGGTACATCGGGAGAAAGGATCGAGGACAAACGCAATTATGTCAAAAGAGTGCCCTAGATATCGCACTGTCAAATAAGAATGTTGAATTATGTTTTGAAGTAAATTTCCTTGAAAAATATATTCTATTCTTTTTCTTTACTCTATTTTTTGACAAAAGTCTATGATAATTAACTGAAAATGAAATCAATGAATATAATAAGCAAAAGTAATAAATATCGTCATTCTGTTTCCACTTCATCATATTTAATATGAATTACTAAATATTTTTTGTATAATATAGTATGTTGAATTATGATTCAAGTAAATTTTCCTTAAAAAATATATTCTATCCTTTTTTTTTACTCTATTTTTTTTAGCTTCACGCTGTAACCCACACACAGCAGGGTAGGCAGCGGGAACCTAGTGTTAAGACACTCCGTTCCCCACTTTTCGCCGAATTCGGAGGCTTGCGTGTTAAGTGGCGGAACTTAACGCCGCGCTTTGCCTCGATACCACAGCGAAGAAAATGGAAATATTAAATATTTCCACTCCTCGAGTGGGAATCGAACCCACAACCAGTCGTTTTTAGTCACACGCTTGTGCCACTGCGCCATGACTGGACCCTTGTCCAAAAAGATAGAGTCCAAACTCTATCTTTTTGACCCTAGAGTTTGGACTCTATCTTTTTGGACAAAAATCTATGGATAATTAACAAAAATCTATGATAATAAGCAAAAATAATAAATATGATAATCCTATTTCCACCTCAATATATTTGATATGAATTACTAATTATTTTTGATAATATAGTAATTTTAAGAATAAGATGAAATACTTAAAAGTTAGAAAGTAGAGCTTAGTCCTGGCTAGAGTGCAAAGGTCGCGGCAAGGACAAAGGGTCGCGCCATCGACCGCTTCTGCGGTATCTCACCTTATAACTGCTATAAACGTTGGTAGGAGACAAAATGAGTTTGCTGATTGCGTGTTTCCTATCAATTTGCTACAAATAAAGTACTTTTGCGTTCAACCTATATTACATATACTATATTATATCAACTGTTATATAATAATTATAATTTTAATATCTCAAGGGAAGCTTTATGGGTACATAACAATTAGGTCAGACTATTTGCCCTTGACCTACGGCAACACGTCTCTCATAACACTCGCGGCCCAAATACAACGGATGCCAAGACAAGGGCGCTCGCATTTGAGAACAATACCATTGAACTAAGATAATCATTTGTTCCTCTAAATATTACATTTACACAAGAAAACGTAATGCTTAAATTGTTTTAGGCAAGTTAATATTGGGGTAAGAAATAATTTAAGAATAAAATGTTTCTTACAACAATTAAATAACAAGTATATAATGGCTATTGAACATGTTTTTTTTAAATAATAGAGAAAAAAGGTCTATTTTAGATTAGTGAAGGAGACTCAAAATATTTCATAATATGTGTAAGCGTTAATAAATGTTAAATAAGAAACACCGATTGATCTCCTAAAAAATTTTTTTTTTTACTAAATTAAAATCTGTGTAAGATATTACAGAAGTATGTACTTTTTGTTAAGATGAAAATTTAAATAAAACTAATACGCGGTAAACTAGTAGAAAAGTAAATAAAATGTATATTTTAAACCGGTAAATTGTTTGAAGATGTGTTACAAAATTTATGTAAGGCAATCACGAAAAAACGATTTCCCCACAAGCAATAGGCAATTTTAAAACTGAATAAAACTCGATCGATCTGAAAATAGTTGGTTGACTTTACCATGACCTTGCGCAAAAATACGAACGACTTCTTAGTTACTCCGGTACAAAGGAAAATCGAGATTTAGCGAATTATTCCGGGAAGTTATATGGTGATTAACTGGTGGGCTGCGGTCATACGAATATCGGCACACACTCGAGCAGTGCTATATCTACTTGTTTAATTCTATTCGCGAAGACAGGCGCCTGTGTGGGTAAGTGTGACATTGAACTTCACTCTTCACGCGGCAGCGCACGAGTTGCGTAACTATTCGAGTATTTAGCGAGTCGAGATCGACGGGTGCGCCTCGTCGCCTCGTGATGCGTAAAACTAATCCCAACTTAGGGTTTAAGTACGCTTTGGTCATTAAATAATAGTAAAAAATCACTATAAATAGATTTTTTCATATTTAATACCCCCACAAAAATAAACAAATATGATTTTATTTTATTTTCCTATTTAAGATATTTCACAAATTGTTATTATTATTTCAAAATAGTATTTACAGAAAGTACTCGTGTTAAGTATTACATGATTGTATCAATTACATGCGTCAGCTCTATAAAGGCACGTGCAAAAGTCACGTGGTCAAATTTGACTGTGACATTGACATTGACAATGACATTGGATAAATTAAGACTTCGGGTACCCATAATACTATTACTATGTGACTATCTCGTGTCTTATATTATATAAATTGCATAACATATCGCGCCTTGTTTTATTATATCTACCTATACTTCAACTAATACCAAGTAGATACAACGATTTAAGAAGTTGACATAAAATTTATTATTATTAATTTAATATAGATTTTTATTATTATCGATATATTATCGATTTTTTTTAATAAAAAATATAATAGCTGAAAGCAAAGAATCACAGATTAATAATTAATAATATTATCATGTATTATAATATATTGATTAAATAGATATTTCCTCATTAATTAATTAAATATCATTAATAAATATTCCTAGCTCTTTCTGATATTAGTGCAAAAAGCAAACTATACGAATATGTTGAAATTTTTAAAATATTTCACATTTCCTATATTAAGAACTATAATAGCACAATGTTTAAATACAATCCTTGTATAACACTAAATTGCAAAGTAGCCTTAGCGCTTCCGCGACTGGCCGAGGCCAAGCAGCGTCACAACGATATTTGCTAAAGCTGTGTCATTTACACTCAGCTATACACGACCGCAAAGATGACTGCGTCGTAGCAGTTTGCTTCCGTAGTTTCACACAATACACGTCGTATTTTACTAGCTAATATAATCAAAACATATTATTTATAATATGTATGAGACGCAATTCTTCTAAAATAATGACTAGAGCATCAGACGGATGGTAAAGTTTTAATGAGTATCTTCGTACTTTTACCGGCGTAGCATAGTAGTCAGACAGTATCTATCTATCTCGAATCTAGTGTTAATACACTCCGTTTTCCTCTTCCTTCTCTTAAATATTCGGTGGACTAAGTATATCAATTAAATTAAATGGTAATTCCGAGAGATGTGGCGTGGTAGTGCGAGCGGTGCGGGACCACAGGCGGCCGTGTTCTCCTATCTGACTGTACAAATAGCTGCAACCTTGAGATTCGGCGCGCGCGACAAGGTCACCGCGCAAATCGTTATCACAATGACGTCAGCGTGTGACCTCCGAGAGACCTTGGCTGAGGTGCCCGCGATAAGGCAAGCGCTGATGGCGACCGATAGCGTGCGTTACCGCCACGCCGCTTGTCCGATCTCGATAGTTATTCTTATTACCCACAGTCACCGTACCATCCATACCTTACTCTCTACTACTAAAACAAATGCAGAACTTAGTTCAAAGATTCATTCTAGAAAATAACAAGTTATATAATATTTATCAAAATTATATAATCCAAAAAATATATTATTGATATGTTTTTGCCTACGAATTGACAATCTATTGTAATTGCCTATTTTTTATCTGTTCTAGTATTATTATATTGGAGTACGGCCAAATATATCGTATAAACTGATCAAAATCACTTTCTACGTGCTTATCGTTGCCGTCCGCAAAAATATATTCCGCTGGCCTTGTATTTTCATGGCCGCGCAAAAATATCGACTTGACATTCTAAGCTATTTTACTATCTTTGAGTGGTTAACCAGGAAACGTTGATTAAAGTTGACCACGCCTCGCTTCTCGAGGTCACACTTAATTTTTAGATAACATATAAAATATAATAAGTATAATTCATAGTTTTATACTTGACAATTAAAATAATATATTACAGGGAAGTAGAATGAATCACATAAATTATGTAGAGTATCTAAGTGACATCAATAGTCTATCGCCATTCTGTGTTTCTAACACGTCGCCCTGCGATAAAACCTTGGTATCTGCACGCATCGCTATTTCAAAGAGTAGAAAAGATAATTTTGTATAAAAATGTAAGAAATTCCTCTATGTTACCACTCACAAAATTAATGTAATTAATATTACGCACAATATTTCAAGATTAGTAATATTTTTGTGCTAAACTTATTGGATGGATGGCTCAGAGTCCTATCCGTAGAGTTGCCATATTAATTCTATTTTTAAATTTCCTATTTTCAATGTAAAATATGAAATTCAATATTTTAATGATTTCCTAAAATTTCCAAAAATCCTACATCACAAATTTCAGCTTTTTCCACCTAGCAACTTCGGCAGTACGTTGTCTGTAATAGTTTTATATACGTCTACTATATTGATGAAGATCTTTAACGTTCCTTAACAATTGAAGCTTATAAGTTAATAAATAATAATAAAATGTAGACATAGCTTTTCGCTAAAGTTAATAAAGGTAAAGATATCGCATAAGATGACGATCTATACAAAACTGTATAAAAATCACTTATTATATTTGGATTCCTAGAGAACTTGTGTTCGTAAAGAAATTATAAGTAAAAAAAAAAAATGTCCCAACATCTAATACTACGTTAAATAAATGGTTTACTTTAATTCAGTTTTTTTTATCTTGACGCTTCAGTCGTGCCAATAGAGCCCAAGACAGACAACACACGGAGGAGCATTATTGTTAAAAAAAGAGATACAGTTTCACTAAGATCGAATGCATTAAATAAATTTAGCAGCCGATTGTCAATATCTACTTGAGTGTCCAATGTCAATATACAGATATACAGATAATGTGTTTAATAAAACCATATTTGATATCAGAGTCATTTAAGGAAGGAAGTAAAGTAAAATCATACCGAAAATATATTTACAGATTTATATAAAAACTATTAAAATGTAATTGGTCTTGATTTATGACCAATAATACCGATGTTGACTTGTACAAAGTCTACATTTTTTATTTTCTAAGTACCTAATTTAATATAACTAGAATCAAGACTATTCTAATAAAAAACAAAATTAAAAATTTTGAAAATACCCACGACGGTTTAATTGTAATTGAAAAAGGATAAAATAACTGGAAATCCCCCGCCTAAAAGAATATATGTAACGAGATGATGGGGACGACTTCGTCGGAGCTGCCATTACTTTAAGTTTGCTAACTTCTCCTAGGTTTTCATGCTGTTAAAATAGGTTTAGGAAAAAATTAAAATATTAATATGAATTTACAGTTTTGATAACTGGTATTCCTTTTGAAAACTTTAAGAACGAAATCTATACTGTTAGCTACTATATTTAAAATAGAGGTTGCAACTGGCAGCCCCCGACGAAGTTGTCCCCATCATCTCGTTACATATATTCTTTTAGGCGGGGGATTTCCAGTTATTTTATCCTTTTTCAATTACAATTAAACCGTCGTGGGTATTTTCAAAATTTTTAATTTTGTTTTTTATTTTAAACTTTTTAAAGTGAATAGATATACATTATATATTATTACATAATTTCGAAATACTTTATATTAGTCTTCATGCAAATCCAAAAAAAATTATAAGCCCAATGCTTTCTGGTTATCAAATGCCTATTGCAGCGCCTGGCAGATTGTCACCGCAACATTTTTAGGAAACTTAAGTTTAACCAAATCAGTGAAAATCACAAAACCCACTAGTAGTTTTGATTTGGAACAAATTAATTTATACTGGAGCGCCCCGTGGTAGTTTGTGATATGGCATATAAAAACACGCAACAATTAAACCTGAACCTATCACAGAAAACCGCATCTAAATAGGTTTCACACAAAATTACAAGCAAATGCTTACTACAGCGCCCCCTGGTGAGGTGTCACCACGACACATATACGAGAACACGCGCTAATTGAGCCTGATACTATCGTTGAAAACTGCATCAAATTCAGACTCGTAGTTTTAACTTTGCACCATCAAATGTTTAATGAAGCGCCCCCTGGTGAGTTCTTAACGTAAAAAAAAACTAAAAACATACACCAAGTAAAGGTAAATCTAATACTGAAAACTCTGTCCAATCGGACTAGTAGTTGTGGTTTTACATTAAATATTACAAACAAATGTTTACTGCAGCGCCCCCTGGTGAGTTAACACGATAAAGCATATCCAAGAACATGCACTAATTAAACTTGAGCTTATCACTGAAACTGCATCCAAATCGAATTCGTCATTTTAGCTTTGCACAAACAATATTTTACTGCAGCGCCCCCTGGTGACTTGTCACCGTAATATAAATTAAAAACCTGTACTAAACAAAGCGGAATCTAATACTGAAAACTCTTTCCAATCGTACCAGTCGTTTTGGTTTTACACAAAAAAATAGAAGCAGCTACTTACTGCAACGCCCCCTAGTGAGTTAACACATACATGAAAATGTGCACTAAGGAAACATACATGACACATATATGAAAATATGCACTAAGTAAACTTGAATCTATCATTGAAAACTGCATTCAAATCGGACTCGTAGTTTTAGTTTTGCACAAACAAATGTACTTACTACAGCGCCCCCTGGTATGTGGTCACCTTAACGCATATATGAAAAGAAGTACCAATTAAACCTAAACCTATCGTTGGAAGTTTCATCTAAATCGGACTAGTAGTTTTTGCTCTGCATAAACAAATGTTTACTGCAGCGCCCCCTGGTGAATTTTCACCGTAACCAAAAAACAAAAATCTTAAAATATGCACAAAGCAAAGCTAAATCTAGTTCTGAAAACTCTAGCCAATCGGATAAGTAATTTCGGTTTTAGACAAATAAATATAAGAAAAATTTTGGTTTTACACAAAAAAACTCAAACAAATGCTTATTACAGCGCCCCCTGATGTGTGGTCACCATAACGCATATACGGAAAGACGCACCAATTAAGCCTGAACCCATCCTTGAAAGTTTCATCTAAATTGGACTAGTAGTTTTTGCTCTGCATAAACAAATGTTTAGTGTTTTCGCCCCCTGGTGAGTTTTCCCCGTAACAAAAAAAGAAAAATCTTAAAATATGCACCAAGCAAAGATAAATCTTTTTATGAAAACTCTTTTTAATCGGAGCAGTAGTTTCGGTTTTAGACAAATAAATACAAAAAAAGTACAAACAAATGCTTACTGCAGCGCCCCCTGGTGGTTTGACACGATAAAACATATCCAAGAACATCCACCAATTAAACCTGAATCTACCACTGAAAATCTATTGAAATCAGACTATTATTTTTTGAGATAATTGAAAACATTCGTTTTCACGTAAAATGCTTACTGCAGCGCCCCCTGGTGAGTTAAGGCAATAAGACATACATAAGAACATACGCCAATTGAACCTTAATCTATCATAGAAAACCGTATCAAAATTGGACTTATAGTTTTGGAAATAATTGAAATAGTAATTTGCACAAACACACAAACAAACAAACAAACAAACAAACAAACAAACAAACAAACAAACAACCTCTCACCCCAAACACATATACAGTCGCCGTTCCGTCGCGGGTAAAAAGCAGATCTAAGCTTTTCCCCCTATAACA
>JAHESG010000127.1:0-24993 GCA_019049465.1 Dryas iulia moderata | reverse complement strand
TAAGAATTGAGGCACTCCTTTCTCCACTTACTGTACAATTTGAGACATTGTGCTTTGCATATTTGAATGTAACCAAATCGAAGAATTGATTATAATTAATTTATACCATTAGTCAATTAAACACAATTTAATCATGGCGTCAATTTATTCATGATCAATTTATGACTATAATATACAACTATAATATATAGAGCGTAAAACACATACAAACGTAAACTTTAACCTTAACTTGTCAGTACAATAATATATAAGGGTATTAACATATATTAAGATCATATATTAGAAATCTAGAATCATAGGGATTTTGAAGTTTATATGAAATAAGTTTATCCATCTTCAAGTTCGTTTAGACCCGCTACAATACAATGTACTAACAACTAAGTTTAAGCGAAATCAGTTTTAACAAGTAAATCTAGTATATTGTGTTTGAAGCGTAACAAATTATGAATGGTAACTCTCATAATGTTTGATACTCTAAGTCTAATTTATATATATTTATATATTAAAATAAAATAGAGAAAATCTAACAATATATAACTATGAGTAAATTAACAAATTAATATAAATTTCCTTTTTATTTCATTCCTGTTAGAATTTCGAGAAATCTTCTCTTACACTCCGTAAGGAATCTTCATACAAAATTTTAGACCAATGACAAACACAGGTACGTTGTCTTTCATTCAATCACCAAAGAAAGAGTTCGCTAGAAGGAATAAATATATTGTACATCGACTAGCGAAACTTAACATCTCAAGTTAATCTAACGAGATCGGGAAAATCCTCCATTTAAATATAAACAATCCATTATGTAGCCATTATTATGATAACTTTGTGAATGTAATAACACATAATATATTCATTCCAATTGTAATTAAACACCTCCGTTCTTACCTATATAATACTTATTTTCTGCATCTGCTCTGTTCATCATTTCTAGTAACTTGACTTCTATTTGTGCCTGGTTTAGGAAAGGTTTCTTATTCTTAATTATTTTTATCGCTACTTGACATTGCTCCTCGTGGTCGTACGCTTTCACAACCTGAAATCAATCAATATTGCATTGATCTCACAAAGCTAAAAAATATGCATTTCTAAGATAATTATTCTGCACAGATTTTAAATACTTCAATAAAATCATTATTCGTATACAAGGTTATAAATTTTTTAAGGTTTGTCCATATATATAAGTAATCACAGAGAACCTTATGCCAAGACACTCCATTCTCCACTTTCCGCCCGAAATCAAGACATTGTTTATAAGTGGCGGGAATCAACGCTATTTATTGTCTTGTTCATTAGAGTGAAAAATAATAAAATTAAAAAAATAATCAAACCCCTAAATGAGAATCAACCCACAATCTACTCCCACTCCCACTGCGTCACAATGGCCTTTATATTATTATCTAATTTTAATACAAATGAAAAACAAAACAAATAACAACCTGTCCAAAAGAGCCCTTGCCGATAGGTGAGGAGATCTCATATCGATCGAGAAACTTCTCCCCGTGTTTGATGATGTAGTCGTGGTTGTCATCATCGTAGCCGTCGTTGTATAGCTTCCGCTCCTTCTTGTGTGAACCATCATCGCCTAGGTACTGCTGCGCTCTTCGTTTCTTCTTTGCGTAGTATACCTGTGGGTGAAGTGTTTCAATGTATTTGTATTTCTTAAAATTTGAAATATCATTAATTAAACAATTTAAATTGGATAATTGGATATTTTTTTATTATTATAAACAATTTAAATATTATTAAAAAACAGTAGCGCCACGTTTTTTCCGCAAAGGAGAGAGATTCCAGTAACAAGACACTCCGTTCTCCATTTATATAGAGAAAATTATAAACTTTTATGTATGTATTGTATGTATGATACAAATATTTTTAATCCTATTCTAAATTCTCCTATCTCAAGTAAGCAAAATTTTCTTCTAATATATTCTTTATAAGTAATAAATTTTTAACTTTAGTCGTTTTATGCAAGAACAATATTTAAGCTGAAGAAAACTTAAAGAAAATTGAAAATATGTCCTTCACGTTTGTCGATACAATGTTAATCCCTAGGTAAGTAGGCAAGCCTAGACAGCTCGACTGTTTTGACTTCGTGCATAATATATGTAGATGTCGGATTAGTCGCTAATAAAAACGTCTAAGGCGAAAAAATCACACAAGCAGCGTAATATTATGTTATAAAGTCAAACAGGTAAGCTATACTAGCCCTTACTTGTTCCTTATTAAATTTATTTTTAATACATTAATATGGTATGAAGAGGGATGTGCTACGATCGTATTTAAAACAGTTACTAAATAGTACACATACTATATTATTTATTCTATTATGAAGCAATTGACAAATATTCTTAAAAAATCACAAATCTTATTTAAAAGTTTTCCTTATTGACATAAATCTACAGCAAATTAACAAATGTCATTACCGCATAGTCATTGCTGTTAGATTTATTATTGCCCAGTTTTTATATTGTCCACGTTATTTGGTAGTTTTGTAAAATAATCATTGTATTTATCATGATTGATGACAATAACACTTGCGAGACGTCAAAAATTGACAGACTTCTTTAGTACAAACTTTTTGTTCATTTATATTTTTAATTGTGCCCATAACATAGTTAAAAAGTGGCAAATTTCTAAACAAACTTTAACAATTGATCGAAAGGGGATAAAATTTCTGCATCGAGGGGCGCTTGGCACACACATACCAAAATAAAAAGTGTCCGCATGCATTATAGGAAATGAAGAGGCGAGAAGCGCGGGAATTTGGCCGGACGTTGACCCAAATATGCGGTTGACATTGATCGACGATGTTCGATACGCTTATATAAAACATTCATACAACGCTCAACACGGATTCGGGACTAGACAGTTCAATGCTACCGGTTTTTTATGCGGCACCGTCGCGTCTAGCCGAAAAGATATGACTCATTGTATTCTCAGTGCTGCGTGTAATTATTCAAATGAATGTCTCCGTTGATGATGATTAAACTATACGAGTGAGACTCGGAGCGAGTGAACTATTAAGCCGGAGCATCGAGAGAATAGAATAACATATGTATGTATCCAACGTGACCGATGCGATGCATCGGGGCCGCGTCACATGACCTACAATACCTAGCCACCTCCGCCACCGTTACGTAAGCTACGTAGCGGGTAATAATAATATTGGAGTGTGCATACCATTCGCAGCGTGGCGGAAGTGTCGCATATCGACGCGGCCAAACGATAACCCAAATTTCGGAATGCGACCTACATACCTAATACAAGGTTTATTTTACAGTCGACTGGGCGCCCTCACGATCAACGAGGCTCTACCTCTAGCTACGCGTCCTAGCTACCCCAGTCGGCTATCGAACGATGAAATGGCTAGAAAAGTGATGTGTGTAAGATGTGAAACAGTATTTGGTGAGTGGTCGGTCAGGGTTGCATGTGGTCATGAGAGGTTGCGGCAGAGTAGCGGCGATGGCGGTGGCGGGCAGGCCAGTGACCGCGGCACGTGGCGAGATGAGCGCGTCGGGCCGGGGTGAGACGGCGCGCGGCGGCTGTCATTGATTTTCCCCGTCGCCCCCTCCCCGAGGCTGGCTCCCCCCCGCCGCCGCGTCTCACCCACTTCCAGCGCCCGATAACGAGGTTAACGGGCGACGTGAGCGTCTCCTAAACTTTAATTATACCCGTACACCCGTCGTGCATGTTTAACCCGGCCTGTATTCAACGTTTTGTTTGCAGCGCACCTGATAGCGGGACGTGATCCACTATTCGGCCGGCGGTTAACTATCTAATGAACGGAGTCGGAGATGGGAGCGCGAACGGCGCAACTTGGAGAGCGGCGGCGACGGCGGCGGCGGCGGCATGAGTTATCGTCGCGGACCGACTTCAATTCAAATCTGCTAACTACGTCCCGACGTAAATGTGCGACTACGTAAACTTCATGAATTTATTATAAACATTCGCTATTGAGCCCGAACACTATACTTTGTAACTTTCAGGGATACAAAATTAATACTCTCAACCTGAATGAAGGTCTTAACGAGATTTTTTATAGTCCCTTTTGATAGCAGTTAGTTTTATAGTTAAATGAATATTAAACGCATCTCATACTATTTTTTTTCATCTTTTGTATTTACTCAAAAATATATTGTTAATGTGTAGTTGAAAAGTACGTAGAAATCTTATGTAATACGTTTTTGTCGATACATCAAAACAAATATGTCTTAAGAAAATATCGATTACATAGAATCGATCTAAAATAGGTTACATCCATCAATATATCATTTCCATTTACAATCTACGTAAGGTGATTTATTGACAATAAATCATTTGTGTTGATATCCCACAACGCGGTCGTAGGCTTGCCAAATAATTTTACAGATCTGTTGCGTCTTTACAAGGATTTCCGTTATTTCAGAATATAAAAATATGCTTTACCTAAAATTAATATAAATAAATATATTAAAAAAATCACCACTCATGACTTGAATTAACATTAGATATGAACTTTTCGTACGTTTAAATACATAGTTTTGTGTACAGGAAGTTTGTGTAATCAACAGACGAAAAACGCAAGCAACCTTCGGAGACTGTGATCGGCATTTGCTTAATTTTAATTATCAGCTTTCGCCATTTCTGGACATCTAACAAGAACGTATTTCATACAATTTTATTAGGGTTATCAAGCAGCTTGATGATAAATCACACTTCGTTGACACTTTTTTCTCTATTTACCGCCTGAAAACCGAGATGCTGAACGTTGAATGACCGGTGTGCCTTGTTTTGGAGAAATGAAAATGTTATATAACCATTCCCCGAGTGGGAATCAAACCCACTACCATTGCCTATACAGTCGGACGCTATCCCACTGCGCCACGATGGCTCTATTTACGAGTACTATAGTACATATTACAAATGTCATATGAATATAGAAGCAAAAAATGTTAAAATGTACCAAACACGGAATTTCGAAGTCACGTTATGTCTACGTATAATATCTATACCACCGATATGCCATGACGCAGCCGCACGCATGTCAAATAACTATTGTGTTCCGTTGCATAATCACGCGAGAAGCCAGCATCCTTCATGTGGGCATAGCAATTTCCTACAATGGACTATGCATTGCTGGAAGTGTCTAAATAATTGTATCATATCTGCCAAGAAAATTGCTCAAACAACATGTTTCAAATAAATTTATTACTATGTTAAATGTACATAGATTTTTTATATCCTTTTTTATTTAAAAATATATTTTTATGAAAAGAAATGAACTATATATGATAAAACATACCTCATATACTTTAATGACATTATAAACTAGCTGTGGCCGCGACTTTGCACGCGAAATATTTAACTAAAAAGGTACTATTTTAAAATAGCCGGTCCAGATATTAATTAGCCGAAGCAAACAGATATACAGACAAATTTGTTAAAAATATTTTTGGTATGTGGACCGTGTTATATACTGCTTTCAGTAAAAAGCGATTATTTTAACATTACAAACATACACTCCAATTTTATTTATTTGTATAGCAAAATTTTCTTAAGCTTTATTAAATTTACATTAATACAGCGTATTCTAGAATACTTAACGCAATGTGTTCCCTCATTGCCGGTTATTCAATTACGAGAGGTCACCGATAAAACGACGACTATTGCACATCCAAATTATTTTCGCCTGCTCACTTCCGGTTTTGACGGTTAATATGAAAACGATCTCTTGGCTTGAAGTGAATCATATTAGGATATAACAATGTTGACTAATTTATACGAGTACAGCTGTTATTTTGTTTTATGTAGACATTGACATGTTCAATGATATTTCGATTTTAAAAAAAACGGTGATTTCTTACAATAAACACGGAAGGCGTCGTTTTGAGGTGTTTGAAGACAAAAATCACAAACGTAAATCCAACATTTAGGTTTAATAATTTTTCAATTTTCCTCGATAATATAGTTTTTCCAAAAAAAAAAGGTACAAATAGTCAGATATTTGTTAAGTTATTGAAAATTCCTGATTATGTAAGGTTTAAGTATTGGACAACCATTCCGTCCGTACATCGAGATACATTCTGTATATCATCTTAAAATTTCAAAAACTTTAATAGTGTCATTTTATTTAAGCATATTTCTTAAAAAAGAATGGCGTATTTCCTTGCTTCATAAAAGAATTCGTGTGCTATAATTTATTAGTAACACTATTATCTCCACAGCTGAATTAACGTTTACTCTAGTGAGAATCATATTAATTAAGCACACACGATACTTCTAGCTGCAGACTGCAGTCCTAGTGAGTATTAAGCTTACCCAAGAGATAAGTTGTCGTGTCAATCAATCACAATTAATGTTGTATGCACACTGAAGATAAATGCTAGAAAATGTCCAAAATGTATGATATTATAAATGTATTGAAAACAGTAAATAAATACAACATATAATACATTGCTAGACATATTTGGAGTGCGAAACGTCAGCGTGACATCATCTTACTGCACATGACGCAATGATTGTGTCATCGCGAATTCGACGGACTGGTAAAAGTAAATTGCAATGTACTTGTATACTTAAGATGACGTTGATCAAACATAAACAAGCAATAACCAAAAAAAGAATCGAAATATCATACAATATGTAAGTAAAAATATTATGCAAATGTTTTCAGTAGATAAATATGAGATCCGTAGCAATGTTCATAATTTTATGTGCAGTTTACAACGGGTATTCCATGAACGAGAAGAATCTGTTTCGAAACAACGAGTCCTGGCACAGGAGCCCCCAAAAAGCTAATACGAGTGAACGCTAATTAATTTTTCATGGTCCTGTCGTCGCATGGCGAACGAGCGTCGCTACAGACGCGGAGGCTACGAGATCACGTCGTAGCTCGTAGCATCAATTAGAGCGGCGGAACTGCGCAAGTTTACATCATTAACACCATAAAAAGACAGTTATTGCGAGAAAATTTGCGCAATCAATTAGGAGTTTTAAGAGGGGTCGGGGGTGGATGCGTGCAGAGTGCAGCGGCGACGGCGGCGACGGCGGCGCGCCGGGCGCGGGCGGGGGGGCGGCGCGCGCATCTGTGTGCATTCGGCATATTTACCCCGATAGTGGGCGGGCGAGTTCACTGACCCGACCCAATGCAAGGCCCGCGTACGTAGGCCGCGACGCACACGCCGTTTCATTAGTGCCACCGCACCGCACACCCATGCAAAAAGCTAACACTGTGCGTCAAGTGGGCACGCACGCTTTTTTAATCATCTGCCGGATACCTACAGCTTAGATTAGCTCGCGGCAGAATTCCATTTCTGATTTGCAAGAGAACGAAGCGTCCTACAGACAGTAGCGCGACTTTGGACCGTCGGGGCCATATCGATCTCGTGTTTATTTCCAACTCTGCTGTGCTTTGGTTACGCGATATAAAATTTATAACAAACTAAAATTGATGTTTGATCGTTCACCGGACACACCGTCCAGCGAGCATAGCGCAAACTGCGCCTTCTTTTTATCCTTAGTCCGCTTCGTTTAGAGCATGCTCATGTACGAATAGGTATGTAAAGTACAAACACAAAAAAGCACAATCTCCAGGGCACCTATCGAGGGTGAATGCCTGGACATGTAATTACATATCAAGACGTATAAGGCAAATGCACATGGGAGTCATAATTATGCCACAGCATTCATAAATCCAGTGATTAAGTCAGACAGACACATTCACGGCGGTAAGTATAAACCGGGGTATACTTATGCAAAGCCACCCTTGCAGTGGGCGAATGGTCGGATGCAATGCCATAACCTACCCCAAGCTTTCCCCTCGTTGAGGCAGGTCAGGGCAGACGCTTTTGAAGGGCATTTACATAATAACCAGGCGAATAGTATTTACAAAATGCCAAACATTAATAATATGCATCGATGATACACGCTTATTTCCTTACTACTTATAATTTAAAAATTATAAGTTTTTCAGAATCACAAGTCTGCAAACGGAAGCTGTAAGTAAAGTTTCTGAAATCAAAAGAATGTCAGTAAAACATAATCATCGAAATTATTTTAAACAATAACTTTACTGTAAAACCGATCTGATATTAGATACTTTACATAGACTATTTAAAGGAAATTTTAGAAGGACGACAGATGTCTCCGAAGGGCAGTTCGACTTAAGCAAAAGTATAATACGTAAAACCTATTGAGGGTTTTAAAACAGAACCATCGACGATCGTGGTTCGATACAAAACTTAATACTATTTGTTGAATAAGAAAATGGAAAATATGCAAATCCTTTTATTTCACGTGAAAATATGCAACATATGCAGCCTTTATAATAAACATATACAGTATACAGAATAAACATCATCTTTGTGTATCAATTTTAAAAATAATTGGTAGGATATTACACTTAAAAATGTATAGTATTAGTTAAATAAGATTCAAAAAATCATGTTAATATATCTACATTCAATTCAGACGTTAAGCCTTTAAATTTGCATAAATGCATCATAATTTTAAAAAAAAAATCCTTTTATTTAAGTACTAATGACATAAAAGTTACTATTATAAACAAACATTTTGTTATCCATTTTTTATATTGTTTTTCTAATATCAAGCGAATCCTTTGGTATGATGATCCATCAATACATTATGAAAGTAACATCGCACACGTAGCATCAACAAAATCGATATCAATTAGGCTGATTAAAAAGAATCCTGTTCTATAACATACCTAGTATGGTCACCGATACACGTGGTATCTACATATGTACATTCCGCGGGTAGGCTTTACGTATACATTATGTGCATTATGTGTTAGCTCGTCATGCACTATGAGCTTATCGATATATCAATAATTAATAATTCTATGAATTATCCATTTTTAAGGCAATGTAAAACTTATTAAAAAAAGTAGCAAAACGTATATTTGTAAGTCGGAAGTTTTGTTTATAGAAATAATTAAAACAAAAATTTACACATTTATTTTTTTATAATAATTTCCTGTATTAATCAAATGATACATAAAATATGCTAATACAAAAGCGGACAGACACCAAGGTTGTTGGCTGTAGGAAGTGAGAAAAAGTAAAAAAGTATAATAACTACTTCTGCATTCATGAATAAGAGTTTCCTATAATATATACTTACAAATATAAGAAACCAAAATAAAGTTAATAAAACATCATGTTAAACAGTGATTGGCGGTAAAAACATAAAAACTAGACGATTTCGGAGAGGTTAACGACCTGGAATGATTTGTGAGCATTTTGTCAGAAATTCAAGGGTTTCTAAAAGTATTTGAAACTAGCTGTTCTAGTACTTGCTTAAATTATTATCGCTTTATGCAGTACAAGTAAAATCAAGACAACACAGGAATTTTAATTAGTTATTACATAAGGCCTCGAGTCACAAGCGAGAGCGGGCGACGCTACCCACTTCAGACAGCAACAGAGCTTAAACGAACGTAGACAGACATAATTGTTTCGATTTCAACTATAAAATAAGGCCTAAAAATCAATAATTAAATCAAAGAATATGTATGACATGCTCGATCGAACCATTGGCATTCGGCATCGGCCGAACGTCGTACGTTAATAGCTCTAGAGCGGCCATTAAAAATCATACGCGTTCAAAAAGCCCGCCCTCACCGTGCGCTGCCACTTCAAAGTTT
Organism: Dryas iulia moderata; assembly: GCA_019049465.1. Lineage (NCBI taxonomy): Eukaryota > Metazoa > Arthropoda > Insecta > Lepidoptera > Nymphalidae > Dryas > Dryas iulia. Next base: position 15,344 of record JAHESG010000127.1, on the reverse strand, counting down.
GACCTCGCAATTACTAAAATTGGTTTGATTTACCATTTTAATTGTAACAAAAAGCTTATTTTTTCCACCGGCGTGGACGAGGGCATCGCGGCGAGTCATTGCAATCTCGACCGAGTGACTTTCGTTCGGAGGGTCCATTAGAGTACGGCGAGGTGAGGCGACGCGTAGGTCGCTGGTTGGAATTTTGAGCTGTGGCGTCATGTCGTTAAGGCGTAGTTTCTGTCGGAGGTGTCCGTAGGCGCGAGAGGAGAGCACTCGAGGTCGGATGCTGAGAGCGGGGGTGTGGGGGTGGCGCGGGAAGGGGATGGGACAAAATCGATATCGTCGGGCGGCGCGCGACGTCTTGCACCCTCTCCGCACCCCTCTAATGAATGAGAGCGAACATAGTCATCTCTGCGGATGGCGGCTCCGGCGATACGGCATGCCGCCGCCGCCTAGACTACGTTCCGCACCCGATTCGATATATTGCTTTGCGATACGATAACGAAGCGAACGTCCAATCAATCAAACCGTGCAACCCTACTACAATTTTCAATATATTCTCAGATCGCTACTGGCTAAAAAACAACGGCTTATCTTTTCGATATTTCACACAACCTAACATATAAGTTGAGACATAATATTACTATCTAGGAAACACTCCTTGTATTTGTTTAGTTTTTTATTACGCTTTATACATATCATCAAATTTGAAGCATATTATAAGGTTTATATGAATTGCTGTTATCCCATTACTTTATTTCCAGCGAGGTCTTAGCCTTCAAGCAACTTGCATAAACCGGAAGTAAAATTATGAGTAAAAAAACTTGTAGTATAATAATAACACGAACATGTAGCAGGTCTATAAAATTAGAAAACTTTAAAAATATATTAAGTATCAACTTATATAAGTTAAGACACTAAGTATATGAGGCAAAAGTGAAAGAGTGAAATATTTCTACTTGGTGGTAGAAAAGCTTCACCATACACGACACAACTTATTTTTTATTATTAGACACAATAATTACAAATATAATATAACGCATAATAACAATTTAACTCCTAACGACAAAATGGTTAATACCTAAATAAAAATTAAACTGGTTGGTGCATTGACTTGATTACGTCCTTCGGATTCTCGGAAGTGGATGTTGCTCATTAAGTAAACATTTCAAGTTGCAGCGAGTGAATCTAATAATTGATATAAATATCATATCAACTGATTGTTAATATTTTTCATTTGTATTATTTGCTTAGAAAAAAGTTATAGGTACACTAATTATGTCGCTGTATGTGAGCTTTATAGCACTATGAATTTTTGAAAATTATAAAATAGTTTTTTTTGCACTTTTACTTTTTTTCCGCGTAGCATACAGAGAACCTAATGTCAAGAGATTTCGTTCTCGACTTTCCGTCCGAATTCCAAACTACGTGTTGAGCGGCAGAACTTAACACCGTGTTTCATAACCAGAGTGGAGAAACGAAAATAATTTAAATATTATCGTCCCCCTCGAGTGGGAATCGAACATATAATCATCGTGTACACAGTCACTGTCACTCTACTCCACAATGACCTGTTCTAAAATATATACGTAACATGAAACCAGATATTTGTAAATATTAATAATAAAATAATCACAAAAGCCAACGAAACCGGCTGTATCTTGTTCTATCTCAGACAGTCCAATGCGACGCTTCGTCTTTACATCATTAATACTGCTGAAGGTAAATATGGCGGCGGCATTGTGTTGTCAACTAGGGGCTACTACGGTTATTTTAGACCTAGAACCTCGGTAATATTACATAGAAACTAAATTTTAAAGAATGCAAAAAAAAACTATTTTATTTATAAAAAAAAATCCTACGCTCTTATGATCTATACGAAATTGTCAGAAAGCCAAATAAAAGATTTTCATTGTCGTTAAATTAATAGCTTGCATACTGTTTAGTCAAAGAAACGGTAGTGATAAATGATTTTAAAGATCCATTACTGTCAACAAATATATGAGAAAAAATATTTGGATAATATTTTTAAACTACCGTTTTAGATATTCTGTTTTGTCTGTTTATTTATTTACTTACGGCTTTCGACAAAACATTTGTTAAAAAATTGTGTACTGTAGTGGTATGTAGAATTCACAACTGGCTGATTGATGTTTGAAATTTAAGTTCTATTATTAATAAAACAATTGTAAAAAAATAATTTAAAAATTATTATAGGAAGCCATAAGTTGACTGTGAACACGATTGACTGTGAACACGATTCCCACTCAAAGAAAAGAGAAATATTTCAAATATTTTCATTTATTCGCTCTGTTAACACAAGTTCCACCTCTTAACACATAATGTCTCGATTTCAGACAAAAAAATGGAATACGGAGTGTCTTAACACTGGGTCCTCTCTGACTACGCTGCTATGCAGAAAAAATAAGTTTTAAAAACAAGAAAGATATACAATGAAATCCTATTCTGATAGCAAAGTGCGGTACAAGTTACAACAGATACACTCTAGTTATTGTCTTCTAGGAGCTACATTTTACAAGTATACAAAAACATTGTGAAGCAGACTCTTGATAACTCGGGATTATTGTTACCTTTGTTAGATAACAAAGTTAATAACGATCCTACTATTTGTTTTGACGTCTTCGGGTCGAAATTCCTTACCACGTAAGGATTGTCGTTTTATTAATAATATATAAATAATACAGTAGAAAAATAATATAACATTTTAGAAAATATTACTAATATTTTTAGTTAATTTTTTGTAGCTTTACGCTGTATCCCGCACATACCAGTGTAGGCAGAGGGAACTATATGTATAGACACTCCGTTCCCCATTATCTACCGAATTCCAGCATTGCGTGTTAAGCGGCGGATTTTAACGCCGCGCTTTGTGTCGACACCAGAGCGAAGAAAATGGAAATATTAAACATTTTCACTCCTCGAGTGGGAATCAAACCTACAATGAGTCGTTTTTACAAATATTTTATCCATAACTTCGACTAATTTTAAGTAGAATATTAATAAATAAAAATCAAATATCTATATGTATATATTATTATAACATAGCACTAGCACTCCACGTGCTCTGGAGGAGGTCAGATGCGTCGATAAACACGTGCACGTTATCACTCGGACGCATCTTGGGCCGTCACAACATACACACGCACGAACTACCGTAGGGGACTTTCGAGTATCATATACAACTTAGCTATAAAAGTTAGCAGTGGAAAGTGAGTATATAAATAATTGTTATTATGATTAATATATTATTGCTGTACTTTATTTCTATTATACAAAATTTAGTATATTTTTTTAAGATATATAAAAACACTTCTCTGTAGCAAGGATAAGAGCCTCTTGAAGCTCATTTTTATACGTTTTCAAAATATTTATAGTGTCTAAATCTCAATTGCAAAATATTTAAGAATTTAGTAAAGTTTATATATTTTTGAAAAATCCTAAACAACAACATTACGAAAATCAGCGTATAAGGGAGAAACTATGTTGAATCAGCTAGACGCATAAGATAAACGGCTACTGTCCGATGGCATAAGTCACGTGCAAATTCAAGCAAAAGATAAAACCTCCGGAACTACATTGTTTGTTACGATACTCTGGAAATTTTCTACGGTATTTAAATTCAATGGACTGACGTAAAGTACGTCGCTAGTAATTAATAATAAGCTCTTGACGCAAACGCATAAAAAAGTACTATTTCTGTGCACGGGTTACAATCAGGTACTCAGATATTCATACCTTTAAAATCAATTGTCATGGCAGAATGTTGTTTGCAGATTAAATTTTCCTTTTGTATTGACGTAAGCGAGTAAAAAATATAATGACGTTTGCTTATATTATGCATCAATTTGTGTTATAATAATTGTATACTAATAATATGAGCAATGATAATTGCAGTACCTATTTAATTTATAAAAAACGTTGTGACAAGTAAAAACGTCAAAGCATAAGCGCGGCTATCTGCACATACCATTGTGAGGGCTCGGAAGGAACGCCAGCGGAGCGCATCGGACAGAGTCCTGAGGAGGGCGCCCGTGGATTCCCCTTTGCGCACCATCCCGGCTTCACGCACGGCTGGTGGGTCACTGGACTTCACACAACTTCACTACCATATATTTTAAACTCGACTCGCGCGTCCACTTGGTCTGACGTAGTTTAAATAAATACACGAATACAGATATGTGTGAGATTACCAAGTGCTGTAGCAACCGTAATAAACGGCCGCGTCCAAGCGACTGGCACGTTATCGCCACGACACCTATAAAGTAATGTCTAAAGACGAATAACAGATCAATTTGTGAATGGACACGGCCTCGTTGTTTTGGTCAACTGACGCGGGTCCCAAATGCCTCTGGCATTGGGAACACTTGCACGTCAAGAGCTAGGAATTTGAGACTAGAAATAACCTTCGTGACTCGGATAACTAAAAACAACACATCTGTCGACAAGTTTTCTTTAATTGGTACACTCATTCATATTATATATAGCTCATTATTAATTTTATAAATAGTTCGTCAATGTGAGAACGTCATGACGATGAAAGTCATGTTATGTAGTATGTATTTTATCATGAAAGGACGTGTAAGGAGGAGGTGTATTCGATTTATAAGAAAAAGTTCAGTCGATGAAAAAGTATCTATAACAAATCAAAAGAAATAACAACTAAATATGTTTTCTTTTGATATTAGCATTACAACATTTCTTAAATAAACTAATAAAATGAAGGTTGAATTACAATCCAAATCATATAAACGAATTAGATGTACTAAGAGGTATATAAACAAAACTATGGTTTATTAAAATATTAGCCTTGCCAGTCCGCTTATTGTTTGAATGTTTATAATTAGCCGGCGCCAGGCCGGTGGCAGGAGTCCAGGTCGATCACTCGGCTAACGGACCCACACTATATCGGGTGCGGTCGTTGACAGGGAGATTTTTCCGGAATCGGTAAATGATCTGCATTTCTTGTAAACAATGTACAAAACATTTATTACGAAGCGGAGGACGAAAAAATGCGTCACCAAGAAACGTAAATTTATGTCATCCCACACAAAGATTTTATACGACAGTCGATTATATTTTATGTTATTTCAGTACACCATCTCAACAAGACATGAAAGAAACAATCCTCAAATAAAATGTTTGCTACTCAGTACAAAATTAGTTAGTAAAATTAAAAAAATAATCATCTTACACAGACTGACAAAAATGTAAAAGACACAAAAGGGACATATTTCAGGGAGTACATACTTTATAGTAAGTACCGTTTTAAAGGAACATTAAAGCTATTACACGAACACCCTTTACTTCCTTGACAGCAATGTCTGAAGCTATTCAGGGAATTCGGAGCCCGGAATCTTTGGTGGGAATAGTTGTACTGACAATACCCTACTTTGGTTATTATTTAGAATAATTTACATATATTACAATGTTATGATAATAATAACGTGTGATAGTGCAACATTCAGCCATAAAAATTACTTAAGATTATAATTTAAATTATAATTTAAATTTATTTTGTTTTTTTGTTGATGATATATAATTAATTCTGATTTAGGTATATGTATAAAATTTTACATATTTTAATTACTAACATCAACAGATCACAATAATAATTGTACTGTAGAACCAATGCATAGACGCAGTGGCAAAGCATTCGAACGATCCACCATCCCCGATAAAGCACGCAGTTAAAGAGAATTTCATTTCAAACGCTTCAGATTAAACGGAATTCAATTTTCATTGCGAGATCGATTAGATAAATCATATGATAAATTTAAGATTAAACGTGCTTTTATTGTAAATTTATAATAATTCTTCTTTAATCATCTAGTTATCTTAAGACTTCTTGAAAAAAATATATGAAATAACAATTCTAATGGATATAACATATGTATATTCATAAACTACATAGCTGTGACCGTGACTTCATGGAATTTAATAAAAAAAAGTTATATTTCTAAAATGAAAGCTACTACGAGCATAATTTAGTTCTCATTTCATGAGTTGGCAGATAGTGAAAGTTCTGTCAAAATCAAACCAGCCGGTCTAGAGATTAGCGGGAACAAATAAACAGACAGACAAAAATTGTTAAATATGTCATCTTGTATCAACCGTGTAAACACATACATATAAGCATTCAGTATAAACGCGTTATTTTAATATTTATTTCATAAGATACATATTTAACCATAAATGATACAACAATAATCTTCAACATATATTAAATTAGTCAAGCATTGGCTACAAACGACGCAATAAGCCCTATAGAAACTTGACCGTGACAAGCCTAAACGATGGTCTTTCGCGTCGAAACACCTAAATCGAGCGTGGGTCTATCATTACCGTGCTATTTACCCAATAGATTACCTCTATCAATTCTTGTTTACCGATATCAATGGGAAGTATAATTTCTAATAATTCCTGAAGTTCTTCCATTATGCAGGCTAAATAAAAGGGGTATTTAGGTAAGCAAATATTATAAATGTTTGAAATTTAAATATATTCAAATTTCTAAGCCAATTCGATTTCGTTGTTAATATAAATGATATAATATTTTTTTATAGCTGCATGTTTTTTCGCACAGTATATCAGTCAGATAGAACCTGGTGTCAAGACCTAGTGGAAATTAAACAGAACGGAGAAATGAAAATAATTTAAATATAATAATTTGCCAAGCGAGGATTGAACCCACAACTATCAGTCATCTCACTGCGCCACAATACCCTATAACAATAATTGAAAAACAACTGAAAAAAAATCTAGATAATTGTTTAGGTAATCTAATGTCAGAATGTCTATTGCTATCAGTGATCGAATTAAACGGGTGTAACACGAAATCGAACCACGATTTGGATAGCCGGCGGGCGATACACGTGACAGCAACGAGATTCCGATCACAGTTTTAATAGAGTTCTTCGATGCACCCAATTACGGCCCCTGCCTGAACCAGTTACGTTCACCAACAATCGTGATACGATTTATATCCCAGAGGTAAGCCTAAAAATAAATTGCAAGACTAAGATGTCATATGTTTACAACATTTTTAGAAATTTTATATAATTTCGAATATATTAGAAAAAAAAGTTAAGTACTTGATTTTTACAGTACGTAATATCATGCTGAAAGTAAAAGATCATACGCATTAAGAGATTTGACGAATTGACCCTGTAAGTTTATAGTAAAGACTTAACTTTTATACAAATTTATTTGAATATTCAATATCCTAAATAATTTAACTTAATAAATAAATAATTTATACACAATATAAATAAATATACTTAACAATTTATTATTCTCACAAATCAGTTCATACTTGTACGTCCCACTCAGAACGAAGTGTCTGAAGGAAGCTCTCTCACATAATGGGTGGTGCTAACGATTTCCTTGGATGTGTCATGAATAAATTCAATAACCAAGACTAGCAGCTGGTGTGTTGATGACGAGAGGAAAATAAATACTCGCAGCAACGGCCCGGATTAATGAGAGCGCCTTGTTGCTACTCGCCGTGTCACGTCACACGTGTGCACTTAATTTTTTTTTTGGCATTCGCTGTTTTTACATTATTTTTTGATTTTCTGTTTAAATTCTATAATAAATTAATATATTCTGATCAAAAATTTAAAGTTAATTATTATAAAATAATGTGATATTTATTTGAAAGATATCTTCTATAACAAAAAAAATAATTATATTTAAAAATTGGGCACTTAAAAACAAAACATCATAAAGTGGTACCTAAATTAATTAATTAAACGTTTTTTATAGTAAAGAAGCTAATTGCCGGAGTTAATTTAATAGATATGCTCGCCCACGATATTTTAATCATTATCTTTTTTAATATACTTATTAAAAAATATTTATTGTTGTTAACATTACTCAAACATATAAAAGTATACATAAATATATACAAATTATATATAAAGCTTAATAGTGGTAGAATAGCTTTAAGGCGTCTGAATGTCAACGCACTGACCGGTCACCTTGGGCAACGAAAACACGTGAAATTCGCGACTCTTATCAAGAACTCGATACAACTCGAACCGAATCATAAACAAATCACAATAAAGTCTGTGTTACGTTACAGATTATCAAAGCTTCGCTAAGATTATTTCGCGTTATTAAAACAACAAATAAAATAAGTTAGCAACAAAAGCTCCCAATGTCATACTAAAATAAAATCAACGTAACATTGTAGTGCTATTCTATTTATAAGCTGTTTATACAACGATTCAAATTACATAAGTTGCTAGGTGATTACACGCATTACAAAAATTTAAGAGTTTGTCCAATTACTTTCATTATACGAACAAATATGTTTGCTGAGCCGTTTTAGTATATCGATATACACATTTTAAAATGCCATGTTGAACAAAGAAGCATGTTTACATCAGGTTGCTATTAGTCATGAGATAACGTCACGATTTACGTATTTGTCTTGATTCGAAGAACATGACGTAGGCTGCCTATTAAATAATCGCTGTAACTGGGCAACTAGCAGATGAAATTGTTAATGTTTTAACACTCTTACTCATAGCGCTGGCGTTAGGTAATATGATTTTTTCATGTTATTTAATACGTGAAGACGAAATCTTAGTGTAGTAAACAAAATCAATGGAAGTTTTGAACGTATATGTTTATTAGAATATATACGTTATAAATAACGAGTGTGTAGAGCAAGCTCATGGAAAATCTTCCATACTTTAATAATGAAAACAGAATGATTGTACGTGCTATTTATTGGATTGATATGATATTTTTTGTAGCATAGCTTCGAATTCTGGGCTGGGTTAGGGAATAATTGATTTCGAAAAGAGAAACGCCTGATGTAGAACAACAATTGGCCTGCTAAAATATATAGAATAATTAAATGGAGCCGCGCCGATGAAGACGTTTTTTTTCTGCGTGACGAGTATTTTGGTGGAAGAATCATAAATTCTATTTACTAGTTCAAAATATAATACTAATAAAATGGTCTTCTAAATAGTTTCAACTGTGAATTCCTTTTTTGATCAAGAAGAAAAGACTTTCATCAGAAAAAATAAATATTTTCAACGAAGTAAATATGACGCGCTATATAAAATAAATGCGCTTGGCATTACTTTTCAACACACCATAGTCTTCCTGACCTCTGGTTCTCTATTGACATGTACAATTATTATATACACGTCACTCACACACGACTGTGATATAATTGTAATTCATTTCAATATAATAGATACTCTCTCACAAATACAACGGGTCAATATTAACAGAAATATTGTGATCGATCTCGCAATCGCAAGCCGCATTGGTGCAGCAGGTGCCAAAGATGCTGCTCTAATTTTGCTCAATCGATGTCAATGTGCTGAAATAGCGAATGCGGTTGCTGAGAATATACCAAGGTCGGCTACATTTGGGACCCTCGGCCGAAGTCCGTTTCTTAATGTCAAAGGTAAGTTCCGTAGGCTTGATGGATTGCTTTTTGCCAGCGAAGGTTTAAAGCGGTGGTCATTTTCAGCGTATAACAAATAAAACTTTAATAAGCTTTGCACCATGTATGTTTCTTATACTTTTAATTATTTTGATAAACTCTGTAATTGTACCAAAATAGTACTATATAATATATTAGTAAATAAAAGAAAAACATATAAGGACAAGAGTATTAACTACGATTTCATAGTTACATTTAACTTAAAATAAGCATAAAATTATAACAATATTAACTAATATTATGGAGTTATTTAAAAGAAAATACTTAAAAAAGGTACATATACAAAACATTCTTCCTGTAGTCTAGCGCAACGCGGTCTTTGTAATAATCTTTACTAATGATTGTATACTGCAAGGATTATACCGGCTTAAATCTCTTCAAATTGTATACTCTTATCATACGTTCCGTATTCTTATTAAACATGTAAATAAATATTGCAAATTTTCACTTACAAAACAACAATCATTTTTTAAAGTACTTTTTTTAATTTTTTTAGCGTCATGCTGTATCCCGGATATTGCAGGGTAAGCAGATGGAACTTAGTGTAAGATACTCCGTTTCCCATTTTTCGAATCAGAGATCCGGAGGCATGTAAAGTTGCGGAACTTAACGTCGCGCTTTATCTCAACATCCGACCGAAAAAAATATACATTAAATTTTTCTCTTCCTATATTGGGAATCGAACCCACAACCAGTCTCGTTTAAAGTTACACTTTGTCCCCGTGCGCCACGACTGGTCTCTAACGATATTAAAATAATTAAAAAACTTTTTTTCACAGAACAAACAAAAAAACAGTTGTGGGCTCCAAAACACAAAGTCATGATTAAAAATTGTTTCTTTCATTTATTTTAAAATTAGATAACATTTATCCATTAAAATGAAACGCGGTCAGTGGAAAATAAATATAGCGGACAGAGGAGATGTGTCAACTAGAACAGTTTTATCTACACGTGAATCATTTTAGTTTTTTACAAATTCCAAGATGTTCCACTTTATGCTTGTAAACAGATTTTTCAAAAGTTTATTTATTGTTCATACTATAATAAGATTTAAAGTAGGTAACAAAAGAAAGTAGCAGTTGCTTAAAAAAGGTCAATTTTCAATGAAAATTGCATTTAATTAAGTGGAAAACAGAGAGTTGACTAGATTCTCTGACTAATGTAGTGGAAATTAAGTTATAGATAGATTAATGGGGAAAAGAACCAAAAATAAAACAGATATATAGTCAATATCTCAATATTGTGGTCAGACGCAAGCAACTGGAGCGTTGCGGCGCCGGCGGCGCACGCGCAGTTTTATTGTTCCCTGCCGCCTTCACCGCTAAGCTTGTTACGAGACATTGTGAAATTCAGATCTGAATAATATTGTAATCTAGATTCATATGACTACATCATTGATATTACAATTGAATTTTTACTATTGTTACTGTTTAACATTTCAATGAATAATGTTTTGGTTCGCTTCCCGCCTAAAATAATAATATCTATTCTAAAAGCAAAGATTTAAAAGCCATCCCAGCACAGTATGACAGCATTTTACTGTAAACGCGATTCGCTGTGGGATCGATTCCCACTCGGGGAAATGATAATATCTAATTTATTTTATTTTTCTCGCTTTTGTACCTATTTAAGATAAAGCGCGGCGTTGAGTTCTGCCACTATTTTTTTTTTAATTTCGGTAGAAAAATAGAAAACGGAGTGTCTTAACTTAGATCCTCCTTAACTAAAAAAAAAACCGTAAAACAATTTAAAAAAAATCAACAAACAATAAAACAATTTAACAGCACAAGACATACGGCGACCTGAATGTTTATTTTTATTTTTTATGACGTATTTGATGAGAGGGCACGATTAGAGTCCGGAATACACGTAGGGGATTATACCGCGGCGGCGGCGGCGGGCGGGTCGGTGGCTCCATCAAATAGATCGGGCGCGCGATATCGTCTCCGCTGGGCGGGCGGCGTGTTTCGCATTACGATATTGGCCACCCCGTCAATTTTATACGGATAGTGGCGATGGGCCCCGCGTTTTTGCTGATTGAACACTCATTGAATTTTGTATTCAACTATCCACAATACTTATTTTGTACATGCATAATTTACAAATTATTCATATTGTATAATGTTGTTGCAATGAATATGGATAGAAAAATATTTTTTTCGTAAAACAATAGATCTCAATAAATAGTTAAGGTTAACATTAATTAACTAGAACTTCGTACTAAGCTTTTACTCATATGCAAGTAATATCATATTAATTACTTCTAATATCTTAAAGATATAGTAAAAATAAAACGGTATAATCGTTAAATTAAACGGTAAGAATACATAAATTACAAAGCATTCTAAGTCTCAAATAATAACAGAATAATTATTAGTACGGTAACAAACTGCTGCATAATGGAACGTATAAACCCGGCCACTATTAGGCTTATTTGGTGTTCTTTATTACTGATCATAAATAAAGTGTAAGTAGGTGTACTGGAAAAAATAACAAAATTTTATTTGCTTACATTTGTTGAGACGTATAAGAATATCACGATATCGATACTAATCTCGGTGTTAAAATTCATTTATAATATTTTTATTATTAGATATTTATTTTCATTTTTTAGTAAATACTAAAAGAAACGAGAAAACGTAATTGAATACTATACCATAAAACTTGGATACTACTTGCTTATTACTGTGTGTGTAAAGCAAACGCTGTAAAATTACCTGAAACAACAAAATAATATTTTATTAATATCAAGAAGTATCAACTGATGAGTTTAGTGCCCTGCAAAGGATCGATAGAAGATCGTGGGGCCGATCATGCAAGTCATCGGGGTCGTCAACATTATGTTTTGACGCACTCTATAATGACGTCAACCTGACGTAGTCGATTTTATGTTGCGAAATGTTTTGAAAGAGACAGTTTTATTTTTTATGGTCATTTTAGTGGAGGTAAAATATAAGAAGCTCTTGCAAAATATGTATTTTATATGAAAGTTGATTATTAAATTTTAATATCTTTTTAATTTCATAAATCTTTACCTACCTCGTACATTACAATCAGTGAGATACATACGGATGTACATACATACATACATTTGTATAAAATATCGACTTAAGTATTTTTAAATAACATAATCAATTTATTAATTAAAAAATCTACAAAAAATAGATAACAAAATATAATAAAAGATAATAATCCACAATTAAAAACGCAATTCTAAGTTTTAAATCATATCATAACAAGGGAAGCCTCTCCCTCCTCGCCTAAGCTACAATAGCACAGACTAATCGCGTAAAACGCATCGATAGGTAGGACCTCACCGCTCGACTCGTTACAGGGATAGATCTGATTTAGCTCTAATTATATACTAAACAACAGATTCATAAATTAAATCAAAATAAATTTAATATTATATACATATTGAAAACCTTTATCCATACATACTTATATCATAAATGCTAATAGGCTAATCTAACGGTCCTATTGGGATGAAATTTAAAATGAAAGTAGTAAATAATCAAGGATCAAAAATAGGCTACTTATTTTTTCAAAAATCCATCTCTAAAGGGTTGAAATAAGGGGTGAAACTTTATACGAAAAACTAAACCGCTTGCCCGATTGCAATGAATTTTGGCATAAATATAGTTGATAATACAAGGTTAAACATAGGCTACTTTATTTTTGGCCATGAACCACCTACGAGGGTTGCAACAGAACGAGCACAACAAAACGGTTGTGTAGTTCACGTGGCGCAGCAGCGAGCGGTCCGCTAGTTTTTAATAAATTAAAAAATAAAATTCTCCTTCTTTTCAAAACTATAACGAAAGCATTTAAGAATATCTATCATATAGTCGATTGAACACATATATACATAGTTTATACAAAAAATAATACATAACCGTAGTAACGTTGTACGCGTGATGCGCCCGCATCCTACACCCTCGCGTCATACAACTTGAGGCAATGAAAAGCGCGCATGTATTGCATTATAAACTTTATCATTAGGAGCCGAAGAACTTTCAAATATGAACGCGTGTAGCACTAACAGCACAATAGTGTATGAAAGTCCCCGCGATGGTCAGAGCTCATGACAATGGGAAAGTTATTCTGGGATAGCAGCGGACTAACTATTGTTTATATCCCTCGCAATGGCCAGTTAATAATTATCGTATACAAAATACGTATGCCTGTAAATTTGTTGTCAAATTGTGCATTGCTATGAATATTTCAGCAATCAGTTTCGTTTTTGTGATCGATTGAATTTTTATCATGCGTGTAATTGTGGAAAAATATAATGTAATCATGTATTGATGGGCTGAATTAAAACATTAATATTTATTTATACTGTAAAATATGTACAATAACTAAAAGGCGTGTTCTTGTTTATCCTATTATAATATTTGATAACAATAAAATCATTACAGTACCACATCATATGATTTAAGCCTCATACTAATTATAATAGGTACTATTTAAATATTTAAATGCATAAATCATGACCGCTCACACTAAAAACTCAATTATAATATTTATTAATAATACAATATTGCAGTTTACAGCCAATATTCATTGAACGCGTTCATAGTTAAAGGGGATGATTGTAAAAATTTGATAAACGAAGCGTCCGATAGGGCTGTTTGGAAATTAATATCATTAAAATTTATTCCCTCACATTAGAGGGTCTCCCTTGCCAATGGGGGTCGTGGGGCAGTAGCGCCCTCTCACCGCTTCCGGGACGCCGACGGTTTGTATACGTAAACACGTTATAAATTATCTTTCGCTTCGCAGATTGCTATGAAAAAACATATCATATTGTGCTATGAATTGTTTACACTAAATATACAGAGTAATAAGTAATACAATAGTCTGTGGTGAATTTTCTTTATATTAGAAGACGCGAATCTTGTGGTAAGGTTTGCTTTTATATATAGAAATATCAATAAGTAGACAAAGAACGGCAGCACTAGGAACTGAAGTAAGTACGCAATACGACAAAAAATACAAAGCAACCGGCGGCGGCGGGAGGATATTTCTTAGCGAATGTGAGCGTCGATATCTGTCTAGAGGAATTCGAGACTCTCATACAGTACTATAGTAGTAGATACTTTTAACTTCACAATAAATACTATTCAATTTCATAAGATCTAATAAGTTATACTTCATTTATTTTTAAATTATGATTAGAAAATTAAACAAAATAATTATTTTACTCAATCAATGTTAAAGGGTAAAACTCTTAATGTAGTTATTCAATATTTATGCATTGATACAACAATATTAAAAATCGTTGTAAAAATCATAGAAATAAATCGCATATATTACTTTCAACCATATTCCATACTTATCTACATATTTAGGGGGTTAAAATCTAACAAGATAGTGTAAAATGAATCATTACGGTAAGTTAGCGTGGCGCATATGAGCCATGGCAACAAATCTCCACAAACAATATTATGATTTCTAAGTCATTAACATATCATAACAGGCAGGGATATCGGTTACAAAAACAATAGATTAGATTTAACGATACATATTTCAAATAAACAGCATTGATATTACGATTGTTATCGATACTTAACCGTGCATACATTGCTTTTGTGTTAAATGTTAATTAAACGTGTAGTTGTGTTTTAAATGGTGTGTAATACATGTAAATAATGTTTTAATAAAATATTCATAAGGAAAATATAAACGTTGGTTCGGTTGCTTTTCGGATATTCTGTTTTGGATTATTAGAAACGTGATGGGAATGTTCAGTGAAGTCTTAGATACATTTTTATGCAAGCTTCTCTATTTGTGAGTCGGTATTCAAACGTTTCAGTCACCAATGGCGAATCGAGAGCCGCGTCCCAATTCGAGGCAGACGACTGCTGCA
>JAHESG010000126.1:0-24994 GCA_019049465.1 Dryas iulia moderata | reverse complement strand
CAATACGTTGGAGAAAATGAGAGCAGGATTTAAAATCAATTTAATTTCGGTTTAAATTTACGACTGGCCATAAATAACGTCACTCCGCGCCATTGCTGCAATTTTTTTAAACCATTAAAAGTCCTATATCGATGACAAAATCTATCGATTAAAGGAACAATCAACTGCCATCCCTTTCTGGCATTAACCAATAATAAAATTAGATTTATGTGGGCAAAAAAAAATTAAAAAATATGAACACGCGTAACAAATTTCAATAAATAAGCAAATAAATTGCGTTTCAATAAATGTGCTATTGTTACCAACATGTAATGTTGATTTATATGAATATTCATATAACTTATAATATTAACTACGATATATTTTTATTATAATATGTTTTAAATCGAATATAATATCGCTTCAATGATGGAGGCATGACATTAAAAATAACCTTTTATAGAGGTTTTCTATTAAATATATATTAAATAATATTATTTATATAAATACTAGCGATCCGCTCGCTGCGTCTCCTATGTAAACTACATGACAATGATAAATATCTATTTTATTTGTATAATTAAAATTATTGTTATTTTTTTGTTTATGAACCGATTGAAATAAAATAATCACTAAATACTTAAAGAAAGTTTACTAAAATGTAATAGCCAAAACTCCATTTAAATCGGTTAAGTCGTTTCTGAGTTATCGGGCACAAACGCACAAACAGAAAAAGAATAATATTGTGTACGCCCAGTGATTTTTATTGTGACAGACATCGATTAGTTTCAATATTATTATATATTTAGATTAAATACCTATATGGTAATGTGATTATTTCACACCATGTAGGTATAGTGATTTCATTTTTATATATTATTATAATGTTTTGCGTTAAAAGAATAGAATTCTATTATAGAATCTTATTAGAATAAATTACGTATAAAGAAAACTAAACAATAACTACATATACATTCTCATACATTTAGTTAAGATCCACTATATAAAATTTATAAACGAATTCGTCTTTCACAGTCACTATCTAGATAATAAATTTATTTCGTACTTTCATATTTTAGATCAATTTAATGTCGAAAGCAAGCTTTGCAGTTCGAAGCTCGCATTTGCATACTGATATAAACAAACTAAGTTAAGCCCTGTACTACGGCCATAGAGCCAAAATATACGAACGTAGAAATGTCATCGAGGCTCGGATGCGCTGTGCACTGCGTATCATGTCTAGAGGCAATTCGTCGCTAAACAAACAAGCTTTTTAAATGCTACCTAACTTGTCTTTTTTATATCGCCATTTGAATATTTCCATCGTTTCGTAAGGTTCGTGACACGACGCGGCACGGGCATCACGTGAGACATATTTATAAAAGGAAAGCGGTGTATCGCCGATATAGCGTTATTTCCAATTTAATGATTACTAAGACCAAATCGGCCCTCGCGGCACGTCAGCCAATCGTCGTTTATTATAATTTCGTACTATCAAATAATTTGATTGATAGTTGTCTGCGATGTGATTCATTGGGTCACAGTTATCGGTAGCTCCTCGATAATTAACTATTGGGTACGAATAATAGAATTTAAATAATCAATGGGTATCTATACCTAATTGCATTCAATATGTCTTCCGTATACATTATTTATACAAAAATATCACGCAATACTAATTTTAATGTCACTCTAAATTAGTATACTTAAAAAAAGAACAATAAACCACCCCTTAGCTATAAACAAGTAGCTTCTGAAATGTTTAACCACAAACACTAAATAAAGCCGTATCGCTCGTCATAAACATCAAGAAAAAACGTCCTAAAAAACTTCATCAACAAAAGTGTCAACAAAAAACTTAGTCACATGCAAATGTCGCTCTCATTACACTTTTAAAACCATAACAACAGTTATTATGCGCGCAATTAAAAAAAAAAAACTTATACAGGGCGAGTGTGACGAAAACCGCTTATGGTTCACCCACATAGTTTGTTTTCTATGAAAAAAAAACTCGCTTAAAACGAGGGCGCCTCCGTCTTATGCAAAAAAACTTCTTACGTATTCACCCCTCGCGAAATTTTATATTTAATGAACGCTTCTCGTTTTTTTTTTAATACTCGACGCAGTTGTTTTGACGGATTGCAATCTAGCCACTAATTGCTTTTTCCTCCTCGCTGTGAGCATTTTACCTTGCGAAATTACATTTTATTAATTGAATAATATTAATGATACTTCCTCGGGGCGATCAATCTTTAACGACGTTTTTATTCGTTGCCGGAGTGACGTAGAGTCACGTCACTCACCCGCTCCTTTAGAGCTCGAGAGCGCTGCTTGATTTTTTCTAACCACGATCGATGTTAATTACGTATCTAATGGCTCCCGTGATACACTTCCATTAATAATACGTCGGACGACATCGTCCGCTCTTCCAAGATTTAATAACTACACATCGCGTAAGAGATTAATAGTGCATCTGTGCCGTGCGTTATTAAAAAAATATGAGTGTACCGTTGGCCCATTACGACGTGTTTCTATTACAGTACTTGCGCCCAACCTCACCACGGCTTTACGTGTTTTAAAAATTATTGTATTAATTTTATAATCTAATGCAAATACCAAAACGGTTCAGCCGTTACACGAGCGGACAAGCGAAACAAAGCACCTCATTATAATGTAGTACTTCACGCGAATGGGTCTAATCCAAAAAATGACGACAGCTGCCGCGTGGAAGCCGAGCGCGAAGTGTCAAAAAGTTTATCTATGTGGAGTTAACTAAACAAACCTTGATTCATTCTGAACGAATAAAATGCGCCCATTGTTCTCTACCGTTATTATAACTGCGTTTTATTTAACCATTTCATATATTATTATTATTGTTATAATTTTTTTCGCGATGGATATTCGTCGGTATAATTTCTTTTGTTCCGTACGCTGACATTGTTTCTTTTTGTGTTTTTTTTTCACTGCGTCGCGGTGTAGCTATCGAACGCGCGTGTGATTTATTCTCCCTTTAAAAAAAACAGCCGGGCGAGTTACGATTAGCCGGGAAACGTAATATCTAATTACTATGTGCGGGCACGTACGAACATAACTCGCGTGTTTCCTCCTCCCAATGTGGTTTATGGAATTGGATACTCATATTTCGGCAGTTTTTCGTTGTTTAGAGTTTCTTGGCCCTAACAGTTTGTATGTAACGCGATCCCGCAGTAAGCTAGGCCGCACAGAAATTGTGACTGACGGTTATGCAAATTAATGTTTTATATGCAGGCCTGGCTCCCCCGAGACGATAGCTAATGTTGACAATACAAAATTCAATCATCTCAAACAAAGAAGATCTCGCGCGGCTAAATGACGTTTTTAATCGGATATTATAATTAATGTCCCTTTTGTCGCGTGCTGACGTGCCCCAGCGCGAACAATGGGATTTCTAATAGACGGAGATATAAATATTTTTTTCCCAGAAACAAGAAGCTACCTGCCGATAAGCGTCTACATTGTCTAAACGACATTAAAATATGTAAAGTGAAACGTTAATCGATTTTTGTTTCGGGTTATGTTTTCGCATGAGGAACTACTGTCTATATCGGTGGAACGAGTTGTGCATAATCTTAGTTGACCCCCAAAGTCTCCTTTACTCGAAAGTTCAATATCCGTAAATTTTTTATAAGGCTAACCCTCTGCCCGTCGTCCGAACCCTTCTTATCCTAATAGTTAAAATGTATAATACGCGCATAGTCAGTATTTTTTAGTTGTGGGTACAAGGAGTAAGCAATAAAAAACTGCATTATATCACGGTGCCCTCCCCTCATTATGTGTATGTGTCGAGGGTCGGCGAATGTGTGCGTCACGTTTTTTCTGAACGCTTCTTTATAATGTTTAGATATATTTTTGCGCAATGATTAAAGTATTTTTGTTTATAATATTTGCTGTATTTTGGGCGGAAAATGAAAAACGGAGTGTCTTGACACTAGGTTCTGTTTGACTACCCTGATAAGATAAGAGTGAAGCTACAAAAAATGCCATTTTAAGTGATTAGAATATGTTAGAAAAAAACTAGCTTCAATTCTATAACTAAAGTGATCAATTTTTATATATAACCAGATATAACTATTAAACAAATATGATTTCTTAAATAAATTTATGTATTATAAACATAAACTATAAAGTCCAGTCAGTGGCCAGTCGTGGCCCAGTGGCACAAGCGTGTGACTGTAAACGACTGGTTGTGGGTTCGATTCCCACTCGAGGAGTGAAAATTATATTTCCATTTTCTTCGCTCAGGTGTCGAGGTAAAGCGCGGCGTTAAGTTCCGCCACTTAACACGCAAGCCTCCGTATTCGGCGGAAAGTCTTAACACTAGGTTCCCTCTGCCTACCCTGCTGTGTGCGGGATACAGCGTGAAGCTAAAAAACATAAACTATAAAGTCGTAGAATTGAAGAGCTTATGGGACTCGAAAAACTTATAAAATAATATTTAAGTTATCGAGTTTGTAAACCCGATCCTGCAGTAGTCATATCGATATTCTACTCAAGGCAATTAAACGTACCACTACTATAAATTACGCTTTGTGTCCCATGTATTGATTCATGCCCTTTTTACAGAAGCCATAAAAATAACTGTCTTTCAATTATTATAATCATAAATCGAAAGGGGATATGGATTTCGTTTTTTTATCTGAACTCCTCATATTTTACTAGAAAAATCTGTTTTTTTTGTTTTTCTCTCACTTTACAATAATAATATTTGAATTTGTTTGATTTCCTAATCCCTATTTCCTATTTCCGCTTTATATAAATTTGATTTCCACATGGGGGAATAATTATTTTTGAATTGTTTTCATTTCTATGCTCTTGGTATCGAAGTAAAATGTAGTGTATTGAGTCCCCACTCACTTCATTTCATGTGAAAAACGAAGAAAGGAGTGTTTCGACATTAATTTCTCTCTGGCTACCCTGCTTTGCGTGAAATAGCATGAAGATTCCTAATTTATAACATCGCGTTATTTTTTTTTGTATGCATTTTTTATTTTTATTTGTATTCTACAGACGAACAAGTAGAACATATATTTATCGTAACAATTATAGTTACATTTGTCTGTCTCTACAGAAAGTGAGAGTTGAATTCTAATAAGCGCTATTTGAAACATACAAGACAGTTTTCTTATTTTAACGTCAATTTATATGACAGGTGGTAACAAGTATATACACAAAAGTCTGCATTGAAGGGGAGACAAAGTTAAAAAAGCTTTATGCTTTCACATAGCTCACATAGCACGGTACTCAGGGAGAACGTAGCTTTAAGGCACACTACCTTCCACTTTCCGTACAAAAAAACAAAAATCGAGATGTCACTTGCTAAGTTACATAACTCAACACCGGGCGTAAGACAAACTGAACTTTATTATAAAACAATTAAACAGGAGCCTATAAAAGGCTAACCATAAACAATATAATATTAAATTCTAGTAAAACAAACGCACATTAAGTCCGAGACCGTACCGTATCGCCATTCCACGCCATAAAAATAATCAAATATATTCGTTCCATCTCATTTGGCGGCGTCTTAAACGATTTCTCTCGTCCGGCCTTTATTACCGAAAACATAACTCCTCATTTTCTTTTTTATCCCCCGCTCGCTGCGCCTCCCGGGTATAAACTTGTGTAGGGGCTTCCTACTGCATATTTTTATGTATCCTTAAGGATTTTGCTTCATTTCAGCAACCCTTAGTAAATAATGATCTCGTTTTCCAACTTAAAAACTTGTTTAAAACTTTTGCGTTCTTGTTAAGCTAACGAATTGAATCACTAGAATTAGTTATGTATTCTAATGCTGACTGGTAAAGTTAATGTATGTTTTTTAAGTATATTGGTTTAGATTTTACATATTTTGATACTTTTACATATTTAAATAGCGCCACGATGGCCTCAACCGACGTGGCATAATATGACAGCATCTGAAGTGTACCCGATTGTTTTGGTTCTGATTCCTAATCGAGAGAATGATTATGTAATTATAAGGTATTTAAATAATTTTCATTTCTTCGCTCTGAT
The DNA here is from genome assembly GCA_019049465.1 of Dryas iulia moderata. Taxonomy (NCBI): domain Eukaryota; kingdom Metazoa; phylum Arthropoda; class Insecta; order Lepidoptera; family Nymphalidae; genus Dryas; species Dryas iulia. The sequence continues at coordinate 18,964 of JAHESG010000126.1, read as the reverse complement.
GACAAAATATAGCGCGGCGTTGTATTCCGCCACTCAACACGCAATGTCTCATTTCAAACAGAAAGTGGAGAACGGAGTAACTTATATTAAAGACTACCCTGCTATGCGGGAAAAAACTTAAAAGTGAAAAAAGAAAGCATGTTCAAATCCAGACTACGAACGTTTACACTTTCCGCCTAAAATTTACTTATAAATGTTGTTGATATACAAATACCAAAGTACATAAATTAACTTCCTTTAAAAGCAATGGGTAGTATATAAAATATTTTATTATTATAGAGTTTACATATTGCAGGGGGACGGGATTTTCCTCAGCTAATGCGGTTAATTTCCTTTTTCCTCTTTATTTATAGTAATCCCTTTATAAGGTGATTACGGAAATGTGTTTTTGTGGACGTGAAAGAGCGCAGCGTGGGGTTCTATACATATACTCTTTAGATTAGTAAGAAAAAACAATATTTAACATTATATTTAAGATGCTACTTTATTTAATTCAGCTCTAACTTTAATCTTGGAGTGTGCATTGTAGTGAAAATGTCTAATAAATATTTTTTGTCTAACACAGAATAAAATAACCATAAAATCTAATTAGAATTTTACATCAAAAATCAAAAAATATCTTTTGTTTCTTAAATTTCGCTTATCGCGAAATAAAATTTAAAATTCATGTAAATTATATGGGCAGTCGAAAAGAATACAGGATAAACGTGGGACGAGTCTGCAAAGCAAATACATAACATGTCCTTGAGCGAGAACGATTCATATTAATGTTATGTTAGTTAGGCGGGAGAGGCACCGCTGAAAAAACATGGCCAAGTTCGATTTTAGTAGGCAAAGTTGAAGGGGTCCGTAGATGTTTTTATAATTTTCTAAATATAAAAAACAAGTAATTTGCAACATTTAGGATTAAAAAACTTAGCATAGGTTCGTTTATCCATGTTTTTCGTACTTTCGTACGTATTATTATTGTTTTTTATTTTATTTTATTTATTTATTAAGATTGTTTGTTTTTAAATGGTTTTCTCTTCCATACTCTGATAAGACAGAGCGATGCGTTGACCTCTTTCCGCTCGAATTCGGGTGAAAAGTGAAGAACATAGTGTTATGACACTAACAAGGAAAAAAAATTTAGTCCATATTATCCCAAAACCAAAAAAAAAATACAGAAAATTGTTAACAGCACATAGCAACATACAATGATACACCCCAATATAAGTATGGATAGGTAGGTAAATAGTGCGAAATAGTGAAAGTATTTCACGCAAGTGTAGCGCACATCACTACGGAACGCTCTTTATTTTTTTAGGGGTCCCGTTGCACGACATTGAGCCGAAGAGCCTTGACCCAATGTTTGCAACTATTCATTGAATTTTTAGTGTTTTGCTCGTTCGCACTCACGTCCGAGGCATCGACGATTTCGATTTTCTGCTTTTAAATATTTACTTTACGAATATTTTTTCCTTTCAGTTTTTGTCAACTAACAAGATCTTAGCTTTGTACCGTTTTTTCTGCCACTTTAGCATTTTTTTTTTATTATAAAACACAAATTTCTAGTAATAGTAAATACGTAAATACTAACTAGATGTAAACAATGTAAGCTCTAATAAAGCCAAAAAACAAAATAATCTTACCGTCTATCTATAAGCAATATTATCCTCGTTCCCCTTAAAAAGAAAAGAAAGCAGATAAAATCCTCTATAGTAATACAATACCGTCTTATTACTAGAGTGCCTTCACCCTCTGCATACAATAATTGCATCTTTTTGTCTAAAAAATATTTCGCCTCGAGCTCTGATTTACGCATACAAGGTGTGCAATAATAAAGCCGCCTCAAAAAATAATATCAGCATTTCTTAACACACACAAATTTGTATCTTAGCACTTGGTATTAAAAGTTATTTTCTTTTGGCGTAAAATAGAAAAACGTTGAGTAAAGAAACTGTTTGGGGAGTTACACCACTCTGGACCCTCGATTTTTTTCGACAATTTTTCCTTCGCCTCCTTAATTATATAGAAATGGTTTGCTCCACGACGCCTTTGATCGTTACGGTGATCTGAGTGAAATTTAAATGCAAGCAACATTTTTTTTATATGTTTTTTTGTTGGTAATTCTAGTTAGAAAGAAGAGATTACAGTCTTGTTGGATTTGTATATATAAATGTTAAGACCTAAAGTAAAATGTACAGTAATACTTTTTATATTCTAAAACATAAACGAGATTATGTTCGAATATAATCTTTACTTTTTAAAGATAATTATTAAAATGTAGTATGTAGTTACCTAATTATAATATATCTGTTTAGCATGCAATCTAACCTAATATTTTTTTTAATTTTACCGATCTATCTCCTTCAGTCGTTTTACATACAACTCATCGCTGTACCATAATTACAGAACTGAACTGAAACTAAGTTTTTGTACATAAAATTCCCTATAGTTGGAGTCAATTCTACTAAATATTACACTTACTAACTATATAATGGTTTTTGTATAACGCAAAATACCTATCAATTTTTATATAGTGACAATATAATTAAAAAATTCTGAATAAGGAAAGCTTAAGATGAATTTCTTTCTTTCAGAATAATAAGATTTAGGCGCCTCATTCTTGCGGTGACTTTGTTTAACACAATCGTTATTAAAACATACCCGCTCCCCCAAAGAAAGTTGACTCATAATAAAGGCCGGTATAATTTTTTCCTTTTAAAACTTTTTGATTAGATAAAATAGGGAGGTAGGGGTGGATCGAAGGGCGCTCGCGGCGATGCTCCAGTATCGGCTATTCTAATTGTTGTTTTTGCTTTTATACCTTCACAATTCAAAAACCAGCGTCGTATTTGGCAATCTTTTAAAATACCTAAAAGTAAAATCCATTGTAATTAATCCTGTTTGAAGTAAAAAATCGATAAGCACCCTCCAATAAAAGCCCTTTCTATCGATTAAAATTGAACACATCGACAGTTGAGTTTGACATGTTTCGCTTTTAAGTTTACTCTGTCGTTTGCAATACTTATTTGCAATGATTGGCTTTAGTTTACTTTGTTGGCACTTTGTGATTTATTTATTTACACCTCGATTGCGACTTTGATGTTTCATGGATTCCAAATCTTGTCAATTTATCAATAAACTTGTTAATTAAATCTGTGAGACTATTTCCGTATTTAAACCATATGTGTCAAACAGTACATTTAATACAATAAGAAGTTGAAAACCTCTACTCGGTAAAGATATTACAACCTCATATTTTTTTATATTCGAAAATAAATCGATTCGCATCAACCAAAGCGTCCGCCGACACACACAAGCATTGGCGATATCAATTTTTCTATGAAAAATGAATTTAATAACTCCCCAAAATATAAAATGTCACGAGCGTATCATTTAGGGTTGTCCCCCGTTTTTTTTCAATTTAAACCATTTGACAAGGCGAGCGTCGATCGCAGTGGCCTTTGATACAATGTGAGTTTTCAATAAGATTGGTTACAGTACACTAAGCAGCGCAATCAATCAAAATTGCGTCGGTCGATCGGCTCCGGCGCAGCCCTACCCACGCTACATGCGCGGGAAAATTGTGCCATTGTTTATTTTATTTTATTACATTAATAGAAATTTCGCATTAATAAATGAATTCCATGAATTATGTTCTGATAAGGCGATAAAATCTATTCGTACGGTTTGACATAACTAAGTTTTATCAGAAATCTTAGTATTGTTCGTAAATTATTTTGAGCAAACAGATTAAAAATTGCTATCTTCACGCATTTGATAAGAAACTCTGTTTATTATTTTCCTCTTCAGAGATTTTTCCTCTGCAGGGTCAAGTCGTTAAATAGGTAATTTTTTACATATTATGTAAATAATAATTTTCAGTAAGGATCAAACCCATAATACGAGTGAACGCAGTAAAACAATAAAAAATAAGACAAAAATAGAAACCACTCAGAGAAAAACCTAACTTAAATGTCGCAGCATTTAGAACGCTATAACGTTCCAATTTAAAAAAAAGTCTATTAAATACAGATCAACAAAAATATTTTAAATGAAATAATTATTATCTTAGAAATAACAACAAATAATAATGTTCGTAGAAATCTTTGACAGAAAAAAAGTCTCACATTATACAAAGAGGTTCCGGTTCGTTGGCCACGTAAGTGAATCTTGTCTAATTGTTAGTCATACAAAGAAATTAAAATAATTATACGTTTGCAACCAATTAACAGGCTATCTCGCGGTCGACGGTGCGCGTAATGTTAACAAAAACTTGTAGTTACACGTTTAAAAAGTTTTAACACGAATTGTTAACTTAATTATACCCATTCATTATATACGAGTAATTACATGTAGGTATAGTAATTAGTAAGTTCTATACAATGTTGCGTCGGTTTATTATACACGAGTTGAAACGTTTCGTTTCGCAATTTCGTATGCATGGACTATAGAATGTATACTCATACGACACGTAAGGACTATCATGGACCAGTGGGACAGCGTCTTGCTGTAAACGTTGGCTTTGGATTCGATTGTTTGAATTTTGCTTGAATTGCATTACTTGACCTAACTAAGACAGAACGTGGCGTTGGACTCCGCCACTCAACACAATGTCTCGATTACGGGCGGAATTTGGAGAACGAAGTGTCTCGATTCTTGTCTCTACTATACGGTAAAAACATGGAATCTGTAAAAAAATAGAACATAAATCTAGTCTTGTAATCTTTTTGTAATATATAGGTAAATTTCTAGAAATACCCTCTCACAAGTAGTGGTCCCTTATATTTATTTCTCAAGGAATGTACATGTGTATGTTTATGTCAAATTTCATATCTCTGCGGCTAGTGGTTTAGTCTGTGCGGTGCCTGTCAATCAGTCAGTTAGTAACGAAAGAGTTTTAATTCAGTCAGTTAGTAATGAATGAAAGTTAGTGATGAACACCTATTAGAGTATTACATTAAAAAATATTAATTTATTAAAAAAAGTCAGCATAGGTTACCATAATATAAATTCTTGATAAATGAAATTCCTATTGTTATACATATGTATGTTGTGTAATGATTAAATATATATAATTAGTTTTACTTCAAAATCAATTTAAATAATTTGTTCCACTATAAATATATTATCGTTCCGACCTTCTTACGTGACGATAATTGTACTAAATTAGTAACAGCTCTTAATAATATTAAACTTTATGTACAGTGGCCTTCAATTAAAATTCTGTCATATTTTTTTTTAGTACTTAAATTAAAGTTTCTAAATCTAGATATTTAAATATGATCAAATATCTAGATTTCTAAGATCTAGAGAAAAAAATCGTAGGTTCCTGTATAATACTTTAAATATATATTTTTTTAAATATAATCTCTCTGACTACTCCGCTAGTGATAAACCGTGAAGTGAGAAAAATAAGATCGAAATTATGTGAACGTTTTAGTTATTTCTTAATAATGATCTCCAACAATGATACATATTTCTCTACATCGAAAACATATTCATACTGTATATAAATAACTATGTATAACGAATTACAGTAGAACACATAAATATTCACAAATTATAACAGTTTTTAATTGTAAAAAAATATATTAATATATTTATGTGTACTACAATTTGCTTGCTAATCAATATACATGACAAAGAAAAAGATACAAGAGAAGAAAAGTTAGGTATTGTATTATAATTCTTTAGCTGGTTATTTTTTTATAAAAGTTAATACTAAATCACAAAACATGAAACAGTTAATACAAGAAAATTTCTTAAAACATTCAAAAGTGTTGTAAATATTAATGTAATTATACATTCGAGGACTACAATTCAACGTGGAAGAAACAACAAATTAGTGAATTATCTATGCATGGAGTCCGCCCTCCACGTGTTTCCTGGCATTTCTTCATTTGTCTTTTAAATGGCACTTTGCTTTATGAATACTTGTTGTTCTTTTTAAATTTTATCAACTTCATCGTAATTATAGTTTACAATATAACCCCGTTTTAGTAGTTATTTTTTGTGTGTGAATGTAGGTTTTTTTTGGTAAGGACTACTTTAGTTTTTTAAAATGAAGAAATAGCATAGCAGGGTAGTCAGACAAACAAGTGGAAAGACATTCCTTTCTCGACTTTTCGCCAGTAATATCCGTGACATAACATATTGAGAGTTGAAACTCAACGCCGCGCTATGTCTTAGGTAAGATGGCAGAGAAATACATATCCCCAACTAGGAATGGGCCTGTCAAACTGCGCCTCGAAGAACTATAACGTAGAAGAACTAAATAAACCATTTATATATAAAATTGTTGTAAATTTTAAAAATGTTCACTTGTTATTTACGTATACATAAATAGTCTTAACACGGTAATTAAAATAAAGAAATATCATTACAACACTATTAAATTCACTCACAATCCGCACACCACAGCCGTACAAAACCTGAAACATCAATTTTCACTTTTCAAGTCCTGTAATTGAGCATAAAGTCCCCCTCGTTCAGGGCTGTGAAAACAATCCGAGCAATAACCGCTAAGCGCTTTAATGCCTTAATTATCAACACTGACCTGCCTCGACTTTCCCACGAGTTTTCCCTTCACTTCCCCATTAATTACAACGCCCTAACGAAGCCTCGGTTAACCGTGCCTCCGCCGCATGCAAATTAAGCCTTTCGCTGCCTGTTTACAAGCCTTTATTGAATTAAAGCGAACCAAAACTGACTTAATAAAGGGTTGAGGGATGATATCTTGTTTGTAAGAAGATTCCGAGCTTTTAATTAATGACTTAACCCCTTTGCCCTGTTATTAAGTAGCTCAGTTAGTCAACACACGGCGTTGGCGGCAAACGGATAGTGTTAATTGCTGTTAGGTAGATGTTTTAAACAGGGGTTGTTTTTCAAAGTGATAAATATGATGCGTTGTATTGAATATTTTTTGTAATACTTTTATAGGTGTCAGAACATATTGTAATTATGTGCTGTTGACGTTTTTGTTTCGTCTCTCTAGAAAGTGTTTGATGACAGGTAAAGTAATACGGTAGTACCGTTGTTAGTATTTGTAACTTCGAATTTAAAAGAACAACATTAAAAGATTTTGAATTTCATATAATAATTGTACTTATCTATAAAAACAGATTATTTACTGACTTACTTACATAAATAATTAGTAAAAAAATCTTTCCATCGTATCAAATTAAAAAAAAAGCAAAATAAAACACCGAACAATAACTTTTTCACTCAAAAAATCAAAGTATAAATATCAAATCCCGCTGCAAAAGCGAGAACAAAAACAAACAAAGCGTCCCCGAAGGCGTCACTCGGAAAACCTCTGAAATTCAAAGGAAAATCTGAGTCGCCCTAAATTAACGAGTGTCCGCCCCAACTCTGTTAATTGCTTAATCGTCTACGAGGCGGCTTAATTGGCTGACCGACCGCTTAAAGCCGACAATCCACCGGCAATTTCCGACAACTTTCCAAGAGTTCCGACAACTTTAAGCGTCAGTAATTACAAGCTGAGATGTTTAATTACGCTCCGTCGCGCGCTGCCCACCACGAATTAATTAGAAGCCGACGGAAATGAGGGTTGGGACAGTTAAACTTAAATGGAATCGAGTTTTATTCATTTTTTAGTCGTTCTCGTTGAAATACAGCCTTTTCATTCCAATGTTGGTACTTTAGATGGCCTTTTATTTATTTTTTTTATTGCGAAATCTCTAGTTTTGTTATCTTGTGTTTAAATGTCAGACTACTTGAGCTTGGTGTTTATTTAATTGATTTTATTTTGAGAAATATTTTGTTATGAATAGATTAAATAGTTTATTTCAACTTATTACAGTATTTTTAATGGTTTGCTTATATTTAATAACACATTGTTATATATTGCACAACAAATTATGCACTTTATTATCCATACTCCATATACAATAATCTTTCTTTGAGAAAGAAATATATCACATTTTAGTGGAATAGGGAACTACTAAGCAAAACCATACTCTGGCATCACAGAAATATGGTCATAAACCATTAATGTTCTTAGTATTTATGTTTCTTAACTCTTTTATTGTATATCTACTCATTTTAACTATTTTACGTTATTTTAAATTGTCATTCTCATTAAACGCTTTAGACCAGTATATAATAATAAAAAGTAATTTATTTTTTTATTTTGCTATAAAATTTCCCTGTATTTATACCAAAGGAATCCCTCGTGTAATTATCTAAAACACGTACTTTGCATTCATTAGTGGACCAAAATTGCGTTTTAAGTGAAAGTAAATGGAATTAAAGAAAAACGGAAGCTAACAAGTCTCGATTACAAATTACACAGGCCGGTGTCAGTCCGACGCTCAGCTGATTTAAGAAGATGAGAAAAAATCTAATTATATCGAGACTTTCCGAAGCTGCTCTTTAATTGAGAACTTTTAACGCCACCCTCGGTTTGCGATCCCCTCCCCGAGTGCCGGCGTCGATTACATTTTTTTAACATTTTTTAATTCCGTTCGAGGTTTTAATTTTCTTTGCGCTCGCCTTTCTTTTATGTGCGCGTTTTTTCTTTCCGGTAGCCGGAGATATTTCTCACCGCCATTATACGGTCTGTAATGAGATTTTCTTTCATTATGTTTAATCTCCTGATTAATTCAAATGTTAATCTATTTTCACTTCGCTTTTTACGGCCGAGTCGTTACTGTAGCGAAATGGATATCGTGATGGGACACGGTTTTTTAAACCATTTAGAGATAATTAAAAAACGTGACCATTGAGATACTAGATGGTAAACTTGAAGCTCACCAGGGGAGCGAAAGATTCGACCGATTAGATCGTCAATAATTTAATTCGCAACAAACTCATTCCGCCCAAGATAGGCACCGGGACGTGTTCGGAACGCCAATACAGTCTAGGCGTCGGCAAATTGAAAACACCTCCGGCAAGGCTGTAAACACGTCACGTGATTTAGGTTTTAATCAAGTAGGGACGCGCCGCCCGCCGTAATTGTGACAAATCCTCTGTTTGTCCGAAACAGAACTTTTAACTCGGTGGCGGAACGGTCGTAACTGTTTCTCGCACGTGCCTAGCGAGGAAGACGGTTTTTTGTCGACACATGTGCTCCCTCCGCCCTCACCCCGAGCCGAGTCGAGCCTTGATTAATTTTTAATATTTTTTTCTCCCAGTTCACGTAGACAATTTTCACTTTTCCGCTTACATGCCTTCTTTCCATTGAACAAAAGATATTGCGTCACGTACCAACGCATTGAATTCTAATTTAGTGAAGTCAACGGTTTGCTATGTAAGTTTTTATCTGATTAGTACTAATGTAAGCCAATTGTTAGCAAAACGCTTATATCGCCCGCGCTACACCTACATAACTCATTAGTGAATTAGTAAGACTCGCAATTGCGTCCATAATAAACCCAAAGACGATGAAACTTGGCAGACGTATCGCTTAACTTTAACGATTTGTCAGTAGTTTCTGAGTAAAATATTGTGAATTATTTATGTCGTTAGTATTAAAGAAATAACAATTTGTACTCAACTTAATGAAAGATATTTTTTTGCCATCCTTGATATTATTTTCCATATTCTTGCCATACGCGTTTAAAGTGTCACATCTGCGTGTATTAATGTTGTATGCGACGTAACAGTGATCTGTCGCAATTATCGCGTGGCGCATATCCCGATTAGACGACGCGACGGCAATTAGGTCGGCGGACATTCGCGTTAACCTGCAATGAGGATACGCCTAAACACTACTTATTACTCTAACTGACCGCTCTTCTATTACATGTGCATTAATAACTACGTGAGTCGCACTGAAATCTGACGGTGACCTGTGCCCCCTTGTTTATAAATCACAACTTGGGTCTTTGTAAATTCACCTTCATAATCCACCCTCTGAGAGTTCAAAGAGTGCGCCGGCCGGAGCAATGTCCAAATTATAAATTCGCATTAGAACGGACGCGCACGGTTCGTTTACCATTTCATTTTGGTTCAATATCGCCACTCTACTTTGTTCCACACACACCCCACCCCCGTCTCCCCATCCGCGCCTTAAGACGCCGGGAAATATCTGCGTTTTAAGCTATATTTCTTTCATCCCTCATTTTTGCAGTTCGTAGCAATCTGAAATCCAACACGTCCCCCGTAGGGGTCCCCCATCGGGTGGCTCCCCACTACGTATTCTTGTACCCGGATAAAAAAGCGATATCTATTTATAAAATGTACGCAAGCGTGTACGTAGCGCGTACGAACATGGATTAGCGTATGTGTGAACACGGCTGTGTGCGTCTCCCGCTCATTTGCAAACCGTCTCCTGAGATAACGTCCTCCAGCCGGTTAGCCCTCCTTTCACCCCCGTCTTATGTGATTGTTATGTGTGTAATATGTTATAGCAATACATTGTTTTGTGCTGAGCTCGATTAATAAATATAACTCACAATTATAAAAGTAACAGCTACGTTTTCTATAAACTCGCTAAAATTTATTTTTAAGAATGTTTCCTTAAGGTGAATTTTCAAAACATTAAAATAATTTAGGGAAGGGGCGGCAAGACGAACTATTCTGAATAAGTAAGTGCGAGGGAGGCTGCAGCCGTGACGGCGGCGGTGGCGTGGCCCGCTCTCACGTATGAACGTAATTATAAAAATTAAAGGCAACTCGAGCTCCTCGCCTCCCCCTCGCTCCCGCGGCGTCGTGCATTTTTTCGTACATATTAAAGTCCCCGCTCCCGGCCCGCTTCGCCCGCGACTCCTCTTTTTAATCGATTTTCCCGACACAAGGGGTGAGTGCTCTGGGGTGAATGTAATTTTTTATGCGTTTTTTTTCCATCGAAGGAAACCGTCGTCGCCGGAGGTGCCATTACGCCACGGCTTGTTGAGAATATTTTAATTATAAGGCATTAGCGCGTTTTATGATAGCACTCCCGCCCGGGTTTATAAATGATCGAGAGCTAAAGTAATTAAATATTTGAATGCGGTGAGATTTCCGCGGGGAGTCGGAAGGAAGTGAGATAATGGACATTTCAAGCTACTCGCGCGGTGCCCTGGTGGATATAAAATTCGATCAAATTATTGCTTAATGGACGTTCAAATTACAATGGCGAATGGACCGTAGAATGAGTTTGTACTTTGCTTTTATATGTATTCATGAATACTATTAATATTATTAGGAAGTTTGTATTAAAAAAATGTTTTATAAAAAGTTATTGATTATTACGTTATATAAAAATAAATAATGTTTTAATAAAATAAAATAAGCATATCATTCAATTCGATCAAATTTATATCCGAAGACGACCTTCAAAGATCGATATCAGTACTCCAAGAAAAAGACTTTCACATATTTCATTTGATCCACCGTATTTTTTTATTATTGACGATAAATTATAGGGCCATTGAAAACTAAATTGCAATCAGTTTCACCAGAGCTAATATTTTATAGATAAATCGTATCGGAAGTCATACTGAAAAACTAATCGTTTTCTTGAACCTACGGCGCGGCGTTGATTGATGACTATCTCAAAACGTAGTTCCATTCAGTTTGTATAGAAAATAAGGTTTCAAGCTCTGTAATAACGAAACTTTGTTGTTTCCAAACATAAATTTTATATATAATATTTTCATTTTAGAAGAGAATTTGCGATTTTATTAAAATGTTCCATGTTTTTAAAAACCATATATCATAACCAAATTTTGTTTAGGATTTTTTCTTATTTAGTATAACTCGATTTGACAATAATTTATACTTATTTTAAACGCAAGACTAAGTAATTTAAAATTAATATATAGACAATTGTTATACATTTAACAATAATTATGTAAAAAACTGTTATTATACATATACAATTACTTATTATATTTGTTTACTTAAGAAAAAATATAAAGAAAGTTATAAATATAAATATCTAAAACTTATAGGATTATAAAAGTATTTACGTACATTTTCAAAGGCGGAGGCATAACTACGTCAACATAGTCGCACATAGTCGCAGAGTGTAAGTAGCGTGAGCGTCGTTAATTCTATTAGCGCAAAGCGGATCTGAGTATTTACACGTAGTTCCGCAAACGACTGACACCTATGGTTTCGTGATGTTCACCCACTTGCATATCATTATTATGTAACAGTATACAACGTTATAATGACAAAGGTACTGAAATATTATAGCTTCACGCTGTATCCCGCACACAGCAGGGTAGGCAGAGGGAACCTAGTATTAAGGTACTCCGTTCCCGCCGAATTCAGAGGCATTGCGTGTTAAGTGGCGGAACTTAACGCCGCGCTTTACCTCGACACCCTTAAATATTTCCACTCCTCGAGTGGGAATCGAACCCACAACCAGTCGTTTTACAGTCACACGCTTGTGCCACTGGGCCACTGAAATATTACTTGTTTAAATGAAGAATAACAATTGAATTTTCTGTTATCATCAAGTTATCAATTCTCAAATTATCATAAAATATGACAGCAAAATTTAATGAAATATAAAAATAATTTAACATTTACAATTAAAACAAGATTTACGTTTGCTACTGAATACCCAGTATATCTGTTTTCCTATATCTCTGTTTTGGTAGCAAAGCACGCGGTGATAGATTATTAGAAACTTATTAAGTTCCCCACAACACAAACTTTATTAAGTTTCTAAAATACAAAAATATTATAAATTAATAAGAGAGAACGCCCAATGGTTATTATTTACTCTGTTTAAAAACAGTTGTTACAAACACATATTATAAACTTAAAAGCCAATTACCGATAAGTAATTAAGTTTAAAGTTACAATGACTCTTTCATTAAATTACTTTGTAAATCACATATAAAGTTGAATTCTAATTCGATCTACTCGTAGCATAAGCTTCTGGAACAGTGTAATGGCATTACCTGTTAATGTAAGTAGCATTAACATACTATCCTCAAACAGTATAATTACAGTATTTCCTCCCGTACACACGCAATGTAATACAATTTGCTACTTTACTGTCCATCATCTATACATTTCCTTTTTACATAGTATTGTATAGGTTAGCTAATTAATTAACTTGGTTTTTCTTATATATTTTGGATTTTTTGGAATGTTGTATTTAAATTATAGAGGAGTCGGAACATGCATTAAGTAATAAAGAAAAATTTGGACCATTTTAGGTGTAGATTTCTTATCAATATTCCAAATATTTTTAGAATAAGAACTGGTACTAATCCCAGCGCTCATTCGCTTAGTTAGGATCTGTCTTCAAATTTAAACTCCTCCACTTTGCACGGTCTCGACAGACAGTGGTCAGTCCATTGGCCTTCTTATCCCGCTCCACAAGATCCAACCATTGCTTCTTTAGGCATCCGGAAGGTCTAACTCTAGGAACAGACAAACATATCAAGACATTTATCGTGGATTAATATGGAAATTAGAAAGTTAAGCAAATATTATAATAATCTGCAAGTTTAATATGTAAAGTAATGTATTCATTCACTATTACTGGAAAATAAAAAGAAATTAATAAATAGTTCTTCCTACATAGGTATACTTTTCTCTAATTGCTCAGAAGGCAATTGCAAGCCACTGGATGCCTGTAGGCAGGTGACATTATAAACTCTTGAAGCTTTCTAGGAAATTTTATTCACATTTATTCTCAATAGTATTAAAGGTATTTGTTTATATCTGCATATGCATACTTATATATTTATATAAAGAAAAATAACTTTTATACTTTTTATATTAATATATAAATAAAATAAAATAATTAGGTTTAAATTTAAAGGTACTATTTTACCTACTATTCCAAATATTTTTTTAGCTTCACGCTTTATCCTGCACACAGCAGCGTAGGCAGAGGTAATCTAGTGTTAAGACACTCCGTTCCCCACTTTCCGTTGAATACGAAGGCATTGCGGGTTAAGTGGCGGAACATGTGGTGATGGGCTTATTCTAAATTATGCATTATTAAATCTAAATTATATACTCCTAAGTAATGTTGATAATTTTGGCAATATTTGCAAGGTCAGTTTAGGTCTGAGGCATTAATCTAAACGTAAATTATTTGACGTTCCAAAAATAAAACATGTAACTTTTATTTTGAATAAAATCATTTAACTTTGGCTAAGAACTTTTGTTAATATTTGTACAATGTTTAAACTTAATAATATATGCCGTAAAATTTGATTATTATTAGAATCTTTTACGATAATTCATTAAGCAATCAGTAATTTCATACAAAAATCTCTCATATAAGTAGATAAACGTCAAATAGAAAACAGACACTCATGACCCTGACAGTACGTTAGCGGGAACAGTCACAGCACTTGTTTGGCGATCCACTTTAATTACCATCCATCAGACTGACGGAGCTATCGCGACTCTACATCGATACTCGTAGGTACTCCCAATACGGGCTTGAAGTAATTGATGTCACTAATATAAGCGTCTCTGAAGACAGTTAGCTCCTTGAGATTAGAGTAAATATATAGGGAAGTATTAATTTATTTTAAGTCTAATTTAAATATAAAATAAACCGTTGTGTAAACGTGTGATAATGTGAAATTGCAAATGTGATTGATTGTAGGTTCAATTCTCACTCGGAGAAATGATAATATTAAGTTATTTTTAATATTTTAAAGTGTTATATTCATACACTTACGAAATGCTTTTACTTTTCTAAAAATGTCTTAAATATTTAAGTTATTTTATTTCTTTATCTCTGGTACCTACGACAAAGCGCGGCAAATTTCACGATATAACACGTATTTGTCTTTGACTACCCAACTACGTGGAAAAAAGCGTGAAGAGTTTTTTTTTTAAATATATAAATGGAAATAACTATATTAAAAAGCATTCTAAACAATTATACTGAAACTATATACATACTAATATGCACACAACGCGTAGCGTCCTATTCCAATAATAGTATCCTTAATGAGATGTAAATGAGCGAAGAAGTAGCCGACTCCGTTCGCGTTATAATAACGCGTAACGACCTACAAGTCCGGATTAAGAAGCCCTTTGACTTAAACCTAGGCATCGAATAAAATCGCCTACCTGTGATCGTCCTTTACACTACAAACTCAACTTTAAAATAGTTTATATAACATTTATTTTGCTTTATCCTGTGGACAATTATTAAGTGCCATGCGGCAACTCTAGCAGCACAATAGTGTGGATATTTTGAAACTAATTGGCAGAGAGGGTTGCGAATTAACGTCACGGCCACGGCGTGTCGTGGCAACCGGCTTTGTGTCTCTTGAGTCTGATAAATAGTTTACTTTACATTCAATTATAAACATAGTACATCAGAATACTTTTGCGTATACATATATATTTTTTATATTACCAACTCTCAAGTCCATGCTGCGTTTGTCCGGCTAACATAGTTTATGTAAATATATGCAATGGATGTCAAAGCCTACCCTGTTAGCGTTCATTTGAAATCCTTTTGGACTCGTTTGATTCATTACGGAGAACATTGTTAAGCGCAGTACGTACAATATCGATAGCAAACCCTCATTACAGTAAACACGATCGTTCAATCAGAAGAGCGATTGTTACAGGTCAAAGCTATGCTCCGTTTCGCACAGGATTATTCAAAGCACTGTAACTGACTGGCAGACGCACGCAATGTGTATAACCGACAATTTTCGACTTTAACTTTATCGAGTCTTTAAACTATCATTGCTAGAAGTTAGAATTTGGCTTATAATAATCAATAAAAGAATATTAAACTAAGAAACGAAAAAATACTGGTCATCGTATTCCTCAGCCTAGAAGCAGAGCGGTTTACAAAACATATATTATGCATTCGTGAATATAAGGGGCATAAACAAGAGTCTGATTCAATTACAGAGTCGGGTAGGGCTCGTTAGAAACGCATCACGCATCTCAGATCGGCCACTGTAAGTAAACAACGTATATCTGGTGTTAAGGCACTGAAAACAATGGGACGCCCAAATTAGGAGTTTGTAGTTGGAACAGCTGATTGATGTCTCTTTGTATTAACGTTTTGGCATCAATTACATTCCAATGTGTTTGCGATGATAATTTACGTATTTTATAACACAGCCTCTGACTTATAAGTACACCTTAAGAACATAATGAGGATCCTTACTTTTTTAAAAAATAAATGGTTTTAATTTAATGAAGTGATGCTCAGTACTTGGTTTTCGTAGTAAAATTTTATAGGTATAATATATACAGTATTTATTATATAAATATCGTACTTTGCTTGACAACAATGTTGTATTTTACCATCGTTATAGGTGAATAACTAAAATATACTATTATTACCACAAGATAACCAGAACATTAAATAACTCACATAATTTTAAAACTATTAGTATATATTTTATACAATAGCTATAACAAGATTACTAAGTGTACTGTTTCTTGTTACAGGGAACCCTAACTCCATGCAACCGCAGCCGCAACCACAAGGACTAATCGTAGAGACAGGGAATGGGGCGAGTGTTCTACAGCTGCCTGCAACCACGCTAGAGCAAATCCGGCACATAGCAGCCGACCCGGGGGCTTCCACACTACGCCTACCACCGCCAGCCACCGAGTTCCCTCCGGGCGCCCGCGAGTCTGACTTCGACCTCTGCTATGTTTGCAAGCATTGCAAAGTGGCTTTCCCATCGGCTGCTCCTCTTCAATCTCATCAAGCGCGATCATGCTACGCTGGTCGTGAGGCTTCTCGCGGTGTCATAAGAGTTGTTCAGCCTGCGCTCGAGTGTCGAACGTGTCCCGGTGAAAGATTCCGAACGGCGGCAGACTTCCGGCGTCACGCGGATACTGACGCCCACCTCCGGAACACCGCGCCACCACCGCCACAGGCTGTCCCCGAGCCGCTGTCGCATGAGATGGAAGACGTCGTCAATCAGATAACGCTCCTGGCAGCGCGCGCCGCACAGGACTCCACCTCGTCTAAGGACCCCAACGTAACATTCTGCGCGCCAGGAGCGCGCTTCCCGCAGCCAGGCGAGCTGCCCCTAGCCAGCGCCGGCCATTAATCCTAACTAAGAAATGTATAGTTACTACTACTAGTGGAGCATCTCGCTCTCTCCGTTGTTCGACAACGCAACAGTTCACTATTAGCTCTTAACGCTTCTTTTCGTTGATGAATGTTGTCGCAGAAGCGACACCTTCTTAGTTATACGTTTAAAGCTTGTAGTTGTGTAAGTGTAGGTTAATAGGGGGCCAGGTCTCGTCGTGAGTTTTTGTACGTAAGGCGGCGAGGTCTGCAGGCTCCCGCGTCGCCGCCGCGCACTGGGAGGCGGCGGCGGCGGCCCGCCCGGCCGCGTCTCGGCGCCGCACTTCATATCATACGTTAGACAGGTTTTATTATATACGTTTATCGTTGCGGCCGCGCGCAGCCCGCGGCCGGGCCGGGTGACTCGATTCTTTACCATCGTCTCCCAGGAAAACAAGTTCCTATCTTTATGGCATATAATATTATCGATATTGATAATTACGATTTAATTATTGTTTAAAGCTATGTAATACATACATATAATCGTTCTAATTTTAGGCATAGATACGTTCTCGTAAGAAGTTCCTGATGCATCGTAAATGTATGAAGATATATATACGTATATGATTTTTTTAAACGTGAGGCGAAGTTAGGTACGTATGTTAGGCAGTAGTGCGGTTGTCCTCTCGCGCGGGTTTCACGCTCGAAAAAAATGTATCCCCACGAAATTGAATCAGACGCGACCCTCCGCATTAACCGAATGGCGTAACTTTCGACGCAAGTGAGGATGAGTTAGCGCGTACTCGTGCCGCGTGCCTCGCGCACTCGAGAGCCGCCCGTGGAGACGCGACGACACCGCGTAGGCTTATTGGTAATGGTTAATTATAATAATTATTATTGTAGCAAACTTTTCCAAAACGAACGAACTCGAAACTCGGGCTGCGCGCCAGCGCTCAGCCTACCTCGCAAACAAGTGAGTTTATTTTGGAACTAAGTGTGATTCTTGAATTTTTATTGATATTGTAATGATTATTAGTAGTGGCGTAAGTGAGTCGAAAGCAATGGAGGTACATGCGGCGGCAGCGCGGCGTGCGCCCGACGCCCTGTGCCCCTCTCGCATGTATATTCATCACTTTGTTGTGTGCGTGGAGTCCCTTATATTTTCGATGGCACAGATCACGTTATTTAGAATATTTTACATATTTACATTTTATCTAGTGGAGCGGAATACAATATTTTGTCTACGACGAAACCTACTACAATATTGAGTTTGTTCTTTTACAAAGTGCAATGTTTTATTCCACCGGTAGCCGGCGGTCCTTGTTATTTCTATGTGCAATGGGGCGATGCCTGCGCGCGATGCGTCTTTATCCGATCGCTTTATATCTCTCCAGGGGCGTCTGGAGCGTTACGTCAACAATTGGCAATGAATCAACAGAAAAAAACTGAAGAGCTGTTATAGTGTTAAGAATTGAAAACCCATTAAAACGCCGGAAAGTTGATCGTTTTACAAAAAAATCATATTAAAAATTAATAAATCAAATATAAAGTATACGATGTAAGGAATATATTTCGGACGTAGTCGGCGGACGCAGTGCGCGCACGCAATGCATCCAACGCGACGGCGCGCGTTTCTACTACATTATTTTGTTTACTGTGTTACTAAGATTATAACATAATATTTATTAGAAGACCCCTATTGTTTGTTGAGGCGTTCGCGAAACTCCACCGCGTGGCGACGACGACGACGTCGGACGGTAGCGTATAAAGATATTTATTTTGTCGGTTTGTAATCGGGAGTATTCAGCGTAAGTTTGAGTTGACGTAGGTGGACGAGTCGGTAGTGCGATGTTGTGTCTCCGCGGACGACGGTCACGACGCCCGCGGAATGAATCATGGTTCCTATGTATGTATATTTCAATATTATCGCATCTAGAGTTTCACTATACTTTCCGAATACAAATTTTAATATTTAAGATTAATTCGGATTAGTCTGTTGTATCTGCTACTAGAGGTGCCGCCACGGCCGTTGTTTTGTTTAATTTA
>JAHESG010000125.1:0-24994 GCA_019049465.1 Dryas iulia moderata | reverse complement strand
CAATTATCGGTACTGCTGTGGAGGGCAATAAATAAATAGGTTATCTTTAGAGATAGCAGTAACCAAACCGTCTAACGTCACAGACTGTGAATGGGCGAGTTAAATTAAAGCAGTAAAATCATTTCAAACTAGCGCTTTTGATCTCTTAATAGTTAATTATTAATGTTGAGCCTATACATCACCTTATAAATAAAATATAGTATTTAATGCATATAAATTGTTCATTTTAACAGTAATATCTAAAGTTAGGTAAATTTTCCAGAATATAGTACTTAGGTATATAAATAGGTTTCCAAACCGATAGGTACCAACCGGAGTGACTTAACACTGTGTTCCCTCTGACAACTTTGCTATGCGGAAAGTAACGTGAAGCTACTATGATGATTGTTATAAATATTTTACATTCTATGTCATGAAAAAAACTTGTCTTATAAAGCTTTAAGATATATAAAAACTTTTGTTTTTGTCGCACATCTAAACGCCACTTAATATGCGCTGGCGCAATTATACGAGTATCAACACATACTACAGATCAGATGAAAGTCGGCGCCTCGCTACTTATCGCTTCCCTGCAGCCATTCTGTAAGATTGCTGTCAGCACCCCGAAATAGAATAAGTGATGAAAAACAACAAGAATTCCATAAATACCTAAGCCGCATCCGAAAACAATGTTACTGTTAAATTTATTTTGTATGAGTCTCCTTATTTCGTATTATTAGAATTAGTTATATAAGTTTGTATATATGTAAGTACCTACTATATTTTAAAATAACACTAGTATATATTTAGATATAAATAATTAATACGTAAACTGAATTGTATTGAAAGATAAATTAAACACAACTCTCTATGGATTTTTGGAATAAAGCATCCACAACAAGCCAATGGGAATTTAACGGACCGGTGCGGAAACATTAGGACGTGTCGCTTTATGGACCCGATATTAATCTAATATAATTTTAATTGACTTTGATAAGGATAGATCCAATACATTTACATTAAAGGTAGATTTATTTTAGGCTGTGTTTTTGTCCTTTTAGCTAAATGATTTATATTTATTAAATTGCAGTACAGTTCGGATATATGTAACTAAGCGCGTTTATTTTTGGTTTAAAACTCATTCATCGTCTTAGAGTAAATGGAGAAGAATGTTTCTAGGTTGCCTCTGGCCAAAAAAATGCAAAAAAGATACCCACGTGAAGAATATTAAAATTATGACTTAAAATATTTTCAACGTTCAAATTCAAAAATAAAAATAGGCAACATGCTTTTGTAAAAACAAAATACAAAACTTAGAGGCCAGGTGCGTGCAGCATCCGCCTGTTAGCGTAGAAAAAGTGGCAGTTGCAAACTGAAAAGATTCTCGCTCTAATATTCCGGTTGATATACAATTCTAAAACATAAAAGATTATACAAAATGATTTTGAGGGTACGATATGTAAATATTTGATTTTATACAAGTTTCGTAAGCTTCGTTGGCTGAAAGTAAGTAAAGCGATGTCAAAATATAAAATTGATTGATGAGAATTCTAAGCAAGAAGGAAAATTTCCCTAACTTTTCTTAGAAAAACTCTGCGTCTCATCAAACTGTTAGAAACAGGGTTTCGTCGACAGATCGCTACACAAGAAAAGTTTTGTTAAAGGCTATTACTCATATATTGAAAGTATAAAGTTTAGTAAATTGTGGATGTTATAAATTAATATTTAGATGTTCTACAAAGAGGCCGCTACACATAATTTTAAATTATTCAGAATAATATTTGCTGTAAGTAAATATCATTGTAGTCCAGTTAAACTGAATATACGTAAAAAACAAAATCAAAAATACTCTGATTTATACCCTAAATTTATATAACTTAAGTATGAATTTACTTCAGATAAATTGTTATGACTGTAGTGTTTAATTTCGCAGGAGTTTTGTATGTTTTTTTCATCTTCATCTCAGACATTTGGTCATAGCTATCCCCTTTTTTTAACTCAAAGCGATCCGACAATCGAGAGATCCTTGTTCCTACCTGCATTCAACACCTGTCGCTGGACTCATTGTGCCGATCTTCGTTCAATTTATGTATTAAAGCAGTAAAAATAATAAAAAGAATTGGTACATAAAATAAATTAGTTAATGCAACAGCAAAATAATAAGTATTCTACTATACAAGTAGACGTCATTTATATTATATACAAAAAAAAGTATTTATATGGCTATTATCAAAAGAATTCCATCCATTCCTTTACTCAAAGCTCTCCTATTTTTTAAGTGATTATTCAAATATAATTCTCAAGTCTTTTATAAGCTTTTAGTTGACATATACTTTTATTGTTATGTGGAATCATGTCAAAGGTAGTGAATTAGATTCCCAGTCAAGATATCTGTTCTCAATACCTAAGTTTAAACTGGTTGTATTAGCTTTGATATTGGACTGCGCCCATTAGGCAGTGTATTTGATGTGGGGAAAGGTAAGGAAAGAGAAACTGAGAAATTTATGTTTATTCTGCCCATCGCGTAAAATGCAAGAGATGCGTGAAATTAATAAAATTTGTAGAGATTTTATATTTATTGTAAAGTCATGTATGGGCATAACTAACTGACCATATTGTAAATATATTATCTGTATGAAAATCAACCTAGGATAAGAAAATGCAGGCGCTATACTTGAATTCTCAAATAACACTTTTATTCTGTCATAAATCATTTCAATATCAATTTTGTTCTACTGCTTTAGTTATCTAAAGCATAGTGTTATTAGAGACCAAAAATGTGTTGTAAATATTTCTCTTTTACGCCTATTCCATAAATTATATATAAAATCTATATAGGTAATATCCTAATGAAAAGTACTGAGTACCAATTGACAGAGAACGCTCAGCCGAAACTACAGTAGAAAACCGGAATGTGGCATATAGGTTTCTTGGAGATTGTAAGGGATCACTAAGGCAGGATTTCTCGAAATTCCCACAGTAACCAAATTACGGGTTACAACTTGTGCTACCTATAAAACTTCAGTAAAAATTTAAAGTTCTATATGACATATATATATGTAGATTTGGAAAATCTATTGCTACATTTAGAAGGCTACTTTTTTGGGCATTAAATTACAAATTCATGTTAAGTGTAAAATATTTCTTGCGTGCATTCACACTTTGATAAATGAAAAGGGCATATTATAAAGCAAAGTAAAAAAGGAATACTATCAAGTGTATAGCAAATTGACTTTTACAATAGATCCTGTTCAATGTTATTCAATATCATTTTTTAAATATTATTTTTGGTTCCAATATTATTCAATACCAATAACAAATTTAACTGACTACCCCGCTAAGGATAAAGCGTGCAGCTAGAAAAAATAACATATTTAACAAAAATAAGCATTGGTCACAATAATAACACAAATCTACAAGAATTTCAAAGCTAAAGCTTTTTCTAATAGTCTGAATTTTATATTAATTCTCATTAATTAGAAAATATCCTTACCTGTCAATAACAGCAAAATCAGTCGCCGCATCTTGGAATCCTATATGGCAGTGTCGTGCTAGTTACAGGTTCGAAACCTATATAAGTGGTAAAACCATCGTATCATCAAATTAACTCGGCCAAGCTAATGTTTACGCGACTCAGCTGACGTCCTCGCCTTACGTTCGCTAATGAAGCACACACTTGCACACTGCGGGACCCGCACGCTGCAGTGTCAACGGCCACAAGCTTACGAGAAAAACTAGACACTCGGCGAAAGCTGTCCTCCCGCGAGCTCAATGTTACACCGCGTACCGTAGGGGAATAATTTATTCATTCATGTTTAGAGATATCGTGTCCCTAAGCTAGCTGACAGATAAGTTCTGTGATGAAAACATTACACATGGCTCGAGCGGCTCCGAAAGCTTCGTCGCGCGCGATCACAGCGCACGGCGGCTGACTCGCGAGTTGCGTGAGTGGGCCGGCGGCGCCGGGGGCCGGGGACGGGGCCACGCCTGCGCGCCTCACCCGCACCGCGCCCGCACCGCACCACCTACTAGTATTGACCGACGACGCCTCCTTTCCACATCGAACATCCTTAACTAGGTACTAAGAATTCTCCTTTGAACATTCCCCTTATACCTTCTCACTGATCTAGATATACCGTGTAATTTTTATGCAACTTTGAATAAATCTAGAACATCCCATTTTCATTTATATTTATTTTCTCTGTATATTATCATTTTCAGTAAATTGTCTTTATAACGGAAGTATCTGAGTATTTAATTTAACTATTACAAATTCAGTAAATATGACAATTTGGGATGACGTTAAATTAAAAAATATTAGCAAAAAATATAACTTCAAAAAATATATTATTTGCTTGGCTCATACGCACTGTACTTTTGCTATTAAGTAGTGTGCAAAGCACTTTTGCGTAACAATATTTGCACGAGTCTCGATGCGGGTATACTTGGACTGTTGCCTATGGACTGCGCATCTAATGACGTCATCCGACGCCCATTCCTAGTTGACTTGGCTACATAATGCGAGACTATCCTTAATCAAAATCTTACATTAACATACATAACTTAACGTCCAATAATAAGTGACCTATTTCAGAAAGGAGGTTGAATATATATTGCCAACTTTTTATGAACAAAACGCAAATGTATTAAATGTAATGTGTGTTCATTGTACTACATAAATATAGGCATTTTTATCCATCATAACAATTACCGTTTTTTTATCAATATATGAACTGTAAAATTTTAGTATGCTCCATCTACAGCGTTCAATTTTCATGACTTCATGGGAGCTGATTGGAGATAAGTTCACATTCAACTTTATAGATGGCGTACATGATACGATATGTTATTATGTAAATTTTCAAAATTATAATGTCTTCATAAATTTTGCCTGTACCATTAGGTCAAAATGGTTATTCTGATTTAAAAAAATAACACATACGTATGTGTGCATTCTGTAATATATCCATAAGAAAAATCGTCATGGCGTAGTGGGTCAGCGACTATGATGATCTATGTTCTAACCATAAGTGCAGTGGTTCGACGTCTACTTGAAGGAGACTTAATATTTTAGTAATATATTTTTGTGAGGCCGTCGTGGTGCAGTTATGTGTCCGATTACCACTTGGGTTAATGATTATATTTAAATTATCGCGGTTTGGTATTTAAGAAAAAGGGCAGCGTTGAGTTCCACCACTCAACCAATTTAAGTATATATGTAAGTGGAAAGTAGAGAAAAGTTTCTTGACTAGGTTCAACCTAAATTGAACCTAATGTCAAGACACTCCGTTCTTCACTTCCAGACCGAAATCGCAATATCTATTGAGTGGTGGGCGCCACGCCGTTTTCTTACCAGAACTGAGGAATGAAAAGCATATCCTATCTTCATAATCATCCCCCAAGTGGCAATCAAACCCAAAACCAATCGCATTTACAGTCAGACGCTGTCCTATTGCGTCACGAAGGCACGATAAAAGTCTTCGAATAATATTTTACAAATAAGTGTAAATAATTATTGTTGGGCAATAAAAATGTATTAATTTGGCAAGGTTTACGAGTCTATGCCCCACATAAAAGGATACACACAACAACCAACGGTCCAGAATTCTTGAGCTATTAACGTTAATATTTCTTTGTGGCTATCAATTTTTCTGTCTGGAGAAAAAAAATTGCGTTTGTAATTCCTATACAAAAAAATTTTAATACTCAACTTTCCGGTTTTCCGACCATGATTGTTAGGCAGATCAACACTTGCAGCTGATAAGGTTATTTTTTACAGCTCGTCGCTATTTCTCGGGAAGACAGAGAGAACTTAGTCTAAAGTTGTTAGAACAATATTCTCTGCTTTCCACTCGAATTCGAGCATGTGAGTGTAGAGTGGCGGAATCCAGAGGCGCCTTTAATTTTGTGAGGACGGATAAGAAAAAAAATTAAATATCAACAATAATTCCCTCGAGTGGGTATCGAACCCGCGACTATTGCATTTACAGTCAGACGTTTATGATGTTAAAATAAATACGTATGAAATATCTATTTACATTAATTACATTTATAATATAACAACATATACATTATTACGCGTATTAATATTTGTACAGGGACTATAGATAATTGTCTCCCTCCACTCCATCTGCGGAACTTTTTGACTATACTTGTTCCATTCTTATGTTTTGAGCTCTAACAGTCAGTCACTTAGTAATACAAAAGTTTTGTGCATAAATAGATATCTTTTCCTGTTGAAGACTGAATATTGCATATTGTGTTATTTACATATTTCTAAAAATATATCTTTTTTTTTAAGCTTCACGCTATATCCTACACACAGCAGGGTAGGCAGAGGGAACCTAGTGTTGAGACATTACGTTCCCCACTTTCCGCTGAATTTTGGAGGCATTACGTACTAAGTGTTGTAACTTAACGCCGCGCTTTGCCTGGGTACCAGAGCGAAGAAAACGGAAATATTAAATATTTCCACTTGTCAAGTGGGAATCGAACCCACAACCAGTCGTTTCAAGTCACATGTCTGTACCACAGTGCCACAACTGGCCCCAAAAAAAAATCTTTCATTTATTAATATATCAATTAGGAATTTTGGTTCTTAATACAATGTGTAACTATTATATGCTTACAATAACAACGAAAAACAATATAACAAATAATAGTCAATTTTTCTTTGATAATCTATATTTATATTTCATAATAATACAAATTAAGTTAAATTTATTCTTAAGTCACTATAGTTTGATTTTCTAACTTGCGCTTGGCCCAAGCTTGAATAAATTGCTTTCTTATTTCAAACGCTATCACAGCTGCCGCCATTCCAGTATTTAGGCTGTCAACTCCTCTTTGCAGTGGGATATTTAATCTCAGACCATTGTTTTGTGCTGCTAGCCTGAAAAAACGAGAATTTTATCTATTGTCATGCTAACTTAAGAAAAAATATTTCACACAGGTCATCTGCTAGCTAACTGGATTTCAATGAACAATCATTTATTGTTTATAAAGTCACACAACAAAAAAAATCTTAAGAGAGACTGAAGTTTGTCAGAAGTTTAAATTAACATAACAATACTTATTAGTGTTAATAACAAGATTATAATTTCTGTAAGGTATATAACCTTAAGAATCAGAATGTTATATAAAAAGAAGAAGATATAATGAAGTCAATTCTTATTTCAATATGGATCTGACTCTATTTATAAAAGAAACATTATAATCTTCACCAAATAAAAGAGGTAAGGCATTTGTTTTGTTTACCTATAACTACTTTCACTGATTCCTTCAGTTTCTCCGCCTATCACAAGTGTAACATGCTGAAAATTTGCAAATTCTACACTATAATATGGCATCACTGGTAGGACACTATTAAGAGCATCATTTACTTCAAATGCTTTTGCATTACTGTCTGCTACGAATACTGAGGTATTTTGTTCCAATAAGCTTGGCATATCTTCCCAGTCTACTGATGAATGTATTGGCTGCCTGAAGTGAGCACCAGATGCACTTCTTACTACTTTTGGATCCCATAGATCAACACACCCTGTAATTATATTTTAAAAGTAGAATATAAAATATAAATTCATTGTGAAACAAAAAACGTTACTTTATTGCAGAGCAATTTTATTTTGGATTATTAAAGAACAATTGTATCTAATTTACCTTTACTCAGAATTACTTTTTCACATCCAACACCAACAGCTGCCCTTAGTATAGCACCTAAATTTCCAGGTGTACGAATATTATCACAAATAAACTGGAGAGGTATAGGCCTACATTGCCTCTTAAAATTTTCATGTGATGGTGTCTCAAATACTCCTATAAAGATACAATTTGTTTTTTTTTTATATAAGTCTAAAATATTACAGAAATTAAGGCCATTGTGATGTAATGCATCTGACTGTAAATATTATGGTTGTGGGTTTGATTCCCACTTGGAGGAATTATATTTAACGTGTTGAGGTCTGCCACTCAGCCCTCAATTTCAAGCACGGCAGAAACAATGGAGTGTCTTGACACTAGGTCCTCTGGCTACTCTATATAATGTGCTATGTGGGAAAAAGCGTGAAGTTGATTTATTAAAAAAACTTTATATAATAAATTTGTTACCTAATATTCCTGGGGAAGTCTCGACATCAGACCACAATTTAATATCTTTATAAGGTATTTTGTAAAATTTAACACCACTTTTAGGCAGGAAAGGCCTTAAATTGTGCAAGTCTTCAATTTGACTAAATATGACATATTTCAAAGAACAATTTGCTTCTAATCCATCAACAATTAACCTCCAACCTTCGACAAGCATTTGTCCAGAACGTAAGCGTTCTTTTTTAGATTTAAGTCCCACAAGAAGAGTGCTGAAACATAAATTAGCTTAATATATAAAATGTAGTTGCTCGATTTTTTTGTTATTTCGTTTTTTTTATAGCTTCAAGCGGTATCCCGCACACAGCAGGGTAGGCACAGGGAACCTAGTGTAAAGACACTCCGTTTCCCACTTTCCGCCGAATTCGGAACCATTGCGTGTTAAGTGGCGGGACGCCGCGCTTTGCCTGTTGAGGCAACCAGACCAGAACCAGAGTCTGGTGTCGACTAGAGCGAAGAAAATGGAAATAATAAATATTTCCACTCCTCGAATGGGAATCGAACCCACAATCAGTGGCTTTACAGTCACACTTTGTGCCTCTGCGCCACGATTGGCCCCATGATCATTTCATCTTCATATTAAATATGTATACCTGATTCTTCCATCGTTCTCTTTTAATTTTTCATAGATAATTTCACCGTTATCATCAAAAACCTTACTCTGACTTAGGTAAAACTTCCTTTGTTTCAATTTCATCACTTTGTTTTGTTTTATTTCACTTGATGTTAATTCTGAAGAAGGTACGTCTTTATGATTGACTTTTTGTTGCTTTGATTTTAAAGTATTACTTTTATTATTTCTACTTATATCAGATCCTAAATCAATTATTTTTTCTTCCTTTAATTTTACATTTGAATCAGGTTCAATAGGCAACAAAACTTTCGCAGGTTTCCTATGCAACCATCCTCTGTATAACCTAATTGACGATATTTGGGGGTGACGAATAAGGGTCCGAGACAGTAGACAAATACTTGAAGACATTTTAGAAATAAAATAAACTTTATATTTTTGCAATTATAATGTTTCTTAATTTAATCGATTATAATGAAAAAGAACCTTCTCAACTCATGTTTTTAAATTTCTACAATATCTTAATTGGTAAATAATACCACAGATAAAAAATACTACAGATTAGTAAACAAATTCCTTGTTAATTTAATGTCGTTTACGTTTCTCAATAGAGAATAGAGATAGGCGTTACAAATTACTAAAATTACCAGTCAAAAATAAGACTACATTATAATTGATCAATTTTTTAATATGATATTTTACGCCATCGTGGCGCAGTAAAAATAGTTAACAATAACCTAAAAAAAGAAGCACGTTTGTGTTGAATATTACATCGCTGGTATTGTAGTGTGGTATAGTTTTATTTAAATTTACTTTTATTTTATTTTGTGATACGAGCTTCGACTATATAAATTATGGCATTTCACGCAATTCGCAAACAAGCTAAAAAAAGAAAAATGATATTTTTAACTTTTTCAAATTGAAACATATTCATAACTTGAAAACATCTCATGAATACACCAAATTAATCCTTATAGATTAATTAAGTATATTTTTATATAATCCTTTAAATTCAGTTGATACTAAATTTATAAGCAAAAAAATTCAAGGTTTTTTAACTGTGGCTTATTTTGACAACTGGAAAATAACCAGAAATCGACCAATTAAAACGTGGTACGAAAACAACTCTAGTTAGCTATACGTCTGTGGCCATCAGCTGAAAATTATCGTGTTTATGCGTAGTACGTACTTGTGTTTATTTTTATATCGTTAGGAAAAGTTGGCAAAATGGCTACAGGAGTCGCACCGCGTGATGAAGATTCGTCTCTAACCAGGGCAGATTTAGAGGCAATACAAGACGCAATGAAGAGCAAGAAATTTCGAGATCTACTTACCGAGTACTGCGATGAAGTACGTGACCCGGCGAATCAAGCAATCTATCAGAAAGAGATGACCCAACTAGAAAAGGAACGTGGCTATGATGTTACTTTTATTAATCCAAAAGGAAGTTATGTTATTAAAACAAGTGTCGCAGGCGATAGAAAAGCGTTTATAAATATTTGTAGCAATGAGAATGTTGATAAGCCGTCTTGTTGCGCTCAAGAGCTAAATGGGCAAAAAGGAATGAATTGGCAGCTACCGTATACAATAGTTCCCCCGCGGGAAGACTTTGATAATAAAAAAGAAAGATGTATTATATATGATGTTGTTTTTCATCCCGATACGTTGCGCATGGCAGAGGTTAACAAGCGATTTCGTGAACTCGTAAACAAAACAGCATTTGATGGATTACAGAAAACATATAATATCCAACTTGATAGCAATAATTATCGCTTTCCTAAATCCAATTATAAGGGAATGACTGTTCCAGCTGTTATAAGAAAAGAAGATCCAAATTTTAAACCCATAAATGATGACGAAACTCAAGAAATTTTACCAGAAGTTATGGAAAAACTATATCCCCAGCATATATATCCAGATTCTAACAAAACTATAGCAGAAAATTGTATAAAAAAAGAACAACATAGAAAAAAGGCAAAAAACAGTAAAAAGCAATATGCTCATTCATCTGATGATGTGTACACAGTACCAAAATACACAGTAAAACAACAACATAATGTAGACCTCCAAGATTTTACTTATGAGAAGCATAGTAAACAATATTCTACAATGCCCACATTAATATCTGTTGAAATCAACTTACCACTTCTGTCATCAACTAAAGATTGTATTTTAGATGTACAAGAAAAAAATCTTCAGTTGATTTCCGAAAAACCAGCCAAATATAAACTTAATCTTCTTCTGCCATATCCTGTCGATGATCAGAACGGAAAAGCTACATTTGATTTATCAAAACATCTATTAATTGTAAAATTACCTGTTCTTCGTAAGTCACCCATAATTGAAAAATCTTGTTTGTCAAGAAGAGATAGTGGAGTTGAAAGTGAAGAAAATTCTAATAGTGAAGAAGAATCTAAAGTTAAACTTGTGGAAGAAGTCAGCATAAATTTGGAAAAAGAAGAATTTTCAAGAAAGGAAAACAACAAAGAATTTGATGATTTCTTACTTCCCTCCATGGCTTACACATTTGCACCATATACACATAATGCATTAGATGAAATAATAGCTTTTACTTTTCATGTCAAAAACACTGATCCTGATTCTGTCAAAGTTAAAAATGATGGGAACAAAGTTTTTATTAAATTTTCTTCCATAGGATCTGGATTTGTGCCAGTACATTATGCAGCTTTAATTTTATTTGATGATGGAGTTAAATTTGATAGTGCCGTTGGAGAAGCTTGGGATAATAATGTCATTTTACAGTTAGAAGTGGCTGGAGAAATTTGCCCTGAGAAATTTCAAATAGGATTAAGCTTAGAAGACATGAAAAATGAATACTTTGATGTATCTCCACTAAAGAAAGCTGTGAAAGATGATTCTCAAGATGACAAGCCACAAGTACAAGAAGTGGCTTCACCTTCAATTGAGGTAACTAATTTAGGTAGAGAAACAAGTATTGTTGTATCTTCAAATAACCATAATGATGACATGGAAGATGAAGATGAATTTGAAAAGGAAATAGTTTGGACGGAGTCCAACACAGCTGAAAGTGGAGCTAAGAGTATTTTACGTAAGCCTATTAGAATGATGAGAAGTTTCTCTGAATCAAGTGCTGGAGACATTGCTTCATCTATGGACTATATTAGCTCTGATTGCATTCCAGAAGAGTCAAGCTTAAAGAAGACAGTTCGCTTTAGTGATGTCATTGCTAAACAGTTTTATAGGTAAGAAGTTATATATTTTTTTAAATTTCATTTTAGAATTTAGAATAAATACTCATCCTCTTTTCTGAGTAATTGTGATAATTATTTATTAAAAAATCTAACAGCATTCAAAAATATATTTTTTCCTATTGAAATTTTAAATAATTCATATTTTGCTTTTAATTAATAAATCAGCATATAAGCAAGCTTAATTTGGGACCCTACTAGGCAAGATTCTTGTTCCTTTTTCATAACATTTAATATTTTTATAGAATACAAGCATTCTTATATATATAGAGACACTAAATGGCGAATTGTATACTGAATGGATAAAAAGAAATTATACCAAATTTTGAATTTATTTTCATTACAGATATAATTCTTCAATTGAAGGTCAAAAAAGAAAAAATCAAAGAAAAAA
The DNA here is from genome assembly GCA_019049465.1 of Dryas iulia moderata. NCBI lineage: Eukaryota > Metazoa > Arthropoda > Insecta > Lepidoptera > Nymphalidae > Dryas > Dryas iulia. The sequence continues at coordinate 12,678 of JAHESG010000125.1, read as the reverse complement.
GAGTAAGAAACGCAACCTGGAAAGGCGTAAAAGTGAAAGTGAAGCTGAAGAAGACTGTATGAATTCAGACCAGGTAATTTAAAAATATAAATACATTTTTTCACTTATCTCGATAGACATGTATGTTTTTCGTATAATTAAGCAATATGTAAACGATTTTTTTCGCCCTTAAGATATTTAAACAGTCTCAAATTTTTATTTTTTTTGTCTTCATTTTTTATAAAAAGGTCATAAATTGGTGGATGGTGGAAAATTTTATAAATGTGTAGAATTGTTTTAATCTTAAATTCTGGGGTCGAGAGATTTTAATGTCAAATATTTCTATATACCATTTTATTTTTCTTTTATATTTGTATGGGGTTGTCAAGAAACTCACAATAACAAATGGGGTTGTGAATGGCAAAAGTTTAAGAAGCCCTGTCTTAAATCATAATGAAAGTAAGAATGCTTAGTGGATGCTACAAATGTATAGTACTCTATATGAGCATATATCAGTATACATTGTATCCTGTTTAGTTATTATCAACTTCCTATATTCAGAAATCATCTGATGCACTTCGTATAATAATAAATACCTAATTTATATGATATAAATAATGTTGATTATTTATTAAATATGAAGTTACTAATATAATCATAATAATAGTACCTGCCTACCCTGCTGTGTGCGGGATACAGCCAGAAGCTAAAAAAATAAAACTTAAAAGCTTAGATTTTTTTTCTTATACTCTATTGATCGTGGGTTTCGCGAATCTGAATACTTGATGATAGGTACTCTCTAACTATCCTACTGTAAGGGAAAAAGTGTGAATATTTTTTTAATATCTTTATATTGTCATTTCAGAATAGTTCTCATTTATTAGATGATTCGATTTTATTTATTAATTTCTTTTTTACTTTCTCCATTTAACGAGGTAGGTAAAGAGAATATTTTAGAATATTGGTGGATCCTACTCTTTATTTCATAAGACTGGGGAAATTTTGTACCAAACCCACAATCCTGACCTGAACTAAACATAATATTTTCGGTATAATTACGACAATAATAACTATATTGCAATAGATTATCATTAAAAATATTTCATAATAAATTTTACAGGTATCAAAATCAAGATCGAAGCCAACACTTAAAGAGAGACATGATAGTGGAGTTGTAGATACATCAGATGGGGAGGAGTTCAAGAACACGTCAGATTATGAATTACAGTACGACACTGATGAAAATGCTAATATAAACAACCCGAATACCAACCAAGATTCTGCTAATGTAATCGATAACAATGGCAATACTACTGAAAATCGTCACATTTGGAAATCACATCCAGCACGTCCGAAAACCAATTTTAAACAAGAAAAGCATAAAACGACATCTTTTAATATAAAACATAATACTGATCTTTACAATCCCGATAAATTGAACAAAGGGCAATATTTAGAAGTTAAATTCAAGAATGATCTCATATTTGATCTTGATATGTGAGATTTGCCATTCACATTATATTTTATGAATAAGTTATTTTCTGCAATTTTTTCATAGCAATAGAATAGTTATGAGTTTAGATTTTAGTAGCTTACCAGTGAGTTGGTTTTAAGTTATATTTGTGTGTGAACATTTGTTTAGTTTTTTTAAAACTTCCATTATTTAATTATGTTCGTTCCTTATTATAGCAACATTAATTTATTTGATTATGCGAGTTTAAGGCAGTTTTATTGAGAATTATTATGTGTGTCAATTATTTGTTTTAAATATAACTTAAATAGGATCATGGTTTAATATTGAATAAATTTGTTTGAAATGAAATTATAAAATCAAATATTTATGCTCATGTTAGCCTATTTACTTGTGTAGTGAGCTCTTATGGTACAAATTAGATACATAATTCTAGATACATAATTAAGTCTGACACAATAAAATTGATAATAAATATGCACATTTTTACACAAATATCTACTTTTATTAAAATGTCACTTACACATATATAAAATAAGATTCAGGAATAAAGATTTTTTGTTTAGGCACAGAAGACCGCTGTACTGAACATTTTTAAATTTAATTTTAAATTAAATTATCTTAATAGGTATGATTAAGTTACGATATTGGGATCATTTTAAAGAAGCGGCATAATGTCTACGCTGCCATTAACTTTGCATTTATGTTTTTCCTTAGTTTGTATGAAGTGTGTTTAGGTAATATTGTTGTTATGAAAATCGAAAGTTTAATACTAAAAATATTGTGATGTTTCGAATAATAATGAATAGAAGAGTGAAATTTATTTTTATTTTTTTATGTACCCCAAAACGATTGAATTAATTAGATTGAATTTATTTTATTTGTTATATACAAATTTTTATTTCAACTTAATTTGGAGTTTATATTTGTTTTTTTCTTAATTTTTTAAAAATATTATTCTTACAATAAGGAAATTAAAAATTTTTAGAAAACAAGAATGGGACGCAGCGGGATTCAAGCCGCGCCTTTTGGAAAACGTCAAGGCGCTTTGACCGCTGAGCCTTGCTTTCTACTACTAAATTCTTGTAGTCATCTAATAGCATTCTATCTTTTGGTAGCAGAAATTGTAAAATCTGTACAAATAAGCTAACAAAAATAAGTTGTAATTAGCACATAAAAATTTCGACCCAGCTATTTTATCATATGTTTATATAAAAGACTTCTTTTTCAGCTTCACGCACACCGCAGGATAGGTAGAGGGAACCTAATGTTAAGACGCTCCGTTCCCCACTTTATATATTATATAAAATACTGCGGGTAGTAAATAAACACTAAGTGCTTGTGGGTTCAATTCTCACTTCTTATCTTATATTATTTATCACTATAAATATCTGTTTCATATAGCTTGTAGTAGTTGAGGAAAACAACATACGTAACTATGGATAGTCTAGTTTATTTAGTCTTTTGTGACTTGTGGGCTATGATTTATATAAAAATCGGAATACCTTATAGAAAACCGAAACCGACGAGGCCGTCGTGGCACAGTGAGACAGCCGGGGGAATTTTCATTTCTTCGCTCTGGTGCCTAGGACAAAGCGCTACGTAGGCTTCCGCCACTTTACACGCAATGTCTCCATTTTCATAAAAAATGCCTGGACCAGACATATCTTTTTTATTTAAGATATTCTTTTGCTGTTGTCGGACCCTAGCATCTTCGTAGATAACACTTTCTAAGGACATAAGAAAATTAAGATCTAGAGTAGGTACTTCGTGTTTCACATCATTTATTTTAAATTGTAGGACCTCGAAGCAAACTAGAATCACTGTTTATTTGTTATTATTTATTTATTTGATTCGCCAGTGGCAATTACATTGTGTATTAAACAATAAGTTTTACAAAGGTTTTCTTATATCAATATGCATTTCCTTGCAAGATGAATATCGTACACATAAATACGTTTATTTTAACACAAATAATATACACATACTATACAATAATATTATTTTAAAATACAAAGAAGAAAAATAAATGAAAATTTATAACGTTTTACTAAATAAACAAAGACTGAAGCTGCTAATGTTTTGCCGCAATAATTCGGTATCTGAGTAGACTTTGTCCAAATGGATCCAAAATGCTTTGTTACGCAGGCGAAATTGCGCGCGACCACTAGTTAGAGCTTGAATAAAAAGAACATCGCTACAGTTTTTATTTACACCTTTGGATCATATGATCTAAAAAATTCCTTTATTTAGAGTTATTAAATAATTCATTCGCAATTAACAACTTGATGTTACTTTATTATATTTACTATGGTAGGTATAATAGGTACGATTAACCAGTATACGTGAAAATGTAGATTGATTATGTGATATTTTAACAAGTCTTCTCAACCTAAAAAAAATTGAACAATAGGGCATTATAATGTCATTATTTATTTTGCGGTAACGCATAATTTTAACTTATCATATCAGTTATTTAATTATTATCTTATGTACACCAATTGATATCACGTATACAGTCTAGATTTACTTATTCAATCATTATGTTTGTACTAGTTCTCGCCCACAGCTTTCTTGGCGTAGACTTTATGATTCAGGCTAGAAAGAGAATTTTCTATCTATACAAATTTAAAAATGTTTTCTAATACCACTTTCGAAATATGTTCTTAGAATAAACTGGTGACATTATGGAGATGAGGCTTATACTTTTTACGCCTATTTCTGCGGTCAATCGAATTCAAATTAACTCTACAATCTACATATATAGCCTCCTGGTGAATTCCTTAGTAAGTTCGGTAAATCTTTAGGCATGTTTGTTTCCCATAAAACTAATTTTATCCATTTTAGGCTTCTTGAGTAGACAAAGTAGTAGGACATGTCCAGTCTGGATGATGAAACACATCTTCATGGATTTTGTACAGTTTTCCGTAAGTATCTATCCAATCGGAAGCCGATTTTAAAATTGAGTACGGTTTTTGTGTTGATTTTGTACCTATATATAATAGTATGCAATACTATGGGGAGGGGGAAACGGATCCAGGGCCGAGCCCTCTGTCCGTGAGAGTCTGCGCTATCCACAAATATGGATAGGTCCCTAGGGAGGGGGCCATAAGGACGGCCCCGGCTGTGGCGCTACGTCTCGCGAACGAGATTGGGAGGGAAGGAGGCGAAGGGAGGGAGGAGGGGAGCCTATTGGTACCTGGGCGGTCGGCCCAGCCAGGTGAGACCCCAGATTACTCAGGGGAGGCCTAGCTTAGGCAACCAGCGACCAAGGCAGCGGCTCAGGAATCGGATAAGGAGAGGATGTCTCGCGGGAGTCGACGAGCGTCTGGAGGGCGCGAATGCCAAGGCGCGATGTCCCGGATGTGCGGTTGATCCGAGACATCAGCGCGATTGAAGAAATTGGCGGTCTGTTGGATGATGGCTGCTTCCAGGCTCTCAATGCAAAGGTGCTCTGTGTAGAGTGGTGTTTCTCACGTATCTAGGGGCCCGGGCGACGCGTCTTAACGCGATGTTCTGGACGACCTGGATGCTCTTCTTTTGCGTGTGGCTAAGTAATGCGTACCAAGCCGGCGCTGCATACGTCAGATGTGGCCTGACCCACCCATTACCTATATGCCAAAATTTGCCATTTTTTTATGTTTCTGTGCTAGCATACTTTCATAAAAAAAATGTTTCAAAGTATTTAGTATATTTCCTTAACTATAAGCATTAACTAAAATAGGCACACAATTTATTTATTTCAATATTCGTAACATATACGTCAACTGATTTTGAGATTTTATTATAATCTAAATCGATTCAGTTCATCGATAAATTATAAATACAACTTAAAAGAAACATGAACATCAACGTTGATATAAAATAATTAATTTAGAAAAGGTACAATGAGTATGATTCGCTATATCTTTTAACATACTTTTAAAAAATACCTTCTCTATGAAATGTGAAATAAATACACAATTCATATTAATTTACTTGAAAAACATATATGTTCAATATGAGCTCATTTACATTTTTAATAACGAAGAATATGAATGGAATTTAATATTTCATCATTCAACTTACTGATTAAGTCTGTTACAACACTTTTATTATATAGCAATGTACATTTTGATGGTAGCTTTAAAATTCACAGTGATACAAATATTGATTCAAGGCTTAACACAAGTAGTGTTATTTTTACCCGCGACGGAACGGCGACTGTTTACCCGCGACGGAACGGCGACTGTATATGTGTTTGGGGTGAGAGGTTGTTTGTTTGTTTGTTTGTTTGTTTGTTTGTTTGTTTGTTTGTTTGTTTGTGTGTTTGTGCAAATTACTATGTCAATTATTTCCAAAACTATAAGTCCGATTTTGATACGGTTTTCTATGATAGGTTAAGGTTCAATTGGCGTATGTTCTTATGTATGTCTTATTGCTTTAACTCACCAGGGGGCGCTGCAGTAAGCATTTTACGTGAAAACGAATGTTTTCAATTATCTCAAAAAATAATAGTCTGATTTCAATAGATTTTCAGTGGTAGATTCAGGTTTAATTGGTGGATGTTCTTGGATATGTTTTATCGTGTCAAACCACCAGGGGGCGCTGCAGTAAGCATTTGTTTGTACTTTTTTTGTATTTATTTGTCTAAAACCGAAACTACTGCTCCGATTAAAAAGAGTTTTCATAAAAAGATTTATCTTTGCTTGGTGCATATTTTAAGATTTTTCTTTTTTTGTTACGGGGAAAACTCACCAGGGGGCGCTGCACTAAGCATTTGTTTATGCAGAGCAAAAACTACTAGTCCAATTTAGATGAAACTTTCAAGGATGGGTTCAGGCTTAATTGGTGCGTCTTTCCATATATGTGTTATGGTGACCACTCATCAGGGGGCGTTGTAGTAAGCATTTGTTTGTATTTTTTTGTGTAAAACTAAAATTTTTCTTATATTTATTTGTCTAAAACCGAAATTACTTATCCGATTGGCTAGAGTTTTCAGAACTAGATTAAGCTTTACTTCGTACATATTTTAAATTTTTTGTTTTTACGTTACGGTGAAAATTCACCAGGGGGCGCTGCAGTAAACATTTGTTTATGTAGAGTAAAAACTACTAGTCCGATTTAGATGAAACTTTCAACGATAGGTTCAGGTTTAATTGGTGCATCTTTTCATATATGTGTTACGGTGATCACTCACCAGGGGGCGCTGCAGTAAGTACATTTGTTTGTGCAGAACTAAAACTACGAGTCCGATTTGAATGCAGTTTTCAATGATAGATTCAAGTTTACTTAGTGCATATTTTCATATATGTGTCATGTATGTTTACTTAGTGCATATTTTCAAGTATGTGTCAACTCTCTAGGGGGCGCTGCAGTAAGTAGCTGCTTCCATTTTTTGTGTATAACAAAAACGACTAGTACGATTGGAAAGAGTTTTCAGTATTAGATTCCGCTTTGTTTACGTACACATGTTTTTAAATTTATATTACGGTGACAAGTCACCAGGGGGCGCTGCAGTAAAATATTGTTTGTGCAAAGCTAAAATGACGAATTCGATTTGGATGCAGTTTCAATGATAAGCTCAAGTTTAATTAATGCTTGTTCTTGGATATGCTGGGGGCGCTGCAGTAAACATTTGTTTGTAATATTTAAAACAAAACCACAACTACTAGTCCGATTGGGCAGAGTTTTTAGTATTAGATTTACCTTTACTTGGTGTAAGTTTTTAGGTTCTTTTTGACGTTAAGAACTCACCAGGGGGCGCTGCATTAAACATTTAATTATGCAAAGTTAACACTATAAGTCCGATTTGGATGCAGTTATCAAAAATAGGATCAGGCTTAATTAGCGCGTGTTCTTGTATATGTGTCGTGGTGACACCTCACCAGGGGGCGCTGCAGTGAGCATTTACTTGTATTTTTTGTGTGAAACCTATTTAGATGCGGTTTTCTGTGATAGGTTCAGGCTTAATTGTTGCGTGTTTTTATATGCCATATCACGAACTACCACGGGGCGCTCCAGTATAAATTAGTTTGATCAAAATCAAAACTACTGGTGGGTTTTGTGATTTTCACTGATTTGTTTAGACTTAAATTTCCTGAAAATGTTACGGTGACAATCTACCAGGCGCTGCAATAAGTATTTGATAACCAGAAAGCATTTTTTTGGGCTTACAATTCTTTTCTTTTGGATTTGCATGAAGATTAATTATAAAGTATTTCGAAATTATGTAATAATATATAATGTGTATCTATTCACTTTAAAAAGTTTAAAATAAAAAACAAAATTAAAAATTTTGAAAAAACCCACGACGGTTTAATTGTAATTGAAAAAGGATAAAATAACTAGAAATCCCCCGCCTAAAAGAATATATGTAACGAGATGATGGGGACAACTTCGTCGGGGGCTGCCAGTTGCAACCTCTATTTTAAAAATAGTAGCTAACAGTATAGATTTCGTTCTTAAAGTTTTTAAAAGGAATATCAGTTATCAAAACTGTAAATTCATATTAATATTTTATTTTTTTCCCAAACCTGTTTTAACAGCATGAAAACCTAGGAGAAGTTAGCAAACTTAAAGTAATGGCAGCTCCGACGAAGTCGTCCCCATCATCTCGTTACATATATTCTTTTAGGCGGGGGATTTCTAGTTATTTTATCCTTTTTCAATTACAATTAAACCGTCGTGGGTTTTTTCAAAATTTTTAATTTTGTTTTTTGCATTGAAATTAATGACGACTTACAGCTTCAAGCTTTTTCGCGCGTAGCAGCGTAATCAGAAAGAGCCCACAGTTAAGACACGCTTTTTTCTCCTTCCTTCTCGACTTTCCGCCCAATATCGAGACATTATCAGTGCGTAGAAATGAAAATAATTTATTCCTCCGATTGGGAATCGAACCCACACCTATCGTGTTTGCAGTCAGACGGCCTTATGACAGCTCATTCGTATTTATATCTTGATGCTCAAAATATAAATTATACATAATAAAAAATCATAACAAAAGATTTTATATGAATTTATAAGGTACGTGATCATAATTGCTTATTTGCTCGTAGGTCGCGAAATCGTGGTGCACCTTTTACAATGAACATAGACGGTTACGTACTATGATTGTAAATCAATCGAATATTATTTTTTTAAAATCCATACTTATATTATAAATGTGAAAGTCTGTGTGTTTGTCTGGAAGAAATAGGGGATGAAAGTTTACATGAAAAATCTAAACCGCTTGGCCAATTGTAATTAATTTTGGCATAAATATAGTTGATAATCTAAGCTTAAACATAGGCTACTATATGTTTTAAAAATGCGCCCCCGACGGTTGCAATATGACGAAATACTAACGCGGCGAAGCCGCGAGCGGGCCGCTAGTAATAAATAAAAGACCACATAATATCATGATGTATGTGTATGAATTAATTAAAAAAAGCTTTATAAAATGTTGAAAAACAATACAAAATATACAGTTACTACTATTAGAAAATAAATAGACAAATTAAATAATTTAAAAAATAAGAGCAGCATCATGCTTTTTCCTGCACAGCAGGGTAGTAACAGAGAATCTAGTGTCAAGAAAATCCGTTTTCCACTTTCCGCCCGAAATTCAGACGCTTGCGTGCTAAATGGCGAAATTCGTCGCCGTACTTTGTCTCAGGTAGTAGAGCAGAGAAATGACAATAATTAATCATTCCTCTCAATGCGAATTGAACCTCCAACCTTCGCGTTTAAGTTTAGACGCTATGCAAGTGTGCCACGACGGCCTCAAATTGAATGAATATTTTTTTGATTTTTTTTTTAATGAAATGTATTCTTAATACATATACCTAATATGTATTTTTAACGAAATGTAAGTGGCCAGTTGTGGCCCAGTGGCACAAGCGTGTGACTGGAAATATAATTTCCACTCGAGGAGTGGAAATTATATTTCCATTTTCTTCGCTCTGGTGTCGACGTAAAGCGCGGCGTTAAGTTCCGCCACTTAACACGCAAGCCTCCGAATTCGGCGGAAAGTGGCGAACGGAGTGTCTTAACACTAGGTTCCCTCTGCCTTCCCTGCTGTGTGCGGGATACAGCGCGAAGCTAAAAAAAATGTATTTTCGTTCATTCTTATTTTTATAGTACATTTTTTACATTCACCCTAGCGGGATGGGCGAGTCCGTGAAGGGTCTAATTTTACGTCCCATCCTTTGGCCGTCTCTTATTCTCGTCAAACAAATAATGCATGTCCTATGGGGTAACCTCATGCTCTCCGCATAAACTTCCTTTAGTAATATTTCGTTCAATCATTTCATGTTATTGTTGATTAGGTGTAGTTGTTATTAAATATTTCTTAATGTAATTAATTAATAAAACGAATGCAGTATTTTCATTTTACTTAATTTTTTTTCATTATCCATATTTAAATCGTATATAATATAGTATTTTTATTAGACATAGCAAACTAGACTCAGGCATTAGAAAAATCACGTTTTTGCTGAATTTTATAGCTCCCTTGAAAGCGTTACGCTGTTAGTACTGGGTTTCAGCGAACATTATTTTCTAAGTAAAAGGATAATAATACTTTGTTCACTTAGGACGCCTTTCGTTATTATTTTACTGTTTTTTAATAATTATAGTACAAAATTAAGCAAATGTTTTGCTTAATCATTTTTTAAAAATAGATATAGGTTAAAAGATAATAGTAGAGGTCATACGAAAATGTCTTGATACCTCAGTGTAGCTTATACCAAAAACGTCTTATATGAATAACATTTGGTACAATGGTTTTTAAATCCAAGCTTTGGATACATTAGCACAAAAATAATCCAAAAATAGGATTTTTTACCATAATTAGCGTGGTTTTTTTTAAATATAAGCAGAGGAAAGACATAAATTATTTATAGAGTTACGATAATATCTTGATACTTATACGAAAAAAATCTCAATCGTATTATACTTTGGTTTTTAAATACAAGCTTTCGAAGCGGCGCTATTAAGATTTGTAAATTTTTTACCATAATGAATGTGAAATTAGGTCACAATTAAAGCTCACATTTCAATTGCACTACGTTTAAATTTGCGACTGGAATCGATTCTTGCTATGCATTAAGCGATACGATTCGGGCAGCCGAACGTAGCTCAAAGGAGATTTAAAATTATGATGATCCTGAACACAAGAGCTTGATGCTGAGACGTCAATCGTTACTTCGCTTAGATGCTGACTCTGGAGACGATAATGAGGATGTAAATTGGCGTATAGGGAGTCGGGGCCGAGGGGCGAGGGGTGGCCCGGGTAACCTGTGGCGTATCTGTTGCGCTGCCCTCCCGGCCGCCGCTCCCGGCCGCAGGCAGTCTGTCTCCCCGCGCCGGCATCGGCGCCGCTCGCGAATATCGCGCGCACTTCCGCACTAAACCACGTGTTAAAAACCTTTGTGTTAAAAGATCACAATGTTCACGAAAAGTTCGTGCGTTGGATGAATTGAATTTCCTCGATCTGTCAATTTACTAACACAGTCTCGTTAAGGTAATTGATTTAGTGTTTTAGTTATTGTTTCATATTTTTGTTGACAAATTCAAATTGAAAATTATGTTTTGGGTATGTATTTACAAGTAAATAGTGTGTGAAAAGAAATATCTAGTGCATGTAATTATTAGGTAACATAGAAAAAAAAGACACGTTTATTTATTAACATTTTTATGATACTGTATATATTGAAAAAAAAACTATAGTCATTAATTATAAGTCATAATTTAATAAAAATATTGTTTACTATAAAATAAAATTTTATTTATACTTTTTTAATAAGTATTTTAACTTTAAATAAATAACTTATACATAATTTATTACGATAATTTGAACATTCTAATTAGAACTCTTGGTGTTTGTTATATGTCAGATTTTTTTATTTAAGCTTTCCACAATTTTTTATATGTAATTTGAAATAAAAACTGTTTTTTTTATAAGCAGTCTTCTGATAATATTTTAAGCTCGATTAGTTCAAAAACTATTTTAGAAAACACCTTACTTTATTTTGTTTCAATATTCTCCTCTCTTTATTGAATTTTACTCAAAGTTAAATTCGATAACACTGTTAGTCCATACAAAAATATGGTAAAAGCGCTATAGGTTCTATTTTTAGGCGTTTATTAATAAGATTAATCGGGATCCAACGTCAGAAATAGGTAGTATAGGGATGTTTTGTATTAAATGTACGTTATAGTAGAAGTAATAAGAGTAAAAGATAAATAATATAATAAAAAAAGTACAATATTTTTACATTTTTACAGTATCGTATAAAGTTCCCACCCACTGAAGTAAACTCATAAGTAAGAAAATTTTTCACACATGAGTCACATTATTTTTCAGACACATATATTAACTTAAAATTATCACTATGTAAGCAGTTTAAAGTTATAAAAATAACGTCATATAAAGGCCGACAATAATTTGGCATATCAGTTAGACAAACAGAATTAAGATTGAATGATTAACGTCTTCAAGAGATTATATCTGCCTGTGTTATCGCGTGTTATAAAGACATAACAAAAGGACCTAGAGACGTCTAAATAACTATGAGACAATACTTAAGCTACTGTAGCGAAATACTGAATACTTGGTTTCACGCTAATCTACAATTGCAGCCAGTTAGCCACTCGGAACAATCCCCGCTCATTAAAGGGCTGAACTTATCTAATACATTCTGTCCATTATCTTTATCTGTTATCTGACGTCGATATAGATATAGGTATTATTTTGTACAATATGTTATGTTCATATCGTATAACCTTGAAAGTATGGTCTTGGACGAATACAAAAATATTTTTCCTGTAATCCTTTAGGATAGTTAAAGATTCTACCTAATATAACACAATAACATAACTATTTGTTACGTATAAAAGTTAAATAATATAAAATACGTTAAAACGTTAGGTGTAGTTAGTGAATTTACGGCAGCTCACGTCAGGGGTCCGACGGCTGGCCGGGCCGCTAGATCGATCTCTGCCGCACGTCTCGCACCCATTAGATGCATCCCATGTGTGCAACTGAGATTATGGCTGCTATGATTTCGAACAGCGACAGCAAGGTTCTTCCAAATAAACATTGATCGATTCTCTCGTACAACACTGATACGTGCACACATACGAATATTAAGTATAGTAGTTGTATACTTTTACAATACACGAACAATTGAAATATTTGGAATATTTTTGAAATAATCACCATCAGGCTGCTAGTACAAATATTTTTCTATTCTTCAATATGAATA
>JAHESG010000124.1:0-24994 GCA_019049465.1 Dryas iulia moderata | reverse complement strand
TTAACACTTCAGGGTTTATCTTATAGTGTAAATAGTATTTACAATGAACTAGTAATATCATTTCATTGATTTAAGCGTAACAATTTTTTTTAATCAACTTAAATATATAATCATACCCCCTAGTGGGCGGGTGACTACGATAGTCACGACCATCGCGTCAGACGCTATACCAGTTCATCACGACAGCCTTCTATTATCATAAAGCAGGATTTTTTAAAACTTCTCCACATTATACTTATATACCACCAGCCAAATGCCCATAATGGGCATATCGCAGCAACAAAGACAAATTAAACAAATGAGAGTCGGCTTTGTGTTGCAGTGGGATAGCATCTACCTGTAAACATGAGGTGGGAATAATTCTCACTGGGGAGAATTATTATATATTATTTTCAATTCTTCGCTTTAATACCCGATAAAAAGCGGGCGTTGAGTTTCGCCGTTTAACAGACAATGTCTCGATTTCGAAAGTGGCGAACACTAGGTTCTTTCTGACTACCCCGTTCGTTATGCGAGAAAAATGTAAAACTTTGAAAAGAAAATAAATAAATCAAAAGATGTTTGTTTAAGGTTTGCTCTGCGATCTGCTCTGGTCAGACCCCGACAAGGACGTGCAAGGTTGGGGCGAGAACGACCGCGGCGTGTCCTTCACATTCGGCCCGGATGTTGTCAGCAAGTTCCTGAACCGACACGACTTGGATTTGATCTGTAGAGCCCATCAGGTAGCTATAATTATTATTTAATACTAGCGGCCCGCTCGCGGCTTCGCCGCGTGAACTACGTCACTGTTTCGTCATATTGCCTCTCTCTGGGGTGGTTTTTTGAAAAACACAATAGCCTATATTTAAGCTTAGATTATTAAATATGCTTATGCCAAAACTTATAACGATCAGTCAAGCGGTGTAGATTTTTCATATAAACTTTAATCCCCTATTTCAACGCCATAAGGGTTGATTTTTGAAAAAATAAGTAGTCTATATTTGACCCAGTAACTTTTACTAGTTTCATTCTAAATTTCATTTAAATTGGATCGGTAGAGACCGGTTGATTAAATTTAAAAATGAACTTTTTTTTTCTTAGTCTGATGTAGCAGTGATATTAGGAATGCTGGCCAATATTTAACTGCAATTAAATGTTAATTGTTCATTCATTTGTGGGAAAATCACAATTAACAAATAATTCAAATAATTGTTAATTGTAGTGTAAACATTAAGAACCAATTAATATTTAGGTAATTGTAATTTTTCCCCAAACAAATAATGAATTGTTAATTGCAATAAAATTTTGCCCAACATTGTGCTGCATAACTTATACATTTGCAAAAAAAACTTTATTTTATACAAAATAAAGAGAAATTATTAATAACAAAATATCATTCACACAGGTGGTGGAAGACGGATACGAGTTCTTTGCAAAGAGACAGCTAGTGACGTTGTTCTCCGCTCCCAACTACTGCGGAGAGTTCGACAACGCGGGCGGCATGATGTCTGTTGACGAAACGCTTATGTGCTCGTTTCAGGTATATACTTATTTATTTTTGTTGAAGAATTTAGTTCTCCATTTTGTTTTATTTTTTCTTAATGTCGATCTTTATATATATCGAGATTGCGGTTGTTAAAATACAAAAAATATATTTATAAGTAATATGTATAAAAAAATATAAAGTTTATAAAATGAATTCTTTAGTTTATGTTACAAAATCATGATATCATTACGGAGAAATAATATTACATGCAGTAGGGATATTAAATAAAAATTGTAAGACCAGTAATTTTAACTGGTCTGGTAAATCTAGATTTATTAACACTAGGTTAATAATAAAGTTTGAACTCACAATCATCGCGTAAATTTTTCGATACTACTTCACTGCACGATAATTGTGTCGTTAAATTCCTGTGCTAAAATATTAAATGTAAATCTAATATAATAAATAAAGAAATACAGCTTTAATATAATTATTTATTATTATTACAATACTATACTAATATATTTTACATTGATAGATATTAAAACCATCTGAAAAGAAAGCGAAGTATCAGTACAACGGCATCAACAGCGGCAGACCGGCTACGCCCCAAAGATCGCCTCCCAAGAAGAAATAACTGACGTTTGGGATCCAGTGTGCTGCGCAGTGAGATGCTACAAATAATTTAATCGAACCCACTATACTTATTACTTAGGCCTGCTTCACATGGCAATGCATTACTTATAGTACACCAGATATATACGAAATGTAACGTCGTATAAGGCCTCCTTCTCGTTAGCAGCTTGGTTATATTTTAAATAAATTCCTTTTTATCATTCTATAGTAGTTTTAAAGTCAATATTTTTTGTGTGGTATAAATGATAAAAAGCGAACATCAGAATGAGGCCTTATTTTAAATATAAAAGAAAAATTGTTTTATATAGTATTATTTACACTAATTATTTTTAATTGTATTCATTATATAGATATTATTATTTAAAATACGTATGTGAAAATTTGAAATGATATTTACAAAAGAGCAGTGATGTGGCGATGAGTAACCGTAGTGTATTGGCATGTGAGCCCACCGGTCACCAGACAGAGCCGAATAGGGTTTTATTGAAATTATTTATCAATTATTGCTTGTGCCTTCTTATTTTTAACTTTATTTTAGATATGAGTGATATTAATTTATGAATTTAGTTTTCAAAGTTTCGGCCGTGTCTTGTGACCCGCTTCTTCGGTCCCGGTGTAAGGCAGCCTTTCATCAGATTATCTTTGTTGTGTTATAGATTTATTGATATTATAGAAAAATTATTTCGTTAATATTGAAGTTGAAGGTTAGCGATCTTAGAGATGCGGGCATTGGACGAGAGTTACGTTTACATATTTTTGAAGTTGTAGTGGATCGAAAGCACCATTGCTTTGTTTATTCTATAACTAATGTGCCTATAAATGTAAATTATATATAGGTCTCGATATAAGTGACGAAAATTGGTTAATTTGAAAATTCTAGTTTTCTGTAAAGTTTATCGACGTGCGTTTTCAAAAAACACATCGTCTATTTATCACATGTCTCCTAGTAACGTATTATGAGTTTATTATGTTTTAGAGCTGGCCTAAAACATAATATTAACCTTTGCCGAGTAGCTAATAAGTGTCCAAGTTCAATATAAGGACTCCATTGCAATCACACTTTGCTCTGGAAGCGAGCTGAAATAAGCCCAGTGAATTATTATTTATTTTGCACACAGTATTAATATTATGGATAAGTAGAAGTTTCAAAATTATCGGCGAATTGGCGTGATCTCCCTACTTGAGGCTTTAACTTCAAAAATAATGATAAGTCTCGAAAACAATATTAAGTAAAGCGATGGTAGAAGCAGTGTAGTCCTCGCAACAATAGTGCAATTGCTATATTATAATTATATGAAATATTGAAAATTATATGCAGGTTTTGCATTGTACAATTTTATTTTTTAGCTATGTTAACAATGTCAAATAATATTCATCAATAAATATTACTATTTAAAGTAAGAGCTTTATTTTCGTTTCATTTTCTTTTAGATATACAGATTGTAATTTTTTTATGATATACAGGTAAATGTGTGTAGTGAACAATGAATGTGTATGGTTACAAACTATTTTTCATATTTCACTTCAACATTTTTTATAAATTTCTATAGATTTAGATTTTCACTTTGCTTTTTCATGTTTAGTCTTCACTTTGCTACTTGTTTGTAAAATTATTAGCTAATTCATATTATATGTTGCGAGATAGATTTTGAATATTTCCTGATTGTAACACTGTATTTATAATAATCTTCTCTATTTTCATCTACTGTAAAACATAGTTTCAAATTGATGTTGAGTTTAAACTATCTAGATATTACAAATTTTGTTGTACTTTCTCTCATGTGTACAATTTTCTGAAATATAAATTTTAATCAATATTTAGTGTATTCAAATTTCTATACATCCAACTTTTTACATGCCCAGTTCATATCTTCAATTAATTTATTCGGTTCAATTAGGTCAATTAATTTATCATGATTTTTAATTTTATCTGTTATTTGAGTAACAATTTCCTCATTTTTCTTTTGGTATTTTTGTATATCCATTTGTAATGCTTTTAGGTAACCCCTTTTAGCTGTTACTGTTTTTTTCAACTTGCTAGCCCTCATTTCGTACTCTTTTGCTAATGATTCCAACAATATCTTTTGTTTTCTTAAGTTTGCTACATCAGAAGCCCGAAGCTGACTCTTGATATTCTCATGCAGTGGTCTCCTAAAAAATATGTTGTATATTATTAGAAAGTCAGTAAATGAATCCACATCACTATCAAATTAGACTGGTGGAATCCATTAATCAAAAATTCTACACAGATCTGATTTAACAAAATAAATTAACTAAAATAACTAATAGGTTACCATGCAGTATTATCAGGATTAATTTCTGCAAATTTTTCCTTTTGTTTTTCTAATTCTTCTAATTTTTCAGGCATATTTTCAAATTCCCACATAGAAGTAATTTCTTGTACCATTTCATCAAATATACCTTGTTTCAAGCAATTAAACATTGGAACCCATTTTACCCTTCTTAATTTAGCCTTAGGAACAGTCTCAAGGAAGTCTTCATTTCTAGAAAATCGTAATAAAAGAGAATCATAACTAATAAACTCAATTTATATATTTTGCAGCATTTAGCAGCATACTTTGTCATAGCTAAAGTGTGTGAAGTTTTTTAAGAAGTATATAAGACCGAATCAATTAATAGACAAAAACATCTATTTTCTTTCCTCTTATTTTAATAATATATATTTATAAAACAGTGACAATATAACCCTGAACCACTTTCACATATATCTGGTAATAGTATGAATTTAATACTCTTGTTTGACTAAAATTACGTTCCACGATATCAAACTATGGTTTTATCTATCAAAATTAGTTCAGGTTTATCGCCTAAAGCATAAATTGGTCACTTCTACTGAAACTTTTTGTTTGAAATTAATGTTACATTAGACAGTGTGACATTTCTTATATGTTAGAATATTGCTGCCGTGACACTTATCTGATATTAGTAGCAAATATAAAGTAGTTAAAATAAATAATAAGTTTTTTTACCTAACAAGATTAGCTATGTTGCTAAACTCTTTTAAAATAGTCAAGTTGTCAAAAGTTACTTCTGGACTACTCAGTGTAGCGTCATTTACTTGATCTTCAGTTTCTCCCATTATAAATATAATAAAAACGTCTAGTCTGATAATGATATTTGTTTCTTATTATAAAAATAAAATAATATTTAGTAAATTATATTACTATTATTGTAACGAACTTTCTTTCAAAATTCACATCCAACAACAGTGACACAGATTAATTATACAAGCTCGATGCGTCAAACTTAATGGTAAACATGTGTGGATACGAGGATTTTCGCTTAGTATTGCCAGCTACAACTTTCCGAAATTATTTATTATCTTACGAGTAATAGTCGTTTAATAATATTTTGTTAAAATTTACGACATATTCAGTTTAAATTGTTTCTTTTCTTAGTTATTTAGAATCACGAACAGAGTAAAAAAATACGGATAGAATCCTGAATTGCACAATTAGAAGGCGGCTTATTAGTTGAAACATAAAAAAAATATTTTTCAATTGATACTTAAAAAAATATAAGCAAACTGCGCCCAATTCCACACTGTAAAAACATAACTTCGAGAGATGCATGAACAGCACAACAATTTGGAATTTACGTATTATCTAGCGACTCGCTCGCGCCTCCACCTAGAATACAAGACTAGAACTATGTCGTGTTTTCACTCAGCCGCGATATATTTTAAATTGTTGTAACTTTTTTATGTATGAACCGATTGAAGTAAATTAAACATCAATGGATGAGGGAAGTTTACCTACTAAAATACAATAGCGCATTTAGATACTGTTCTTGAGATTAGCATGCACAGGCACACAGACAAACAAAAAAGACGATTGTTTTAGGTTCTATTATAATGTTGAAGTCTTGGATGGCGGGCAAATGGTAGTCCTCTTATTACTTATAGGTGGTCTGATGAAATATAATTTTGGTTTGGCTGGGAAGACCTTTAGATTGTGCCACAAAATGGAAAGTAATGGAAATACCATGAATGAGCCCTATGTCCTAGATGGAGTATAAAAGGACGACATCTTCGTCTTCATCATTAACACTAACATTAAATTATGACTCTTTTTGTTCAAGTATAGCAAGAATAGGTAGTTATATATTTTTATACCTAAAGATAATGTAACGAATAATAATACCTATAACCAATATGAAGGAAAACTCCAAAACAATAAGGCACGGAAATACAAACATGACGGCATGTAACTGAGTAAAAAAAGGATGTGTATAGCAAGTTTCCCTTAAAAGATAGACACTTAAAAGATATACACGATCTTGGACTTTTGTGCACCCCTATAATCCCATTTCAAAATATTTTGGGAGCGTCTTCCATGAAAGCTACTAATTTTTTAACACAATTTAAAAAAGTTACATGTTAAATGTTATTACCTAACTAAATATTTTGTAAATAATATCACGCCTTAGAAATGAGATGCTCGTTCTAGTCTATTTCAAATATATCACTGTCAGCAATAAATCTGTAAGTAGGTATACCTTTACAATTACAATTAAATTAAAAAAAAAGAAGTTTGATGTTTGAGTTTTGAGTTTCTGAGGTATTAACTTGGTGGTAATTGGTGGTTGGTGGTAAATTATTTGACGTTCAAAAATTGAAGCATGTAACTTGTTATTTTGAATAAAACTATTTGACTTTGACTTTGGCTAGTGTTTATTGATGTCACTCAAAATTTGTATAACTTCCTTACTCAATGTAGCATCGGAGATGTTTAGTTTAATTATTTTTATGGGTCATGTATTTTATTACAAGGTTTTCTTCCCAGTGTGTAATAGTCATGATGTTATTTGAACTGAGGCTATAACTGGCAAATAGATCTTTTAAAACTCTTAAAATCTTTCACTACTTTACTGGGTACTACCTAGGGGAATAAACATACGCCGTCGCAATTTTTTTCGTAGGTATCTTTATACAATTTCAGAGAATATTATACTGATCTATGTTTGCACCCAGCGTTTGCAACGTAAGCGTAAAAATATGTTTTGCTTTCAACAAAACAACAAATCTCTGAAACTCTCGGTTTTATATCACTATGATATATATATTTTACCTCTTAAATTACTCTGACCATCCCATTTTTTTCAAATCCATTACGTAGGATCACATCATAAAGAAAGATTTGTTGTATAACTCAAATTGCGACAAACAATACTTTTTTTTAATAAAAAGTTACCTACAGTTACAACAACCTTTTAATTATATAAATATAACTTTAGCCTCACTCGTTATTGACACCAATCGCGTTATATGGTAGGTAATAGGTATTATTATAGTAATCCTAAAAAGATTCAGATTTCAATGAGATATGCTTTCCTATTGATGATTGAATCTGGATTTTTAAATACTGATATATTATAAGATTTTAGGTAGCTAGGCAGAAAGTGTGATTCTAAATCACGTTTTCTGCCTAGCAGGGTACTCGGAGAGTACGGAGCGCCAAACGCTACGGCCCTTGTATACTTCTTTCGCCTCGTCCGAATAGATGCTGTATTCTCGTAGGTCACCATAGGTTTCCCTCTACCTCTCTTATCGGTCACCTTTGCTTTTTTATTTCTTATCGTGCATAAGCTACCTGAGCAAAGTCAATTCAGGTTAGGTCTCAGGTCTTTGTGGGGCGCTTCGAACGCCTGCCATTGGAGCATAGGAATCGTGAATCATGAATCATGGTCGAATTATAATTGTTTGATGACCCTTAGGATTTCAAAAGTAGAGAAATATCACTAGGCCTGTTGACTTATGTAGTTATCTTCTTATCACAGTAATTGTATTATATACTAATTTAGTTGTCTATTATAAATGTATTATTAATTTAGAAAACTTTATTCAGAATTTCATTCGGTTAGGGTAAAAATAAAATGATTGACGTGTGTTTTTGTGTTTTATTATTTTTTTAAATATATTTTATAGTACATAAAAATAGTATTTATAGTAAAAACAAATTTATTGTAACAAAGTTCATTTCCGTGGCAGTGACTATGTCAAGCAGTCTTTGAGATCTTGAAACTTTAAAACCCGATGATATATAATGATTATTATAGTATTGATGAACACTATTGTAACATAGTCATGTTTGAGGAAGAAAAATAATTGTAATATAAATGTTGTAAGAATCTGTAAAGATTAACTTAATTATAACAGGACGATGTCTAGCCCTTTAAAACGCAGCAGCTGAAAAGAAATAAAAAACAGTCATTACCTTGTATTTTTAATTATATATAATGTCTAATTTATAACGAAGTCAAACAAATAATATAAATCTACAGATAAGTAAGACTTATAAGTACTCGTCAGTTATTTTTATTTATATAAGTCGTTTATATTTCAGCCAAATATTCATAGTTTATATTTTATTTTATGTTTTAATATGAAATATGTCTTATGGCTACATGGTCATGCTTTAAAGGACGATCGTATCTAGGAATAGTCGGTATTATTATATAAAAATACTGGGTGTATTAAGTATAATAATTGAACTGTTTTTAATGCTCTAGATAAACAGGACTACAATATAACACAATTGTTAGTAACATACTTTTATATAAGTACCTACTTTAAAGTAATGCATTACCAAAATATATATGAAAAAGAGGAAATAGGAATATTCTCATAGGGTCTTTTGCAAGTTTTTTCACATACATATGTTAAAAATGTAATACACAGCAGCATCGTCCGGAAGGTGTACATAAAGAGGGAAACTATTGAAAAAAATGTATCCGAGCCATTTAAAATCATTCTTACTACCCATCGATGAGACACCTGATGCCTGTTTTACAAACTACGAACGAAGGGTAATGTCTTGCTTAAATCATCCACTGTAAGTCTGTCGTAGACCATTAGATCTGCCGTGATCAGAGATTTACAATTAGCACTCGTTATATAGTTAGAAATTATTTTGAAAAGAGTCGCCGTCGATAAGAAGACAAGCCAATTAATACAGGTTGGCAAAGATGGCGCATATATACAGCGAGGCACTAACCTAAAGGCCTGATCGGGTGCTTGTCCCAGAGGAAGGTGCGTTTGACGGGCGAGAGGTACGAGTCTCGGATGTAGGAGGGGCTGCGGTCCCATCGAGCCATAGGTCTCAGCTCCGGCCAGTCGTACCAGAAGGGGTCCCGAGTGATCGCTGAGATTGGCAAGGATGGGCTGGGGTTGAAAATATCGGCCCAAGGTCTACGCCGTAGTCCTCCCGCGTTGTACAGTGGTGCACCTACATGTCACAATGGTTAATGCCGAGGCAACAGACACAAACGGATCTCGTCGTCGCTCCTGCACGTCAAGCGTTAGCAATCTACTGTTATACAAGAAAGCCGCATTACATTCATATGAATCTTTCTAAGTTAAATATCTAACATCTACACACGCAATAGAGCAGTTAAAAATACACTACAATATTCGATATGTAGATACATAAATGTTTTTTAAGCGTTAATAAGTAATATGTAGAATGTTGATATTTAAATTACATATATAAACTTTCTTAGTAGGTAAAATACTATTAGGTATATTATTATAGTCAAATATACTTATTTGATTTTAATTAAAATATTCTCTAGATCTTTCATACATGTATTCAATATAAATTAAAACGTAGATATTATTTTTTGCCTAAATCTAAAGAATATTTACATACATGCTATGAATAAAACGGTTAGTTTCTAAAAATGTACCATGTAAAATTTAATTAATTCACATTTAAACAGATGATTATTGAATGTAAGTGATAAGTATTAGTAAGACAATAAATACTTGTATATATTGTTTTTTAACAACTACATTAAAAGAACACATACACTCAGAGTTCAAATCTACATGTAAAGAATTTCGTGAATAAGGACGTCCTGATTACTTATTCAACGGACATACAGAAAGAATTAAGAAAAGTTTATTTTATTCAAAACTTCGAACTACGTTAGGACTACAAGTGCTGGAGTGAAGACGGTTTTAACTATTGTCATAATTGGGTTTTTTAACATTATTGAAAATTATCAGTTATCAAGTCAACAAGAAGGGATTCATATAGTCGTGATGTCTGTTGCCCTTACCGTCGGCATCGAATGCAATCTCACAATCTCTGGGTGGGCTTATCCTCGGCTTCACGGGCGTGGGGGATTTCCCTCGGAGCGAGCGGTCAAAACCGGCCCATTTTTCAGCATCAGCAAAAAATGGGTCCTTATTGAATACGTCCGAAATCTTCGACGGCCACGCTCCTTCATGGTAAGCCCCACAGTGAGTACCACGCAAAAAATTCAAGACTAAGCGTGGTATTTACTTCAATTTCCATTCAATCGCAAAAGAGTGTAGTGTTCACTTAGATGAGTAGTGAACTTATTAATAGTGAACATTCCAGCGAGTGCTCTTGCTATGTACAATGCAGCTCATGCAGAATATGCTGAATGACAGTTATGTATGAGCCAATTTCGAATAAAATTTATTTTTTTTATATATTTTTTTCAACTTACAAACCAGTAATGAGAGGGAGGAACTACGCTACAAAATCAAAACACGGATTGATCTTTTAAATTTTAATATAAAAATATGAATGGGTTAGTTCATGTATTTGTTTTGTACTATTTATAACGTACGGTGTAACAATAGAATTACATAATAATATTAGAGGCCTATTCTAATTAGATGTGATGTCTTGATTAACAATGAGTCATATAAAACCAATTTATATTAAATAAGATGTCGGTACCATGTACATAATATAACATTTTTATATACAAAATTTTGAAATTCTAGTTTGAAGATAACAAAGGCAACTTGGTGAATTCGTTTAACAAACACAGCATTAAATATGAAATAAAGTTACAAAAAAATACTTAATAAATTTTAAATTTGTATTATTGTTGATAACCGTGTATCTTATACAAATTTAAAATTTTACTATACGATTGATCTTTTATCGCTAGTCGCTCACGAGAATAAGTTTCAATGGGTATTGAATCTAATAGTGAGTGATGTTTCTTTTGCAATAACTTGAATCCACGTGATTAACATAAGTATGAAAATTTCCAGTTAGATGTGTATAAAAAAGTTCTTATAAGATCTTGTCTTAAGAATCTAAAAGAAATTAAGTTTTCAACTTAGTTTATAACGTGGACCAGCTCGATTACCGAGTTTTGACCATTCGTAGTTTATAAACAACAATCAGCCTTTTTGAGACACCTAAAAGACTTATCTAGCCGCTAATGTAGACTTTTTAATAACAGCAAAGATTATTAGAAATAAAAATCGAATGGATCAATCTTGGTATTTCTTAACCTAGATTATTCTACCGTGCATATAGTTTTAGAATTTACCTGATCCCCAGTGAGGTTTGTTGTCGGGTTCATATTCGATGCCTTTAAGGCTCTTAGGTGACAGAGGGTCGACGATGGGAGCGCTAAGGTCGGTGATGGGGTAGGCCCGGTCCTTCAGGTAGAGACCGTAGCGAGAAGGATACAAGCGGTCGATGGCGGCCAGCCTGTCGAGATGGTCTTGCCACGCCTTGTGAGCATCGAACGGGTCAACTCCCCTTCGGATACGCCTCGGCACATGGTAAACTGTTAGCAAACAGCTCCATGTTATTATATAGATAAGCATAGATAAATAATTTGTTGAAAATGAAATCAAGAATGTATCAAACAAGTTTGTAGCACGCGAAGGTCCGTTGAATTGGATTTTAAAGATAGATTAAGCAGACCTATGAATCCAAAGAAATATAGAATTCATATTCATCACAGATTATAGAAAGTAATTAATAACACTTACCTGGAAGGCATAATTTAATATGAAACTTAAGAGAAATAACAAACTGATTAGTACTTGTTAAAAAAATAACTTCAGCAAAAGCTTTTTATGAAAATTAATTTACCATCTTAATATAAAGAATCTACATAGAACTCACCTCTTCGTGTGGCATAACTTAGTTATATGGGTGGAGGCTATATTTTATATTTATATGGGATAGAAGGTTTTTAAAGAAAAATGTGCAACCTGAGAAATGCTTGAAGATTTAACAATGAGATCATGTTCACATTAATGATATTTATAGGTGTGCGTGGATGTTATGTGTAAGAGGTGATTTCTAATACATATTACATGCACAAATGGTAAATGCTAAGAACCAACTTGCAAGCCAACATTTAATGAATGATGAACAACATAAATAAGCAAGATCCTAAATAATTTGTTGAATTATCAATTTTATCTTAATTTACTATGTATATTTAATAATATATGTAGACAGTTAATAACTGATGAAAATTTGTCACTAAAAATGGAGGACAACAGAATCACAGGTCGTCGACTCGTGTAACAGAAATACCTATATGTTATATGAAAATAAATTGCAAACTGAGAATGTTTGTGGTTGTGTAAGACTCATGTAATATTAGCATAATTACTATTATTAAATCTCCGAGCTTTCTACAGGAACACGTCAACATTTAAATGCATATCTTTTATTTAAAAGTGTATACAAAATGTTTTTTCTCAATTTGATACAACTAACAAGTATGATAATTTTCAGATGGTGTTAAATAATTAATTTTACATTGTTATGTAGTAAGTAGCTATTTATTGAATATTATTATTTTTTGTGTATTATAAATATTACACTCTTCGACGACATCGGTATTACGAAAGATAGTAGTATCCGTAGCAACTAAAATTCTTTAAAAATCATTTTAAACTGCTCCGGATTTTGCTGAAACAATTAAAACAACAATGCCAATATTTACATATACCTACAATTCTTTTCTGTTTCATTGATAATATTAAAAAAAACCTATAAAACGTAAATCCTCAACATAACTGTACCATTTTAAAATTACATGAATAATGAACTTTATTTACATGTGAACTTATTATACAAGTTTGCAATTTTTAAAATATAATAAATATAATATAAAAAATAAATAGTGAGCAAAAGAATTAAACGCGTGTTTGGCACAACCAAAGTGTGTTAAATATGAAGTAAATTATAATTTACAGCAAGCTATAGGCTTTATATTCTTATTTGCGTTACGTATCAGTGTTTTTGTTATATACTAACTTGGTCTGTACTGTTCGAGGGAGCGGGGGTAGTTGTGGGCGTAGATGGGACGAGGAGAGTATCCGTAGACTTCGCGATGGACGGGCAGGTAGCGGTATCCGGGCACGGTGATCCTCTCAGCGGCGGCGACGGGGTCGTCGTAGATAGATTTGCTGTAGGGGTAGGTGGACAACAGCTCCGGGAACACGCTGCGGCGGGATGGCCTGTACCTCTCCTCGGCTCTGATGTCTTCCGATCCTAATATGCAACATCGATTGAAATATTACTTCAGTACAACGCAATGTAAATATTGCAAACAGTATCGAATTCAATATTGAAAACAACAATCTAACTTTTTAAATAACTACCTTTCAGAGATCGTACGAAAGATTGCCAAAATCTGGCTTTCTTCGACGGCGTCTCATTTCTGCCAATCATTTCCAAATGACTTTTAAACATTTTGGCAGATTATGTCGTGCTCGTGTTCTGTAAAGAAATTAATCAATTATATATGTGCTCGTTGGAGTACTTTATGCAAGCACTTTGTATGATAAAATAAAGTTAGATAATTCGTTGTGCCAGGTGACATAATGGACCCAACAGCGTACTTTTTCATTTTAAATAGAGCAATGACGTACAGAGCTATAGCGGCTGGGACACAAATAGCCGTCTCTGTGGCTTCTCCTCTTCGAATGGCCCATAAACTTGGCCGGCCGCCAACCTTTCTGATGTAGATAGCACCTCTAAAACGATCGTTTTTACTAATGTTTGATCATGGCTCAACTATTTTTAATTCGTGACCTTGTTATAAGTTTTAAGCCTGGGTTTATCATCGAAATAATATTAATTTATGTAATTCAGCGTCATAGATATATGAATATAACTGTCATTTAAGTAGGGCAAGCCTACATGTATAATAAATATCAACTTTAGAATTGGTAAGAATTTAAGATAACTAACCAGTGAAAAATAAAAATAGAGAGTCAAGGTGATTTTGGCTATTAGTTTATATAAGTCTTCACTACCCTCCTACGCTCTATTCAGTGGATTAAATTCACAAGTTTTCAAAATGTTTACGTCACGCGTTTAAATTTAGCGGAGCAGAAGCGCCATTCATCAAATCTCGATTGCACAGTAACGGACGGTTTAAAATCAACTTCACTTTTCAGGAATGCACTCGTTCGTTATTATACGTAAAGTAACACTGTAAAAATTTTTATAATGACTAAATTATTATGTAGAAAACATATATCAATTTATGGGGGCGGGTTTTATGTCTCTTCTTTCATTGTTTTTATTAACAATTGGCCTACCAATTTTCAAGACCAAGTCTGGATTTGCCTAGTGATCCTGATATATAATATTTGAATACAATCGTAAAGTTAAGTTGAATATACAAAAATATTAAAACACTGAGTTACAGAACAAGCCTTCATTTCCGATAGCTCCTCAAAAAAGAAGTATTAAATAAATAATGAATTTGTGAGGATTATAGCATTCATACTAATTAAAAGGAGACGTACGTAAATTTTGAAATGATTTGAAAAAAAGGTACTTATTCATAGCAAGTCGGACCTAAATACAAAATTATCATTTGGGTCAAGTACGAAGGCCAATGTCTTTGCTTTGACGACGTTTTTCACCAATTATACAAAAGCCATTTGGCTTTTGTACAAGTATGTACTTGTAATTTGAATTTGTCGCTATGCTTCACTTACATTGCGGAGTAAGTAACGACAGGTATAAGTATGAAAAATAGTATTGTGAAATGGATACAAAAATACTCGAAGACGCGTCGATTAGTAGATTGCAAATTTGGCTCGGATGAGAGGCTCCTAAAATAGTCGAAGCGCGCGCTCGTATCGGATTCACAGCATTCCCGTTGCGACGCACCGTCACCGCCGTCACCGAGGAGACAGGTGGGCCGACACCTCGAATCTCCAAAATGTTTTGCCGTAAAGAGCTACATACAAACATAATGAATCACTGTTTACAGTCATGTATTTTAATAGGAGATAAACGTAAAATATGATACATAAGAAATTTAGCAAATGCATTTTTTTTTAAATTTGCCCAATTCTTAAACAAAAACAACTTTGTTGAGTTTGAATCTAATGGAAAATGACATAACACATAAGTGCATTATTCAATTCTCACACGTAGCACTATGGGTAGAATATTAAGGAAACTTACGTGCTGGTGAAATAATATTACCCTTCTAAGATGTTGTTACCGGTTTTATCACTTGCGAGTACTCTATAGGGTAGAGGGAGGTAAGATTATAGAGAGGAGCAGTTGCGCAACTAGACAGAGACAGCTATGCACTCCGAGATCATAACAATGTGAACCGAGCTCGATTGAAATGAGGGTCTCGTTAGATTCCGGGGTACCAATAGCAAAACGTATACACTTTCGCGATCTTTTATATACACTTATTCTTACCGATTAAAATAATGATCGATTAATGTTAGCGGTGTGATGTCGCTGACGAGCCGACGTCGAGTGTCGGACCGGGGCGGGCGCGCACTGCCGGACCGCGCATATGCTCCCAGCAGTCCGCCCGCCCCCGCCACGCCGCCCGCCCAGTAAACATTTCAGTTTTCATGTTTAACTGCCTCATTTTCCTTGCTTTGTGTTTTATATATTTCGCTTTGTATTTTAATCATACTTAACTTATATATAATTTTACATTGCATTAAGTTTTATAAAGCCTTTTAACGTTTATATAATTATTTTGTTTATTTGCTTATACATATATTTTAATTATTATAATTATTTGAAATAGAATTAGTCTTTAAAAGTAGATGTGTACCTAAATAAATTATATTTCGAGTATATGGAAAAATATATATTTGAAATATTCTATGATTACCTAACACTAAAGACTTTAAGTTATATTGTAGACATGAATTATTGTTTACCGTTTTTTAGATTTAAGGAATAAAAAGTGTCGTTAAACAATCAAAAAAATACATCTATATTTTTTGTCTCTTTAATCTAAGCTTTATTTTATGTTTTAAATTAAGACAACATTGTTTTATGCTGTGTATTGATAAAAATGATTTTAATATTTTTTATAAATGTTATTGTTTACAGATTAATACTACTCGCACTTCTAGGTACTACTATACAACAACCAAATAGAAGTTATGGTTAGATTGATTACTAATCTGACGAGAAAATCATTTTAATTTAAGTGTGTCAATTGTATCGTAAGAACACGTTTCGACATTTAAGAATATTAATAATTCGACACATAAGTATCTAATAATCTTTAAAAATTTATTGATGATTACTGTTTTAATTACTTACATACTATCAAACATTTTTTGGTATAATAGTGTCATCACAAAATATCGTTAAACTATGCTATCGTTAAATTTAACGACAGCGACTAAAAAACTCGTGTCGGAATTGATTTTGTTTTAATTTTGCAAACATATTGAAGGCCATGTCCGTCATTGAAAGCAACCTCTAACACGTCTGGCATATGTATATTTAGAGCTTCCTTATATTTTTTATAGTGTAAAAAATGAAGAAAACATATTAATCTTACTACGATGTTAAATTGTCAAAAGTGTCAAGTGTAGTAACAAAATTTTTACATTTAAAGACAATAATGTCTCCTTTTCTGGCAGAAATTGAAGAACGGAATGTCTTGACACTAGGTTGTTTAAGTTATTAAAAATACAAAATAAATTGTTTATATTAATTAAATTAAATACGTTTACGTTTTTAATAAAACTATTTTACCAATTCAATCGCGCCAGAACTTTGATATTTGTTACTACTTTTAGATAACCTACCGTTTCGAATAATGGCGGCGCCAACTTAACCCACAAAGTCTCGAGTTCGGGCGGAAAGAGAAGAAGGGAGTGTCTTGACACTAGATTCTCTCTATATCCTGCTGCTCGTCGATCCTGCTGTACGGGAAAAAACGAGAAGCTGTTAAAAACAATAATAAATGACATAGCCATTAATTACACAGATGTTATCGGCAGCGTTGATTTACAGCACTGATGAGTGTCAGTTACGTAAGTAATAGTACTGTTTACATTCTCAGCTGATGTCGTATTATTGATTCTAAATTAAGATTTATAAACATTACGATATAATTATTTATTAAGACAGCGCCAGCAGGTGGATCTGAGCGACATATGTTTTTCTAGAATATATTTAAAAAAGCAAAAAGCAGCTTCACGCTTTTTCCCGAAAAGAAGGGTTAATCAGAGACAGATACTCTATTCTCTTCGTTTCACTCGAAATCGAGACATTAACAAAGTGTTAACGTGTTAACAAAGTGTTGTTTTAAATACTAGAACGGGGAAATGAAAATAATATGTAATAATTCTCTCGAGTGGGAATCGAATCCACAACCATCGCGGTTACAGTCACAAGCTGTCACACTGCGCTATGACGGCCTCTGGATGTTATTTAATTTTGCATAATAATATTATTTGCGCGGCGTTAAGTTCCGCCACTTAACACGCAAGCCTCCGAATTCGGCGGAAAGTGGGGAACGGAGTGTCTTAACACTAGGTTCCCTCTGCCTACCCTGCTGTGTGCGGGATATAGCGTGAAGCTATTTAATTTTTTTTTAATATTATTTTAAAGTATAGCTTTTAATTGATAAAATTGTCACGAAGCTTACCTTTTTTGTCACTAGTATTTTGAGAGCGCATACTTTACGTAGTTAGTTGACTAATAGAACTCATTGTTATTTGAAATTTATGAATAAAAAAAAATAGAAATATTATACTTTTCGTAAATATAATAAATTTACGGAATATGTATTTAAATGTTGTATTTTCCTACCTTCGACAGTCCTTAGAGACTGACGATGACTCGAACATTAATTGACAGATTTTATTCTAAATGACACTCTGTCAAAAAGTTTTCAGCATATTCATTTAATGACCTCTGGCATTAGTTAGGGGAGAAATTATGAAATGTGTGATGCATGTTTATTATGGATATGACGTAGTTCTCCCACGTTTTGTTTTTTATACATCATTTTTTATGAAATTTTGGCTTCCAATCATGCGATATAAAAATGGGGCAGGTACATAGAGTATTATAAGAACGTAACAAAAACATACGAATGAAATTTTAAAAACATCAATGTCTATTTTTGATTCTAGTGACGGCCACGTCTAATAAATGTATAGGCTACAAGAGGATACAAAAAAATCATTAGGAAATTCTAATGTTTATAATCATCATCTAATCTATAGCATAACATGGCGTCCAGGGTTGTCTCTTAGATATAATGTTTCTAAACTTTGCATAGACACGTTAAAGTTAACAAATACAATTTTTATGAAAGATAGAGAATGAATGTCAAGAGAGCAGGTTCATTTTGCTTACCCTGTACCAAAACAATAAACAAACCAAAGTCAAGATCAACCTACTTGCTCTTGGAGATGGCATTATAGATTTTAGAGGTAGTTTGCTACGAATTCAACCACTGGGTTCGATCATAGAAGCTGAATCTTTACTTGTAATATATATCAACTAATTTTATATATATCACAACGATCATTGATGTTATTATTGGCGAATAAACCTGTCAAATTGTAAGTAGGCCAACAAACACACGGTGCAGTGGTTATCGATGTTGCTATGTGAAATATAAGCGTACTGATAATTTTACCTATAGTCCTTTCAAAAAACTAACGGATCAAAAACGGAAGCAAAATGGCATAAAAAACAAAATTAAAAATTTTGAAAATACCCACGACGGTTTAATTGTAATTGAAAAAGGATAAAATAACTAGAAATCCCCCGCCTAAAAGAATATATGTAACGAGATGATGGGGACGACTTCGTCGGAGCTGCCATTACTTTAAGTTTGCTAACTTCTCCTAGGTTTTCATGCTGTTAAAACAGGTTTAGGAAAAAATTAAAATATTAATATGAATTTACAGTTTTGATAACTGGTATTCCTTTTAAAAACTTTAAGAACGAAATCTATACTGTTAGCTACTATATTTAAAATAGAGGTTGCAACTGGCAGCCCCCGACGAAGTTGTCCCCATCCTCTCGTTACATATATTCTTTTAGGCGGGGGATTTCTAGTTATTTTATCCTTTTTCAATTATAATTAAACCGTCGTGGGTTTTTTCAAAATTTTTAATTTTGTTTTTTATTTTAAACTTTTTAAAGTGAATAGATACACATTATATGTTATTACATAATTTCGAAATACTTTATAATAATCTTCATACAAATCCTAAAAAAATTATAAGCCCAATGCTTTCTGGTTATCAAATGCCATACTACTATATGCACATACTTGAAAATATGCACTAAGTAAACATACATGACACATATATGAAAATATGCACTAAGTAAACTTGAATCTATCATTGAAAACTGCATTCAAATCGGACTCGTAGTTTTAGTTTTGCACAAACAAATGTACTTACTGCAGCGCCCCCTGGTGAGTCATCACCGTAACACATATATGAAAAGATGCACCAATTAAACCTGAACCTATCGTTGAAAGTTTCATCTAAATCGGACAAGTAGTTTTTACTCTACATAAACAAATGTTTACTGCAGCGCCCCCTAGTGAATTTTCACCGTAACGTAAAAACAAAAATTTTAAAATATGTACGAAGTAAAGCTTAATCTAGTTCTGAAAACTCTAGCCAATCGGATAAGTAATTTCGGTTTTAGACAAATAAATATAAGAAAAATTTTGATTTTACACAAAAAAACTCAAACAAATGCTTATTACAGCGCCCCCTGATGAGTGGTCACCATAACACATATATGAAAAGACGCACCAATTAAGCCTGAACCCATCCTTGAAAGTTTCATCTAAATTGGACTAGTAGTTTTTGCTCTGCATAAACAAATGTTTAGTGCAGTGCCCTCTGGTGAGTTTTCCCCGTAACAAAAAAAGAAAAATCTTAAAATATGCACCAAGCAAAGATAAATCTTTTTATGAAAACTCTTTTTAATCGGAGCAGTAGTTTCGGTTTTAGACAAATAAATACAAAAAAAGTACAAACAAATGCTTACTGCAGCGCCCCCTGGTGGTTTGACACGATAAAACATATCCAAGAACATCCACCAATTAAACCTGAATCTACCACTGAAAATCTATTGAAATCAGACTATTATTTTTTGAGATAATTGAAAACATTCGTTTTCACGTAAAATGCTTACTGCAGCGCCCCCTGGTGAGTTAAGGCAATAAGACATATCTAAGAACATACGCCAATTGAACCTTAACCTATCATAGAAAACCGTATCAAAATCGGACTTATAGTTTTGGAAATAATTGACATAGTAATTTGCACAAACACACAAACAAACAAACAAACAAACAAACAAACAAACAAACAAACAAACAAACAAACAAACAAACAAACAACCTCTCACCCCAAACACATATACAGTCGCCGTTCCGTCGCGGGTAAAAAGGATACATAGCAGAAAGACGTGATATTAGTCTACAAGCTTATCTAGGAATGTGACTGAAAGTCCTGGACACTTGTTCCATAGAAGATGTTTTTTTTTGTCATATACTAGTAAAATATATCATTATTAAGTATTCTAATAAAATATCTACAGTGAGTAAGTATTGTTTAATACAAGAAGTTGTATATTTTTGAGACATTTTATACGTACATATAAAACAACTGTGTGAAAGACATGATAATTAAAGAAAAATAAATTATAATTAGAGATAAAACCGGACAGGCGACAAATCGTTAAATATAAAACTTATTTCTTGCCAAATTAGCGCGCGTGATAATAAAATTAATGATATAATTAATACCACTTTGTATTTTGAGAAACAATTTTAGACTACCAGTAAGTTGAATGTTATACTATATGTAAGAGATGATG
Organism: Dryas iulia moderata; assembly: GCA_019049465.1. Classification (NCBI taxonomy): domain Eukaryota; kingdom Metazoa; phylum Arthropoda; class Insecta; order Lepidoptera; family Nymphalidae; genus Dryas; species Dryas iulia. Next base: position 3,973 of record JAHESG010000124.1, on the reverse strand, counting down.
ATGACCTTTAATAAAGTCGGTGTGTACTGCATATTCATCTTAATAAGCTTTAACCGTTTAAAGTGTCTTTTCTAGACCTACATACATATATTAATCAGAGTGTACGCTAGGAACTACGTTTATTATTTACACTATGAATAGATGCTTACTAAATTCATTCAATGACAAAATCCAGCGACCTTACCTATAAATAGTTTATTGAACCACGTCACCTTTACGGTTAGAGAGTAATAAATTCTGAAAATATAATTTAAATATAAAAAAACTATGTGACAATGGTAAAACACATAATCAATAGAGAAGGGAAAACATCTTTTCTACGTCTCGAAATTAACTCTGTAAATAATTTCAGATGCCTAATGTTTACGACTTCCGGCACTATCTATAATAATCATATTTATAATGTAGTAATGTTCGCGATTGAGATATTTTACATATCCATACAAACATAAACAAATAATATTAAATTAAATTAAATAGCTTCACGCTATATCCCGCACACAGCAGGGTAGGCAGAGGGAACCTAGTGTTAAGACACTCCGTTCCCCACTTTCCGTCGAATTCGGAGGCTTGCGTGTTAAGTGGCGGAACTTAACGCCGCGCTTTACCTCGACACCAGAGCGAAGAAAATGGAAATATAATTTCCACTCCTCGAGTGGGAATCGAACCCACAACCAGTCGTTTACAGTCACACTCTTGTGCCACTGGGCCACGACTGGCCACAAATAATGTGAAATTGTGTAAAAATAAAACTTCCAGAGTTTTCGATTACATCGTTCTAAAGAACAAGAAAATCATCATCAATCTTCCTAAACAACGTAAAAAGCAAATCAAATGCAAACATGTTTTTGTTTTAACGTTTTGTTCCTTAGCAACTTTCATAAGAAATCAAAAGAAAAGTTAAATTACTCCTATTACAAATATTGTTTATAATACCAGTATTAGTTATATTCATTATAATATATTTCTGAGGCCGTCGTGGTGCAGTCTAAGTGTAAACGCCATTATGTGTTTGATTTCCACTCGGGGGACTATAAATATTTTAATATATTTTTCTCTGCTCTGGTACCTAAGACAGAGTGTGGCGTTGAGTATCGCCACTCAACACGTAATGTGTTAATTTCGGGTCGAAAGTGCAGGACGAAATCTCTAGATACCAGGCTCTCCGACTACCCTGGTAGGCTGGTAAATAAATATATGTATATGTTTATTCTTTTCTACAACATTACCTACTATTGTGTCACAGTTCATATAATAAGAATGAAACCAACTAGTAATTATAAGGCGATTCATATATGGATATGTCACATCGCCAACTAGACGATTCCGTGGCGGACGTAAAATACACGAGACGCCCAAACCTTGACGCACGTGACACGTCTTGCGGTCGGAATGCCATGCCTGTAATCTAGAGACTTAGCATACCTGCGGTGATGAATTTATATAAAAAGAAAACTTTACTAATATAAATCTATAGAAATAGTACGAAAAAATCATCTATGATTATTTTGTTCTATTTCTAATATGAATAAATGAAAACTATAAGGTAAGAAAGTAAATGTGTTTTTTTTTCTGGTAAGAAAATTGTGAGTCTTTTATTTTTTTTATATAAAAGAGAAGAAATTGATCTTATCACTATAAAATTAAAGCTTAATATTGTATTTATTACCTCATAATTTAATTAAAAGAACAAATTGGTTGTCGTCAATGAAAGCTATATTTGTACGAGTATGGTTTGTTTACGTTTGGTGAAACGCTGAACACGAGCAGCACGAGCGTCACACTCTCGAGCAAACTAACCATAATTCTTAAACCTCAGGGACATATTACGAAAAAGGTTATTTATTACACATTTTATTTGGTAAATGATTGACAATTCCTAGTCCAGTGAGATTTTTAGGTTTTATGCTTTTACACAATTTGCAATAATACTATTATAACCAAACCTACCTGTAGCCTCGGGCTACTGTAGTGTTCGTAATTTCGAATTTCCAAAACGTATCTTGGATACCAAAAAAATATGATACGAAAAACATATCATCAATCAAAACAAATTACTTTAAAATTGCAAGTGTGATTAATTGACATTATTTGAGACAACATGTATAAAGAATACTTTTTACTTTTTACATTTTCCTTATAAGACTTTACAATTTTTTAAACAGAAAATTTGAGAGCATCCTGATATTATACCTGATAATCAATTGTGTATTATTTAGTGCATATAATTTAAGAACTCGACAAGTTAAAGAGAACAGCGTAAGCTTTTGAGAATAAACATGCAATAATTGGTTGAAATATGAAGCGATTATTTAAGCACTAGATTCTCCATACCCATAAACGGGTGATGAATCTAAATAAAATATTTTAATATATAATTGACACACAACGTAAAATTTTGAAGAAGTCATGGTAATACTAATGGGATTTGAGAATAGCTATGACTCTGCAACACCCGGATCTTCTATACGCCTGCGTCCACAATAATCTGTTATGTTGAATAATTTGCAATAAGAATATAAATGTTCTGTTTTACGTGTTCATTCTGTTTTCCAATAATAATATTTTATATAATATAAAAATCTTTTAAGATTCGTTTTCTTATTCGAGTTTCAAACCGTAAGTACTTATTTCACAAGTTGACAAGCTTCACCCGCCCATTGAGTATGTCATTCGTGTCGTTGATTAGTAAACTTTGGGCTTATAACATTTGCACCTTGAACTATTTTTTTTAGCTTCACGCTGTATCCCGCACACAGCAGGGTAGGCAGAGGGAACCTCGTGTCAAGACACTCCGTACCCCACTTTCCGCAGAATTCGAGGGCATTGCGTGTTAAATGGCGAACTTAACGCCGTGCTTTGCCTCGGCACCAGGGTGAAGAAAATGAAAATAATAAATATATCCACTCCCCGAGTGGGAATCGAACCCACAACCAGTCGCTTTACAGTCACACTTTGTGCCTGTGCACAAAGACTGGCCCAACTATGAATTATTTGTATTAATGTAAAACGTCGTTGCAAAATTATTTGTTACTCTGTTTAAAAATGCTACAACTGTCAGAAGTTTTTAAAACTCTCGGAAAGTTTTTAAGTAAAGGATTCCGATACGACATTCTGAATATATGTAGAGCTTTAGCTTATACGTAGATTACACACATACACGAGAACTTGCAACTCTGATTTTCTTACATACTTACCAGGATAAGTATCTATTTATAAACATTTTAAATTTATTGTTGTTATATTTTTTTAATATCTTTTTAGAGGCCGTCATGCCGCACTGTGACAGCGTCAGGTTGTCACCGCGAAGGTCGTCGGTTCGATTTCCACTCGAAGAAAATGATTACATAAAAAGCAGCTTGACGCTTTTCTCATGTAGCAGGGTAGTCAAGAAGAACCTAATGACAAGGCACGCTGTTCTCCACTTTTTCGCCCAAAATCGAAACTTTGCGCGTTGAGTAACGGAACGCCTTGTCTTACGTATAAGTTTAAAGATAATCGTTAATCGAATGAGAATCGAACCCACAACTAATCGCGTTTGCAGCAGACATTCAAAATAGAATATGTTGTTGAACTTTAAAAAAAATATTTCAACACAACTTAGAGGAGTAAGATGAAATGTTTATTATACAAAATAATAAATATTTACTTATTTCCATGTTGTTCCAATTCTAAGCCAATTCTAGTCATATCCGATTGTGATGAAGGCTAAAATCCAAAAAGTTTTTTAACTAATAAATACTATTAAAAAGCTTAATTTACAGCAAACCAAAAAGAGTAACATTTACAGGAGATATAATTCATCTAGCAACTAATGACGTGTGTCTGTATGCGTAGGAAGACAATACACAACGAAAGCGATCGTGAACGACCGCCATTTAAACGTGAACCCCTCCTCTTCCCTACGCTCTAGTATCTATAGAAGCTAAAGGGAATTTAACAGGCCGCGTTGTATCTCCAATAATATTTGTTA
>JAHESG010000123.1:0-24994 GCA_019049465.1 Dryas iulia moderata | reverse complement strand
GTATCGATGACGTAATATTTTTCAAGATGAACAAAAAAAATCAATTAGGTAATTATAATTTATATTATAAGCTAAGTCCCGAAATTACTTAAACGTTATTTAACAACCAAGTTTGTATAGCGAGCGGCGATACATACTTATGGAATATTATTGCCGTCGTGATAATTTGTATTCTACACTATTTCTTCATAGTGATAAATGTGTAAAAGACTTTGGGTGTAAACCATGCTTATAAGCATTCTGTTTGTGTTATGGTTAACTCCATTAACTGTTATTTGCGATGATTCTGAGTTTGAACACCAATAGGGGATATATGTTACTTGAAATATATGTAAGAGAAACAATGCAAGCTAAATTCAAAGTTACAGTTAGGGCAAGCAATGAAGAGTGAAGTGTAAGTATATTATTTGTTTACCTCGAAATATTCAGAGGAAACGTAAAGATTAAAAAAATATTGTGTTCATTTATCAATTCTACACATTCCAAGTTATTGTAGGTTTTGCTTAAATCTTAATTTACTTAATAATGTTTTAACCTGAAAGCAATTCAGACGTATTTCAGACGAATTTAATGGAAAACCAAAGGAGAATATGTCGACTACTTATTGTAAAATTCTGAATTTAAAGTATTTCGAAAAGCCAATTGTAAAATTTCTGATTTCTCAAATTTCTGATTACAAAGCACTGTGATATTTTCATTTCATGATCGACTTTCACCAATAATTACAGAAGTGTTCGTTAAATCTTTCAGAATAATATTGACTTATTTTTTAACATTTTAAAGTGTGAATCATCACACACTTAGGAAATTGAAAAACTAATTTAGAAAAGGTATAAAAATTTGAACGCAGCGGGATTCGAACCCTCGCCTTCTGGAAACCGTCTAGGCGCTCTGACTGAGCCATGCGTTCTTGAGCGCCTGTTAGTCAGGCGAAGGTTGGAGTCCCGCTGCGTTCAAATTTTTCTACGTTTTCTAAATGTCTTTTTTAATATTGACTTATTTACTTTATAAACAATATTCACTTATTCTTAAAATTTTTAAACTGTTATTCATATTGGAAATTGAAAAACATATTTAGAAAACGTATAAAATTAATATGACATTTGAATTTAATATCCTAAATGTACTTTATAAATGTTAAAAATATTTAATATAATACTAAAGCATTCTATCTTGCCAAAGGATTGTTCGTGGAATAATCTTTGGGTAGCCGAAATTTGTAAAAATCTCTTTACAGAGATGTTAACCGCAAGTATAAGTTGTAATAAGTGTATAAGAATTTAACACATGGTTTAGCGGTCATAGCGCTAAGACAGTTTTCAATAAACGCGGGTTCGTAACAATTTTTTAAGATAGCGTTCAAATTTTTATACGTTTCCTAAAAATGGTATTTAATATTGACATATTTACTATTGCAAATATATTGCAAAAGAAAATTAGTAAGCTGTAGTTTATCATTAAATTTATTTTATTTTGTCGTTGGTAGTTCCTTGGACGGCAAAACTTCGGCCTCTCGGCTAAATATTTCTTCTTAATGTATTTGTATCGTGTAAATATAATGAATGTGATATAATCTATTAAAAATAGGCTTAAAAATATCATGTTATATTAGTTTAAGTTAAGCGGAAGTACCAAGTAAAGATCAGATGGAGGCCTGCAGGTTTGCTGTCCGTGTATTTTAAATTTTGACTCGTAAATGTATATAATTATGTACTGTTAAATAGGTTTAGAAAAAGTTTAAATATTTTCTATTAAATGTAATTATTATTAATAAATGAATTATATAACGCACAATACTTTTAATTCAACCTTACATAACAAAAATACACTTTATATTAACTAAAATTATGTACACCTTATTTGGAATCAATTTAGATTTGTTAAATCAAAACCTGAAACTATGTATATATAGTAAGCGCATTTTAAGTTGAAGGGACGGAAGCTAGCTACAACAGGCGCGGCAGAATCATTTTTAGGAGAGTGATCGTTGTTAAGTCGTGGTGAGTGAGACGTGCGAGTGACAAACACTAGTGATTCCATTACGCATAGTGTCTTGTGTCTCAGTCACTCCTTTATTCTCATTGGCAGGTGTACAGGCGTGAAATTTTCGGAAATTGGCCAAATTTTCGAAAATATGTTCGGTCAAGATAAAATGCGCATGCTGTATGTGAATACTAATGTTTTTTGCTTAATTAGAACCAATAAGTCATTTTCAAACTTCCGTCAGTGTCGCGTTGCGTTTCTAATATGCTCGCTTGACGTACTAATTTTCGCATAGAATTTCGTCGTATCGGCTGCATATTCGGTAACATGTCTTCTACAGAAGGTGCTTGTGTTAGTTCAAGTTGATCCAAATTTTCATAGGAGTCCGCCTCGGACATGATGGCCCTATAACAAATTCGTATTAACTAAGCCTTCGTATTATATTACGCAGGTACTTGTCAGGCTTCTTAAAATCTACTGGATTAGTGTGGGTGTAGTCATATTGACATGAATAAACAACATAAATAAAGAAACGGAAGAAAAAGTTCCGTATGGATATTGAAATTAAATAAGATATAATAATTTTAATTTGTAATCATTACTCTAGTCTAAAAAGGCAGTCGGGGCGCAATGGGACAGTTGTGTATTCGATTCTCACTCGTGGGAATGATTCTGTAGTATTTCCTTTTCCGCTCTAGTACTATATGACAAAGTGCGGCGTTGAATTTCGCTTACACTTTCAATTTGCTTTCATTTAACACGCAACGTCTCGATTTCGTGCGGAAAGTGGGAGTGGGAAAGGAGTGTCTTGACACTAAACTCTCTCTGATTAATTCGCAAAACAGGAAGAGTTGAGAAAGTACTCTAGTGGATTCCATATGTCATGGCCAGGGGCGGATCCATCCCTCAAAAAAGGTTGTAGTCATAGCTAACTTAAAATCGGCCGCGTACAAGTCGGAGTATGAACACGAAGATAATTACAATTGAGATACAAATACGGTGATACTAAAATCTGGCGTAAGTCAGTGTCTGCATCAAAATGCCCACAGCGCCCAATACGGTGGATCAGCGCTTGGTTATAGCATTTTATCGTGACATCCCTAAATTGCGAAATTTATTCACGTAAAGTTATTATTCACACAGTTTGGACTAGGTCTTACTGATTCTAGATCTAAACTATTGCAAGTCACACAAATATTAAATAGGAAACGTTAATATTACATAACACTCTTTACTTTGTAAGTTAATACGGGTTACCTTGGTCCACCACACGCGAGGCAGTCTTTGTATGTCCAATCTTTGCCAAATTCTTCGCCTTCTTCAGCCGTTTGTGGCAGAGGACAATGCAACGTTTCAGGTAACCGCAGAGCTGTTAGACCACCGACTACTGATACTGCCCCCATAAGTACTAGTGGTAGCACTAAGTTACTAGTACCCTAGAAAAAATATTGTTACATATATGTACATATACAGGAAAGAAGAGATAGTGAAAGTTTGCAGAAAGTGTTTACCAATTATAATAATGATGGCACACACACGCTTTGTCGAGGTACCAAAGTGGAAAATCAAGAATATTCATAATCACTATTGCCCCGAGTGGGAATCAAACCTATAACCGCCTAGCTTACAGTTAGAAGATCAAAGTGTATTTAAATGTATAGGCCTCAAAGTGTATTTAAATGTAATTAGCAGGTATTTACTTTATTTTATAAATTTAAAACAATGGTTAAATAGGTAAATATATTTTTGTATTATTAATAGTCAATTAATGTAAGAGTTTGACTTTCTTCAAGAATGACCTTTTGTGATTGTTATTACTTACCAAATAGTTAATGAACGGTATAATTATTAGCCCAAGTCCACCTATGTACGCTGAGGTACCAATGCCTATTCCTCGGAGTTCCGTTGGGTACAGTTCGCCCGCGTAGGGATAAATTATTAAAAACGATGCCGATATGAAACATTTTGATATCAAATACAAAACCAACGTCTCTGTTTCTGCGTCTGAAAGAAATAATTGGAATTTAACAAATATTTCTACTGTAATATTTTTTATACGCAGTAGTCCTTTATTCATTACCTGCTGGTAACAGAACAGTCACGATGCAAAATATACCACTTATAACCATAGATAAGCAAAGTGGCCAGCGACGTCCAACTCTGTCCATCAAAAACCAACATACCAGGTAACTAGGAATTTCTACAGCGGATGATAGGAAAAAACTCATATACTGATTACTTCCGATTGCGGGCCCATAGTAGCTTAGTCCTACATAGACCATCTCGGATGCACACCAATTCAATGTAATTAAAACTGTTTTCAGTCTCATATTTGGAGTTCTGCACAGAGCAAATACACTCACAGATTTTGTCTCCTTCACTCCATTTTCTTTCTGTTCTAATACTTGTTTTTGTAGTTTTCTTGTATACTCCTCAGGTAACTCTTTGCCATTAACTCTAGCGATTGTTTTTAAAATATTATTAGCTTCTTCCAATCTTTCTCTCATTAATAACCATCTTGGTGATTCTGGTAATATAAACCAATATAGGTAGTAAAAGAAGAATGGCACAGACGTAGCTAGTGCAAGGGATCTCCAGTCTCGTAATATGTATGTAACGCCTGATAGTAAAATTAATCCCAGAGTGTAAAATATGCAGGTCATGACGGTTACAAAAGACCTATAATTAGGTCCTGCTAATTCTAATGCTAAAATATAAATTCTTCAGTTGTATGAAATTTATCATTTTTAAAATTTTAATATAAGGTATATATTTAAAAAAACTCACAAATTATAAATGGAATTTGATACACAGCTGGAATAGTCAATCCAACGATAACTCTTGCTAATACCCAAAACCAGTATTCGTGTGCGTAAGCGGTCATCATGCTACCTAGAAGCAAGGTTGACAAACAGGCGAAAAATGATTTTTTACGTCCTATACGATCGTTAAGGAGTCCAAAAGAATATACTCCTATTGGTCCTCCGACGTTTAAAGCAACTAAGCCGAGTGTGGGATATACATCGTATTCGCAAACTAAATCAAACTGCAAAATAAAAATATAAACATTTTTTTTATTAACACAGCACGTATGAAGCATAAGCCAGAATAAAATTCATTGAAACTTACATCAATCACAACAGACGAAATAACTTCTGTTCTATCGTACTCGTAACCGTCGAGGCAGGGTTCCACAGGCCAGCTTTCGTTTGCATCTATAGGTCTGTCTGAATTTAATATTGCTGTCCAGTTTACGGAATACCGTAAGCACTTTTCGAAAGTTGTATTATCATTGGCCTAAAAATTTTTGATACCTTTTAATAAAGGTAATTAATATTTAATATTTACTGAAAATATACTTTGTAGGTAAAAATATTCTTTACCTTACGTGGAATTGATAAGATTTTACGGTTAACTTGTGAAATATTTTGAAGCTCAGGGACACGACACCAGTGATCAGGTGTATCCGTCATGAAGAGTTGATTAAAAGCACAAAAACCGCAAGGCAGGCACGCAGGCAAACAAACGAACCAAAGCAAAAACTTCTGGTATATTCCAAATTCACCAATTTTTGGTAGCACGTCATCCAAGTCGATAGCATCATCGTTAGCCTCTTTGACCTTCAAAAATAGGTAATGATAGATATTTAGAGCTTACGATGTATGTATTACGAGAATCGGAAATCATAAATCACAACACTGACACTGCCACTTGCACAAACATCAAAACGAACATTTTATATTACCAGTGATTTATCTTGAGCACTATAATTTCCGGAATGATTCGAATTATTAGGCATTATTGATAATTTATTTACATGAAATTTTAAGTAACTCCGAGCTAACCAGAACGAAAGACGTCTATTCAAGTCCAGTAGTTATTAAACTGCCTTGGTATTGGCCGAAGCCTTATAGTATTAATCTAATTGATTAAAGAAAAGTATAAATGTATACATATATATGAAACATACCAAATATAGCTCAATGTAGTGTTGACCTAATTAATTATTTAATTCTTTACTATTTCTTCTTACCTTCTCTCTTTTTCCTGCATGACTACCCGTCAAAGAAACAATAATTCTCAAGACGCTCGTTCTCTACTTCTCATCTGAATTTAAGACATTACGTATTGAGTGGTGGCCTCCTTTATCATTTTCTTCAAAGCGGAAAATGAAAATAATTAAATCATTTAAATGATAATAGGCAGGTTTGATTTCCATTCGAGGGCGTTCGCTCGAAATCAAACATACAACCGATCACGATTACATACAGACGATGCGTCGTTGCACTATGCCTATAGGATTACGATCTTTATTTATCTTAAATATAAAAATATTTTATCCAAATATAGTATATTTAAATTGTAATATAGTTTATTTAATTGTAAAGTATGGGTCTCTATTATGACGAGATTCTATTATGAGTGAATTTCATAATTTGTTATGTTTTTGGAGAAATGGTTTTTTGTTCGTTATTTACCGCTTGTCTTTGAGACATTGTATGGGAGCCAAACCCAACAATATGCAGTATACGATGAGAACAGTAAAACATTTTAAGAACAATGATGCAATAATATTGAAATTTCATCAACATTAAAGAATTTGTGCTCAATAAAATTTTGTGTTAAGTTAAACGCGTCCTAACTGTGATACGAGAGATGAGAGACGTTAGATCATTATAAAATACAATTATCTAATTAAAAATTGGTATCAAAACATTGTCATATCTGTATTAAAACAGGCAACTTCATATAACTGCAAAATCCCACTTAGGTACGTTATTACAGCCGCAAAACTTTAATATTTTGTAATTGGCGTACAAAAACGGTACTTAAATTTAATAAAGAACATTTGGTTTTTTATACAATATTTTTTTTGTTTTGTTATTTATATGTTTTTTTAAGAAAACTGAACAATGAAGAAAAATATTCTTTAGAATAAGACAAATATTTTAGGTCCCGCGACGGAAAGCTTACTCGTAGCGATTCCTGCCAGCTTAATAAAGGCTATGTAAGGAGGAAACAAAAGAGGAACTTGATGTGTTTTGTATGACTGAGACCAATAGAAAGGGCAATGACACAATTGATTTGCCGGGTAATCGTGGTGCTTCCTGACCCGACTTATAGAATGTGGGCGGTATCCTATCGATTGGTTTAACCCTACGCTTTTTGTTTGGGTTCGCTTAAAGCTGGGATGACAAAAATATTTTTCCTAGCGTCGTACGTGCTAATTAGTTCCATTAAGTCTAAATCCAGCAAAAACTAAAAAAGTTTCGAGTGAATGCTAGAGAAGTTCTAGATAGCGTAAGAGGGAATCCATTAACAGTGTGGTGACTTGTGGGTCGAAACCGATCGCATCGGTTACTAACTAGCCAAGTAATAACTATGGTGATAAGAATGTGAATGATGCTGGAAAGCTTTATTCAAATTTTGTAAAGACACCAATCTGTTTGAGGTTTAGGGACAATATATGATTGACTTATTCCTTGTAGATCAGTGGATTCGAAACCAAGTTATGGGAGGCACTTGTGTTTAGAGGTCAGCACCTCTAAAGTCAGCATTTAGGAACGGACCATTATCTAGTTGTTGCTAGAATAAGGAATCTGTTTTTAGAGGTTATCGCAGCCTTGTCTAAACTTGAAGCTAAATAATCGCTCTAGTAGCTTGCAGCTACCCGATCTACCATCAAAACAATGATGAATATTAAGAATTATCTTGAAGCACGCAAATTAAATGCAAAGCATGCGTCTAGGCGGTGCGAATGAAAGATAAGTTAGTAGATCCTAGGACTTTTTGTTAACCTACAGAATGAAATAATATCGGTGCCAACATCCGTTTTGGTGGATGGAATTTTATATGTAAGTTACAGGCATTCCGAAAGACGTCTGCAAAAACAATGGTGTCAAATAATAGCAATCCCTTCGATTGAAGGATAAAACGTAAAGTAAAAAAAATAAATTAATAATTTGTCATCCTTGGAATATATGCGAAAAATTTTTGATAAAAATTAGAATTATTATATAGTTCTAAAGGTTGCACCTCTAGAAAAACCTCTTATTCGAAAAATCGAAAAAAAGATATATTATTATAGAATCCGCTGACTCTACTACAGATGAAATAATTTATTTTTTACTATTTGTATTAATATATTGCATATTAATTTAACACAGTTGTGTATTCAATGTATTGCTTAGCTAGTAGTCACATTATCAAAACTTAACAAGCTGTTAGGGTGCAGATCATTAAGTCAAATTCAGACTGGAAGGTTTCGTGAAAATCAGAAACCCTGGCATAATCAGAGTGTTTAAGAACTCTGCTTAATTAAAGAAAAATATTACAAAATATTATAGAGTTTTGTTCATATTTCTCTCTTCCTCTATCTTCTGGTGACATTTTGATGGTCAAATTCTGAAGTTCACAGAAATTAATACCTAAAGGTATTTAATTTTATACATGACAAATTATACTCAATTTTAATAAAGTAGGGTACAAAAAATAAAAATTGAATAGTTTTGTTAAAATATTTTATTTCTGAAACGTAGATAAAATTGATACAAGTAATTAAAACTCTTAAATATAACTTAAAGTTTTTACATAACGAAGAAATTGCGAAAATTGTCTTATTTTTAATATATGGATTTGCGCGTTTTCCCACAACTTCCGTAATTGTACAGCGTGTCAACAATCTCGCATGCACCCTTTAAATAATCTCATATAATAAATAAGAACAATTAAATTTTCTTATACAAAACTCTCAAATACTAGAAATTGACGCCATAGTTACAACACAAAATTATAATTGTACAAAATTGAATATTAATCTTCGTAGAATAGGTACTTCATTGTACTCTACGTTTTATATATATGCATTTAACAAAATAATAACGAATATTTGATTCTTTTGAAAAGCCCACCAAACAGTAGAAATATATTTATATTCTTTGATAATAGAATACTTATTATATGTAAAGTATGTACATCGTACACTAATGTTCCAACTCTCAATGAGGATACTTTAAAATATTCTCTTTTTACTAAGAGCAAGAAAATTTAAAATTTCACCTTTAAGGGGAATTTTTATTAAAACATTTCAAAATCTTTTATAAAATATGACAATATAAAATATATCTCGAAACAAGCAAATGATATTTTAACGATTGATAACAACAATTTTTAAATCCCGTAAAGGTCAGGGCCTAAAATTATGATCACTAAACTGTCAATAGTTTAAACTACGTATGTCATTCATTTAAATAATGTGGAATTATTACATGGTGTAATCATCTTATTATAAGTTCACTATTATTAAATGTCTCATTATAATCTTGGAACTTTGTACGTTCGCCACTTGTCATATTCCGTTATTTGTTTACTTAAATGAATTTATTTAATAAGGCAAGCATTTAACATTACATTAAGAGAGAAAACCTACAATATGCAGGTTCATAAGATAATCGTGCTCCTTACATTCGAAGTTTCGTCTAGTGGTCACAAAAATGTCACTCTCACACCATTAGAAATTATATTAACTGGACGTGGGTGGGGCATTTATGCACTGTATTTCATAATTTGTCTTGTATTTCACACTTTCACAACTTTATTTATAAAAGGTACACTAGCAAATCGAAGTCCTTATCGAAAGAAGTAAATGTTTTGGATGGTACAATGTGGTAGGGTGCTGTTTGATGTATAAATATATTCTCTGAAGAATTAGCATCAAGCATAGTTTTTCTGGTGCTTATAATTTTTACAAACATTATGTACACGAGTGTCGTTACACTGAGAGAAAAGGCGCGCGAGCGCCGCCGGCCGACGCTACGTCAGCAGCTTGAAGAACATGATCCCTAACGAGATGTTTATAAACAGTACTAGGATCACTAACTGTTGTCGCGAGAACCAGTCCTGAAAAAAACATTATTTTTATTACTTTATTTGTTGTGTTAAAATGAATATTTAAGAGGTTGGTAAGGAACTTAAAAGTTTTATCAGAAATTATGATGATTTATTTGTATGATGATGTATATGATAATCAAAGAGTGTGCGCGAATATAATACCTTGACTTGTGGACTGACTAAGTACAGGAGGGGGTTGGCTCTCAGCTTCTCGGACTCCTCGTGCATGCGGCGCACCTCCTCGCGGCGCGCGGAGCCCAGTGCGGACACCTCCTCGCGAGACATCCCTCCTCCGTCAGGTAATCGCGGCATCCCTGCCACGTCGGGGAGGGATTTCTTACGTTGCAGCGTTTGTGGAGTGCTTAACATCTGTAATTATTGTTTAAATTTCAATATTAAATTGATGTTGCATCAAATTCGTGTTTTAATTTGTTATATATTATTGTAAAGTTAAAAAGTTTTAATTATCAATGCCCTGACCTAATAGCCTAGGTCGTATTAGAAGTAAAAAATTGCTACGTGAAAGAATGGAATTTAAGTCTAAGAAAGTAGTGCTTACATCTATTAACGACTTTACGACTGGCAATCTATGAGAACACATAATAGGGGATAATGAAAAACATAAAAGACTGGGTTATTATTGTGAGTAGGTACATATTACACATATTAAATCTTCAAAGTTTTTATATTATTGCCGTTTGTTAATTTTACCTTACATATTAATTAAGCGTATTTAATGTGTTGTGTTTCTAAGCTGATTGCAAAGTTGATAGGTCTAAAGTTTTATAATCCTAAACTATCTGTTGCATGTTTTTTTTAAAAAAAATATATAGCTCAGATTATGGTTGTCCATTCTTGCAATACTTGAAAATAAAAATTCTATATAGTAAATAAAAAAAATATACAGCAACACATCTTAATAGCAAAGAACCTATATTATATTTACAAGTACAAATAATGTTATATATTGTATTGAGTAATTTTGGGGTACAGATAAATGTGAAATTCTTCTAGAGAGTATTGAATAACAAAAAATATCAGAGTATTTTATAGTTGTTTGGCCTTTCGGGGCCCCTCTAAGGATAGAGCCCTGGGAAAACGCCCTGTATGCCCTTATGGTAAAGACTGTTGATAAAAAAATCATGTTTTACGTGTCACCTCTACAGGGGGTACATTAATCCAACTCTCAGACGCGCGGCGAGCCAAAATCGCCGGCGAACACATAAGATCCTCATCTTCATCCTCGTCAGCTTGATACCACATTTTGTAAACTATGAAATTACTTGTAATGTCACAAAATTATTATTTATGAACGTGTCACTCAGATCTTTCCATCACTTGTTAAGATTTGAAAATAAAGAAATTTAAAAATATATATATATTTGATTTTCATTCAACTTCAACTACCGCGATTCAAAATTGATTGATTAAAAATTGTTTTATATTAAATAATTGAATTGATAATATCTATTTATATATTTAGCGAGTAGGTGATGCACGGAAAGCGGCAGCGAATGACTGTCTCAAATTAGAAATAGAACGGGCTGACCGGCCGAGCTCCGCCGCCCACCGCCTACATAGCGAAATGTAAACGCGCGCCCACCTATCTGTAGGTATACAGATTACTATTATATACACTTTTACATAGAACTGAAGCAGATGTATCAACTATGTAGGTATAATAAACTGCAGCACCGAATGGTATACCGTAATGACACCGTAGCTGTTACAATCTCTTTGATTGTAGTGCCAATTTAAGTAGTTATAGAGATTACAGAACGCCGTCCATTAGTGATTTGCTATGAATAAATTTTATGTCTTTACTAAATAGAAATATTTAGATGGCAGACAATTGCTGATAATTAAACAAAAATAAAGATTGTGCACCTGTCAGTTAGCGTACGTTTATGTGGATTTATGTTCTTTTTAATCTCAATTCCCCATAACGAGTTCTGTTAATTGCGCTTCAAATATTTTAATACTGTCTATTCTAGTAAATCCTTATAGAAGTGGTGGATTTCTAAGAGATTTAAAATATTTGTTTTTGCTCCTAAGCCATACTATAAAATACTACCTACTGCCCATGTACCTACTACATATTTTAACTATCATATTAATAATATTAGATGTAATCACGATTTATATATATATTAATAAAGTAAAGTACCTTAATCATAGGATTTCTTTGGATATCTTGTACGTTCTATTACATGGAAATGTTGTTGCAAGAAAATAAATCAGTAGGCAATGAAGTAGAAATGCAACGAAAATATTAAAATATTTGAATTATTAAAAATCGATTATTTGAAGCGATTTTTAACTTATGCTATGGTATCACTGTCCAGGCTCAATAATTGTAGGTTTAAAATCCTCTTAACATGCATGTTTAATATCATACTCTATGATACTATAAAGTAAAATAACTTAAGATTTTGAAATATACTCGTATGTACTACTATATATTTTTTGTTATTACATTTGTGTGGGTATGCAATAAAGAGTTTTTACTATTATTATTATTACTATTAAATAATCTCACTAGTGAATACTTACTTTTCGTCCGCCGCCACCTCCTCCTGTTGGTGCTGGGGGTGGTGGTGTTGAATTTTGCGCTACATATAAACTTTCTGTTCTCTTAGGTTGATATGGCGAAGGTGAAATGTCTTGTCCAAGATTTCTTTTTCGTAGAAGTGAATCTTCGAAAGGCTGATGTTCCCTCGATGATGCACGAGAAATAGATCCTCGGCCTGAAGCTAAGTGTCCATTACCAGCGGCAGGAGTGGCCGCTCGAGACGGTGGGCGTGACGTAGTTATTGGTTGGGGAGCAACAGAGCCAGCTCTCGATCCACCACTCGGAGGAACAGCCTCTACAGATGGCTGTCTCGATCGTCTGCCGTATCTATCTACACTAGAATCTCTACTTGGTGGTCGTTTATAATGGTCGAAGTAATCAATAGATGGGCGTGGACCTTGTTGTCTTAAATCACGTTCTCCATTCATAATATCTTGATCGGCCGCAGCAGGTGTTTGATACGAATGCTGATCCATGGCTTGTTGACGATATAATTGTTTATCCGGTGTTTGGCGATATCCTGGTTGATTTACTGAAGTTTGTCGATACATTTGTTGTTCTGGTCCTTGTCTGTACATTTGGGGATCCATCGGTTGTCTATTTACTTGGGAGCTCATACCTTGTGGATAGCCTTGAGGGTCGACATTTTGAGTTTGTCTTTCTAGGGCACCTTCTGAATGTACAGTACCTGTACGTAGTTCGTTTCTTCTGTACGCAGCCATACTACTGTCCACGTAAGTTTCGCCTTGTGGATCATTCATAGGTTGTGCTAAAATACTTTGTCGTCTAGTAATTCCGGGAGGTGCATTCCAATCTTGGGATCGTTGAGTTGTAGATGGTCGGACGGACGATGAAAACCGACGATTTTGGTTAGCGTATTGTTGACTGCTATCGGGGACTTGTTGTTGTGTTTGGTAAGGTGAATGTGGCGGTTGGCTCTCTGGCATATATCCACTTGATGGATTATTTCCGTAAAGCTTTTGGTTTTGCGATTGATTTTGTAGACTACCAGGACCACTCCAACTATCCTGATTAGTCTTATAAAATTGATCGTAAGGTGGGTTAACATTTCTGTCATCCGTAATGTAGTTAGGATTATTAGGATATCTCTGATCCATTGACTGGCCTGCGTTGTGATATTGAGTTGATGGCCTTCGTGATGAAACAGCGTTTGGTACTTTATTCATTTGAGGAATTTGTGAATGCATCGGAGGGATATGATTTGGAATGCTCTTATTGTCCATGATTTTTTCTGTCTCTTGTGTGGGGGGTATAGGATTTACTTGTTGTTCATAAACCTTTTGCCTATATTTCTCTCTTAATCCTATTCGGTCAAAGCCGGGGTGCTTAAAATCGGGTGCAAACTGCTTGGCAGTGGTTTGTGCTATATCACAGTCTTCTTTAGCTTGGTCTGCTGCTTCATCAGCTTGCTCGGCTTTCCCTCTAGCTGTAGCAGTCCTGATGAAAATAAAAATAATCTAAATATTTATTTTTATATTTTTTGAATGTCAGGATTTCGAAATTTTGAAAATAAAATAAGAAGAAACATGTATATTAACCGAATTGAATTTAATGATGTATAGCTTTTTCAAGCCTTAACAATTTAAATTATTGTAAGTCACACTTAGGACAGATATTGCAACGTAAAAATATATATGTATTATCACATTATTCTTTAACAAACTATTTCACTTATTTAAATGTTAAACAAACCTAGAAATAGCAATATCGGCCTTTTGTAATGCTATTTTAGATGCACGCTGCGCTGCATTCACTGCTGAGTCAACTCGTTCCCGGAACTTAGCCGAGCGCATCAGAAACATATGTTTGCGCTTTTGGCTGGTGATAAGCACGTTGTTCTTGTATTTGCCTTCTTCTCTTGTTCCATCTCGGAAGGTCGTCACACCGTAACCGTACTTTCTATTCGCAAACCACTCGCCTTCATAACGGAGTCCATCACTACGTTCACTCACACCGAATCCTGTACGTTTATCGTTTTTCCATTCGCCCATATAAGTTTCAGTTACACTTGCATCTAAATGTTCATTCTGAAAAAAATGCATACGTTCAGTTTTACTGTGTAATTTCAAGATAATCAGTTTACTTAGAATAAAAACATATGTAGGAATAAATCATAACATAGAGAAATAACATGTATTTTGTGCGTTATAATTCCAGTATTATTAAACAGATTAATTAGTAAAGTCTGTTTTTCAATACTGATTTGATTTAAGGTGGGCAACGTTTACTAATTGTCATTAGGTACAATTAAATTTGGTAAGGAAGACAGGAATTTCAGTTGGTTTAGAAAAAAAAGACGATACGAAAAACATTTTAAGAAAACAATGAAATTTATATAAAAAAGCTCCGGTTCAATTTAAAAATGTTTTAGCTGTAGTGAGCTGTGGGGTAGTCCTAAAGTGTGAAGCCTATATTAGTTAATATTTGTTCATTTTATGGATATTTTCTTTGAAAATCAAACTATAACTGACAATTCAACGAATAAAATGTTTTTATAGTTATTAATTTAAAGATATACTTGTACCTCTACAATGAAGCTATTATTCGAGTTTGTATGTAATGAGACTCTGGTGGTAGCTGAATGTGTGCTTTCGACCGATGACACCCACGACGAGGCGGACCCGCCCGATCCGCCTGATCGCACTGACCCAGTGCCGCGCTTGTCCAACTCTCCCGTGCTGCGTTGCTTTCGTATTCTCTGTAATTATATTCAGTTTTATAGATATCGAAAGAATATTTGTAAATAAAACTCTTTACGCTTTTTCCCGCTTAATATAGTAGACAGAGAGATAGGCTATGTTAAGCCACTCCGTTCACCAGTTGACATGGTGTGTTGAGTTGCAGAACTCCGCGCTGCGTGTGTTTTATGCAGTCCATAGTGAAGAAATTAATATTTACCATAGTGAAAAAATAAAATTAATTTATTAAATAAAATATAATCATTCCATGGAGTGGGAATTGAACCCACAACCCATTATGGGTTGTGTTGGGTTTACAGTTAGATGTTGATCCACTGCGCCTCGATACTTAGTTAAATATTCTACATAGATGGTTCAGGGTATTATTTAATACGTATAGCATTGAATACATAAAGCTCTATAACCCAAACATTTTACAATTATTACAAGCAGTGGGTAAATATCGTAAAGATATTATCCTAATCTAGAGGTACATTTTAATTTATTACATATATTTTCTAATCACACTTAAATATACTTATTAAGGTATACCTACCATATGTGTACTGATTGCAAAATTTACTAGCCAATATGTAAAATGGCAACGTTATAGAAATTACTTTGATTAGATATTTCTGGTTAAAGTGTATTTGTTTGAGTTTTCCATAAACCATTAATTTAATTTAATCATTACGATATTTTTTTTTTTTTTTTTTTAATTGGGAAACTCTGTTCATGGGCTCACAGCCACCCATGGCATTTGTTAGTATAAATTAGTATTCATTTGTATTATCTTATATTTAAAGTAATCTAATGGTGATGTCCATCACTGACCAATTGTAAGCGATTTTTTTTTTTCTTTTTTTTTTTTTTTTTTGTTTTGTGGTAAATATATGTACATATATATGATTGTAATAAAAATAGCCACCCAGCTCACGCTTTGTTCCCTCTTTGGTGTTCTAATTTTGCGAGTACAGCCTCGGTGACAGAGACGTCACGCTCGTGAATAGCTGCTTTGAGGTTGTGCTCCATGATTTGTTTTGGTGAAGCCGTCATCGCTCGGCTGATAAAATTGGCGATCGCATCACTACAGTCGTCGGAGTAATAGACACAGGAGTTGGTATGTCTTGTTACTGCGACGACCGCGTGAGGGATGCTGTCGTGGATAAGGTACCTCTTGCGTCTGGTACGGACGATGATGACGTCATTACGATAATTATGTTGTTTTAAATATATAGAAATAAAATAATACAAATAATGTACATAAAAGCTACTGTCATGAAATATATTTAGTGCATGTTTATAAGTGTTAGTGTGTAAGGGGGCGTTGTGGTGCAGTAGGAAAACGTCTGACTCTAAATGCGACTATCGTGGGTTCGATTCACACTCGAAAGAATGATTATTTAAGTTTTCATTTGTTCGCTATGTCACCATAGACAAAGCCACTCAACGGCGGAAAGTGGAGGACGGAGTGTCTTAATACTAGGTCGTCTCTGACTACCCCGTTGTAAGGGAGAAAGTATGAAGCTGGAAAAAAGTGTTCCTTGTGTAGTGTAAAAAGACAAAAAACATTAATTAATCTAACATCATAAATAACTTCTTTAATCATTTAGTAATCAACTTTATATATTTCTTAATAAGCGCATCAATTTTTTTTTTTAGCTTCACGCTTTGTCCCTTGCGTCGTAGTCAGAGAGAACGGAGCGCCAAACGCTACGGTCCCTGCATACTTCTAAAAAACTTGACTTAGGTATTATGCATTAGTAGGTACGCTACAGTGATAACATAATATCAAAATAATTATTTTCCGACTTTTTGTCAATTTTATATAAAAACTTAAAATGCATATCTTTTTAATATGTATAAGTAACAGCAATTTAGTACCTAAACCTTAGAAAGGTTAAAAAAAATCAATGCTTATAAAATATATATGGCAATAAATATTTGTTAATAAGATATTTGAACGTTGCTTACGGTAATTTTGAAATTTACAGATTTATCTCAAAATTTATAAAATATATTTGTAAGTATCTCTATGTTCATTTAGATACGTAATTTATATGAAATAAACACTCTTTTGAATGTTGCTACTAAGTAGCCTTGGAGATTTATCTAATAGGATTGTCGGTATTCACCCTTATTAAGATCGATTATTCCAATCCGACAGGTAGTCTGAAGCTTGATAATAAGCAGCTTAATGCTTTTTGTTTGTACACCAGACTTACCTGAATACAAAACTATGCCTTTTGGAGAAGCGGAACTCTATGTCGCACTTTGTCTTACCAATGACAATGAAAATAATTAAACTATAATTATGCCCCCGCGTGGGGACTGAATTCACGCCCATCGCGTTTATAGCCTGACGATGTCCCAGGGCGCCCCGGATGACCTCACTACACTATAATTGTTAATGTCAAACTGATGTCACAATCAAATGATTCGTTCGGCCTGTAGTTTTGCTCTACAAGCTAATTTAATTTTACTTTTTATTTATGTGTGAAGAGACGAAACTTTTTTCTTTAAACTTACAGCAAATAGTCCCTTTTTAGTTTTTTCGACGAGAGAGCCTCGTCGACCGGAAGGTTCATCAGAACTTTCCTTAAGAACGAAGCCCCCTCGGGCGTCGTCCATGCGAGTGGTCCGCCTGTCGGAGGGGTCCGGCGTGCCCGTCGCCTCCGCCAAAGAGGAGAGGGAGCCGCGGTGGTCGCGCGCACCCCCGCGGTAATGCGACGCCAAGCCGAAGGGTGCCGACGTACGCACTCCGTACCCATGTCTGAGTCCTCGCATCCATTGTCCTTGGTATGTTCCTGTGGAAAAATAGTTTATATTTAGTTTACCATTAATTAAAATGAGATTTCTCGTGAAAGCGCTGACGCATCATTAAATACGAATGCTAGGTTGCGTCATTGTAATTGAGCTCAGTAGTTGATTAGCTGACTAACACTAATGACTTTTAAGATATTTGGCTTTTTCTAATAGCATGAAATAAGGCGTCGTCATGATTGTGTGGTGAGGCGGCGCGCACGGCCGGCGTGCCTGCGCTATATTTAACCGGCGAGGGCCGCGGATAGCGGCGCGTGCTGCAGGGCCGCTTCATGCGAACCATTTACTTACTAATTCTATAAAAATGTCGATTGAAAATCGATCACTTACACTATCTAGTATTTAATTATTTATAACTTGCTTTGCTACATACGTATGGAAAGTACATCTAAGCATTCGACGAGATTTTTTCGAAAGAAATACCGGATTTCATGACCAATAAAATTGCATGTTTCTTAATAAATCTAACCGGAAGGTGGACATGAGCCATGGCTATATTTTACTAACATTCTGTATCATATTTGTTATTTTATGAATGACAAATCTTTATACAATCGTGACTCAACGAACAGGCGTCAAGAATCGTATGACGTTGTTTCATGGTAATGTACGGCGCGGACTGTATTACGCATTACTGAGTTTTGGTGTTGCTTCAAGGTAAAATAATTTTTAAATTACTGTAATTGTTTAACTTAAAATGAAACTATATATTATGGTAGAATAATTACGCTGTATATTTAAAATTTAAATAATAATAATTCGCATGTCTACGTCTGCCTATGAAATTTGTATAAATGTAGAAATACGTAGGTATTTATAATTTTACACTCTTCTACGTTATGTATACGCACAACATAACACATTATACACAAAATAACATACAGATATACTTCCAGCACCCGTGTGGCTGCCACGTATTTATTTTTCAAGCACAAACATTGCGCAAAGAAGGGGGTTTCTTTTTAGTTCACGCAATCATAATGTAGGTCATTAGGTGATATTCATGTGGGTTATTATTAGGTCGACGAAGCAGAGAAGACAGATTTAAGTCATGTTTGGAAATATTTATATGTAAAACGTGAAAACAATATATCCGAATTTACAGTAACATTCTCATTACACCTCTCACAACTCTTATTTGTAACGATGTCGTAAAGAATACCTGGGACAGTATTTCATTTAATATAAAAATTGAAATAAAAGCTGAAGTGGGTTCTATAAAAGATTTTTATTATTAATCTTTTATTGTTCTGATTAACACAGTAACTGATTCCCAGACTATGAAATAAGAACTCATGGTCATGTAAACTAAAATATTTTTGTCGGTATTCTAAAAATTTGGCAATGAAGCAAGTATTACTTACCGCCATCGGCGTATGTTTCTGAACCATATCCGTCTTGGAGGCCATTGGCCCATGTGCCCTCGTATTTTGCATTGCTTGTGCTGCTTTGTCGGACGCCGTAGCGCCCCTTGTAGCCCTGTGTCCACTCTCCTCGGTACAACCAGCGGTCGCGCGTCTCAACGCCCAACCCGTGCCTTTTGCCATTTTGCCATTGTCCCTCAAACGAACTGCCACTGGAAGCATCATATTTTTATTTTACATTTTAGTTTACGAATATATATTAACAATATATATAATATTTATCAACATTATCCTAACCAAATTCAACGACATTGAAAACATCTTTTACTTTTACTTAAAGTGTTATTTACCTGCACGTTTAGATATGTTTTGTGCATGTTCATAGTTATTTACTAACTTCGTGGAGTTAGATTTGCTATTTACTTCTACTATTATGACTAACGTTCAGTTCAATTCGGACGTATTTGCACTATATGTATATGAATTTGTAACGTCATATAGATGGCTTGTTAACTTTGCTTTAGATATTCTATTAATGTTTAATTTCTTAAGTACCAAAGGCCCACGTTTAGGTTCCCTCTAGTATAATAAATTCATAGCTTGCCTGCCTAATGGATTCTCTATGACCTTGAAGTTTTTAAAACAAGAAAAAGTTCGTAATCTTAACGACATTGGCGTGCTATAGGAGAATCTAACAAGTGACTTATTGATGTGATTGTGATGAAGGTGATTTTCGTGATATTGAACAGCAACTGTTATCATATACTATTAATAATAAGTAAAACTGACTTGATAACAAAATATTGTTTGGGAAACTATATTAAGGTAAAAACTCTATTATAGTTTGTAGGCAGCATGAGACGTTTTAAGTTTCTTAAGTTTTCTTAAAGTAAATTTGCGTAGCTCTACTTTTGGCAATAATTTGCCTACGGAAGTAGAATTTTTATTTAAAATTTTAAGAACGAGATATATAGATATATATCTATAAAGTCGGAAGTTCAATCTATATATCTCGTCGATATATAGATATATATCTCGTTGTTAAAAATGTTAAATCAAAAAGAAAGAACGAAACTTGTTTGCTAATTAATGCTGTTACTGGTAACATTTTTGTAGTATCACGATATGTTCCGCACACAGCAGGGTAGACAGACGGTACCTAATGTTAAGACTCTTCATTCCCTATTTTCCGGCTAATTTTGAAGGCGTTGCGTCCTAAGTAGCGGAATTCAAAGCCGCACTTTGCCTCGACACCAGAGCGAAGGAAATAAAATATTAAATACTTCAATATCTCGAATGGGAATTGAAACTAGTCCCGTTTACAGTTTAGGTACTTGAACAAGTATATCCACGACTGGCCACGTACTTGTAAAATACTATGTTAAATATCAAACAGGAATAAGGGGGAAAACAAATAAGTACTTAAAAAATGACATGTCTATGACATTTGAAAAAAAACACGCAATTTCAAATCATCTTATAGGATCTGTATTTACATTTTTTCCATTAAGACGACGGGATTCACATTTGATGTGAGAAAAAAACACTTGGATGGTTTATAAATTAGTCAAAACAACTAAATATTTTAAAGCTGTTGATGCTTTCATGGCCAAATTGTATTAGATACAATTCTGAATTATTTCAATTAATTTTAAATGAAACACGTTTGCTTAGGCATGTTTTTTTAACACTGCTAATGTGAAATTTCCCAGGCATGACGTTACCGTTAAACGTTCTATGTTACTTATAACATCTTTATTACATAGTCAGTTTTTAAAAATTCCAGCAAATAACTATTTTGATTATGGTCTACATGTATTTACATATAAATTAAACTATAGTATAGCCATAAGTAAAGTCGGAAGTTCAATATCCCTACTACTTGACAACAAATTAGGACGATTTTTTAACTGTACCGTACGTATTATCTATACAAATAAATAAAATTGGAGCGTCTGCTTGTTGAATATGTATGTACCTAAAATGCATATGTACGTAAGTATATACGGTGTACATATACCAAGATAAAATTTTTGCAAAATGTTGTCTGTCTGTTTGTTGCGGCTAATCTTTGGAACGACTTTACACATTTTGACGGGACTTTTACTGGTAGATAACTGATCTGATGAGGTGTAACTTAGGCTACTTTTATTTTAATTTTTGTTCAATTCCAGGCGGACGAAGTCGCGAGCACAGTTAGATTTAATAATGTCATAAATCAACATTTTAAAAGTGTTATTCAATCACATCATCGTTTGGCAGCCCTTAGGAAGCAGAAATTTGTAAAAATATATTTACAGTGATACTAACAACATAAATAAGTAAGTAAGCGTATAAGAATTTCGACATGGCCGGATATATTCGTACAACGCATGACTTAGTGGTCAGAACGCTTGGACGGTATCCAAGAGGTGTAAGTTCAAATCCTACATCGTTCAAATTTTAATACGTTTCCCATAATTATGTTTATATACTAAATATATAAAAAGACGTTTAGAACACGTTTAAAAATTTGAACGCAGCAGGACTCGAACCCGCGCCTCCTGGAAACCGTCCAGGACATCCTGTAAATGTGGAATAACACTTTAAAAATGTTTAAAAAGTACTAAATATATACTTTAATTTTCTCGAACTAATCTATGCTGAAAATGGTAACGTTTTGGTATATTTTGGTAGCAGCTAATTTTAGTGACATAGTTAAATGTAGGTTAGAAGAACTGAATTACTAAAGGATTTTTGCTTCTCCTAAACCAGTTTCTGCCAAACATTTTCGGGGCATGTTGACAAAAACATAATAAATATTTTTGGTTGATGTTGATAAAATTAATGTTTTTAGTTTAGGTACATCCAAATACATCCATTTGTGTAACATGGAAGCATATTTTACTTATAATTTTTAAAACGATTAAATTGGCATTTCCTGAAAAATAAGAATTAAAAAAGTACAGAACGAAAATTTGTATTTTAGGCAATGTAAGTCTGTAAAGGGAATTATATCAAAAGTATTAATTTAAGAGTTTGTAAATCTTGTATAATAACCTGGTCCGTCCAGATTCGATGGTACTGTACCATTTGCGTCAGCTACTAGGTATGTGCTTTAAAAATAACTTTACCAACAATAACTGTATCAGAAAACAGCTGCCACTGGTCCTGCCCTTTGTAATTAGAGTGCACAAGCCTCAAAACTTAAAGTAAAATCATAGTTAATTAGTGCTGTGATTGATATTGATTTGAAGAGAGTCTTGCGTCTAAATCATCAACGACTTGTTAGACTGTCTGTGACTTGTTGAGAAGACTGTCAGTATCAGCTTAAAAAAACTAAACTTTATTTGATTCATATTGATCTTTCCTATTAGTTCTTGCCGATTGTATGGTAATTAAAAATGTTAAATTTATTTTACTTACTTGTTTTTATTTACTACAAACGAAGTATTGCGCAACTTTCTGAACATAGCGCAAAAAAATCGAGTCTTTCTGAACATAGCGCAGCTCAGTTTGCGCATTCTGAGTAATAGATAGATATACCTACATGTAAGGCGTTTTTCAGTTATTAATATATTATACAGACGAATATATACGCAGAAATGTGACAACAAACTAATAAACGAGCAATATTTGACAACTTTATATCACTCCAAAATTATTATTTCTTAACATTAACAAGTCATCAAATTTGAGTTATTTAAAATAATCCATACTTACGAGTATATTATAAATGCGAAAATCTGTCTGTTTATCTGTCACGCTTTCACAGCTAATCTACCGGTCCGATTTGGATGAAATTTAAATAATCCAGGAACAAATATAGGCTACTTATTTATTCAAAAAATAATCTCTAAAGGGTTGAAATAGGGGATGAAAGTTTATATGAAAAATCTAAATCGCTAGACCGATTGCAATGAATTTTGGAATATATATAGTTGATAATTCAAGGTTAAGTATTGCCTATGTTTATTCAAAAATCCTCACCCGAGGGTTGCAATATAACGAATCAGTTAAATAGTTCACGCGTACATTTAAAATATTTTTTCCTATTAACATATATTAATGTAATTAAAATGTAAATAAAATTACCTAATATTATTCTAATATATTATCTATTTTTATATTTCTAATAATACTATTTTTCTAAACGTTAAGCTGTTATTTTCTTAATACGTTTCATTGGACTTAAATTCACTCATGTTCATGACGTAACAGCAATCTTTACCAATGCCAATTTCATGAAATGTTCACGATGCCTTATTGTTCTCTCCTTATATCTATACGATCTATTTATCAGTCTTTTTTGCATGTGAACACTTTTTCTTGTAATTTTTGTATGTAAATTTAGTTAATAATATTGGAGAAAAACTTAACGGAGGCGAGTTTTTACTTTAGGCACTATGGTATACAGTACCTACATGTTATGGAAAGAATTTAGTTTTCGCTAGTTTTATACTAGAAATAGTATTTTGTGTTTACTTGACTTAATTAGGCAATGAAATAGAACTTAAAACATGAATTATGTACGTTACGCATCTCTGTTTTGCTCCCTTATAATAAAACTTAGCGTTATTATACATTAAACTTAGTAATATAATAAAGTTTCATAACTACCAAAAAAGCCGACGCGTTTGACCTTGTTTAGAAATGCCTTTGTATTAAGAGGGGTATTTATATACATAGGTATGTAACCCTGTAACTTCGAAATATTAAGAAATCCTAAGTATTATTTTATACCCTAAGATATATTTTTAGCATTAATTAGAAGTAATATATAAGTATAGTTCAAACAGGTCGTAAACAATCATAGTCATTGTCAAATATCGATACTTAATCATTCTAATGTTGTAAATGCGAAAGTCAGTCTGTCTCTTACGCTTTTA
Source organism: Dryas iulia moderata (assembly GCA_019049465.1). NCBI lineage: Eukaryota > Metazoa > Arthropoda > Insecta > Lepidoptera > Nymphalidae > Dryas > Dryas iulia. Next base: position 795 of record JAHESG010000123.1, on the reverse strand, counting down.
ATGCTTCACCACTGGCCCGATTTGAATAGAATTTGAAATGAAAATAGTTGAAGATCCAGTGACCCAGGGGACCTAACATCCCCCAAATGGTCGAAATAAGATTACATTTGCATGAAAAATATAAATCGCTTGACTGAGTTCGTTGAATTTTCTAAAGAATATAGTTAAAGGTATAGATATGGGCGCGAAAGATCTGCCCATAACCAAAACTAACTTGTGATCTCACTTTTTTGGTCTTGAAACAATTTCATTTCGTTACGCGGCATTTCAGTTTCACCGTATCACTTTAATAAAATAAAAAAAAAATGATGTGAGTTTCTGAACAGTAGCTAATCGTGTCCGTTCGTATTTAGTTGATTTTAAAGTACACTGTGACCACAACATTTTTTAAGCACTGGGTCCGTCCCTGGACACAAGGTCAAACTCATCTATCATCTATCTATTTTTGAAAACCAACCCATAAAGGACTGAGACAGGAGATAAAAATTTATATGGAAAATATAAACCGCTTAACTTGACCAAAAACACGGTTCGTGAAAAATACGAAACAATAGTTTACATGAACTAAGCTGCGAGTGGGTCGCTAGTATTAATATTTAAAAAAGCGATCATTAGGGTACCTAGGAATAGTAAACGATATGAAAAAGAATGTGGATTTTTGGATGAGCATTGCATATATAATTTTATTATACATAAAAGCACGAAACGACCTCGAAAAGTTGGCCTCTTATTATCTCTTGAGGTTTAAAATAATGAGGTGACTGACATCGTGACGGTAAAAAATATGCAGTGCGG